>JANAVB010029620.1:2279154-2769154 GCA_029216955.1 Iris pallida
CGATACAAACTAAAAACTAAAAATACTAGACTAGAGTAAGCACCCTCTACTGAGCTAGATGCTCCTTGGGCTCCTGAGTGTCACCCTCATGTGCCCCATAGAAGGTAGGGCAGTCACCATCATCATCTGTAATATTTTCAACAGGTCCAGTCAGGACACAAACGAGTACAAAATCTCAAACAACAGTTCTAGTTATACGATATTGAAAATGTAGCAGTAGATAGAGAGAATATACTAGGTAAAGTAGAGCGTACATGTATCCTGGCAAAGTATATCCAAACTGTAATGAGATAAGGCAAGAAAACAATGTATAACATGTACAAAATCTGGAACTGCTATCTATGTCAGTTTAGCACTAGTTTCAATATGTGATCGGCTTAGAACTTGATACAATATTGGGCCTGGCTAATCATACGTGAGTGTATGATTAACACTATACAATGAGGATACTATAGTGATACAATGATGATACAATATAATACTATGGGGTATTGATCACATATCTACGCTAATACCCCCATCCCTGACTAATATAGTGGATCCAATCATGACACGTCATGACACGTATTCTCTGAGGAGGTCGCGAGCCTACACAGGAATCGTATCTATACAATAAACAATAAACAATAAAGACTTGTCCAGTGTATACCATATATAAGAGGAATAACATCTTATGACGGGATCCAGACAATACCAATTCGTGTGCACCATGTGTCAAGAGAACAAGGATATCTACACTAACTACTAGAAACAAAGACGATATCATAAAACAGAAATATTATCAGAGAATGTACTCGTCTGTGGTCATGAGCTGATAAGGTGAACAGACGCTCAGAGTAATCACAGACCTAAAGATGAACTACTACAAGTCAAAACATGGTTTAATAATGAAAGGAAAGCTAATCGAGTCATAATATGCAAGTCTAAGTCAAAACTAGGTCAAACTAAGTCACACCAAGCTAAACTAGGTCACACTAGGTCAACCAAGGTCAAACAAGGCCACAGGAAGTCAATCCAAGTCAAACTAAGTCAATCTGGGTCAAAGGTTGACTTACAGTTGACTTTTGGTTAAAAAGTCAACTCTAGTCAACTTTGGTAAACACTGAGTCAACCTTGGGTCAACCCTAGGTCAAACAAGTCAAATGTTGACTAACAGTTGATTTTCAGTCAACTGGTCAACTCTGGTTTGGTTTCGATCAATTCTAAGTCAAGTGCTGACTTGAAGTTGACTTTCGGTCAAAAAGTCAACTCCTGGTCAATGGGGGTCAAGACTAGTCTAAACTACCCTCATCTAGTTATTACCTACCAAGACAACATATTTCTAAGCCCATCTAGCAATTAGAAATCCAATACCTTACATTACCCTATACCCCATAATTTACCCTTACAAGGTATTTCCGATACCTTGCCCATTACAAAGGAAACCCCTCTAGATCTCAGGATACTAGCCTAGGCTTCTTATCCTATCTAGGGTTTACCAACCAAGAAATCTAGGAATCTTGGGCATCTAATCCATCTTATCTTCCATGTTGGTCATCCCAATATTACCTTAGGGTATCGTCATGATACGCTATGGTATCTTGAGATACCACACTCTATCTTCTATCCAACCTCCCTAGTTCACTCTCCTAGTGTCTAGGTTAGTCCTCTAACTAGTCTACTAGGATACTAACTTAGTTAGGACACTAACTTAACCAACTCACTACTAACACTAACACAAACATCAAGCTAATACCAACACTCACTAACCCCTCCAACTAGATACTCAACCCACACTAGACACTACTCAATTAGGCACTAACTAAGGATTTATATAGGTCATCTAGGGGATCAATTTGTAGAGCAACATGGGGTTCAAATGGTATATGTATTGAATGGATGAAAGAGTGAATGAATGGAAGACAAATGAATGAAATGGAATGCATGAATGTATGAAATGGAAAGGTGAGTGAATAGATGATACTAAAGGCTAATGTGGGCTGATATTGGGGCTGTCTAATAGACTGATTTTGGGGGTCCTACAGGGCTGTCCTATGCGCTTACATAGGGCTGTCAAATGTGTCAATAAGTGGACTGATTTGGAGTTGCTTATAGGCTATTTAAGTGGACTGATTTGGACTGAATTGGGGCTGTCCATTGGGGGTCAAGTTGGGGCTGAATGGAAGGGAAAATAGATGGAAGAATGAATGGTTTAACGAGTAAATGGGTAGATGAATTTTTGGGGCTGATTTATGGTGATACAGGGGCTGTTTTGGGCTAATATATGGCTGAATATATGTGCAAACATGGGGCTAATACATGGCTGAATGTAGGCTGATTATAGGCTGATTTGGACTATATATAGGGCTGAAAATGGAGTGTTAATAGCTGCAAATGGACTGGTTTGTGGGGGGCTAAATATAGGCTGAATATATGGTGATATAGGGGCTGTTTCTCCTCCTCCTCACTGCTGCAATGCAGCAAGTAGCTGCTGCTACTAGGGCTGAATGCCCTGCTGAATTCAGTCCCCCCTTGTGGGGACTGATACATGCTAGCTGCTGTCCCCTGTGACAGCAGCTTCCTCCACCACTTGCTCACTCTCTCACACTCTAACTCTCTCTACATCTCTCCATGCTTTCCCTCCCATCTAACCATCTATCTATCATTCTCCCTACCACTCTATATCACTCTATCATTCTCTCAATCTCAAACTCACTCTCTCAATACCAAAACTCTACTCCCCACATACACACACATACAATATATAAATTAGACTCACATACACACCAATATACGTATATACACACACCCACACACATATATATATATATATATATATATATATATATGGATACACACACATGAAAATATATCTAGATATATAGATATAGACACACAAACACAGTTATATATATAAAGAGGCTCACACAAACATATTAATATATAAAGGCACAAATACATTAAAACACAAGTGTAGGCAACTCTAGAGGGGGGGTGAATAGAGTTTGTGTCAATAATCACCAAATAAAAAATTAACTCTATATCACCTCCACAAAACAACTATCAAGATAGTAAATAAATCAGAGAGAAATACGGAAGTAAATAAAGATCAGAAGAGCATACGCAAACACAGCAGTTTTAACCTGGTTTCCCTCGTGGAGGACTAGTCCAGGCCTGAGAACTCTAGCTCAGGATTCAAATCCACTATTTGTGAAATAGTAGTTTACAACCCGTGCCTTTTCTTCAGAAGAGCACGTCAACTTCTTACAGAGGATCGCAGTGGCGATTTGCTTGGAATTTTCCAAGCGACTTGGAATTGTCCAAGTGACTTTTCTCTTCAACTCTTGCACAAAAACTTCTAGCTGAATCGCACTTGAGTACCTTGGGGCTTAGAAAGTTTTGTGGCTAGTAGATTGGAAGAGTAAGGCTCTTGACTATATAGGCTATGTAAGAGAAGAAGAATAGAAGAGTGGATGGATTCAAATGAGATAAACCAAGGCCTATTTATAGGGTTCGGGACAAGCAGAATTCGGCCAGAATTCGGTATGGATAATTCAAATTTTTGGCCGTTGGACAGCTTGTAGCAAGCAGGCCCTAAAAATCAGCTCCTGAAAATCAGGGGACAGAGTTCGGCCCGAACTCTGTGTGGAGGCAGAGTTCGGCCCGAACTCTGTCTCCAGCAGACAGAATTGGTCCATTGGGCTTTTGGACTTTGTGGAGCTTGGGCTTGGTTCAGGAATTGGTCTGTTGTATGGTAGAGCTTTGGAGAGATATGCTAGGGGTTGAGATGACTCAGTGCGACTCAACGTACACATTCTCCTAGACTCAATAAATTGAAGATTACAGACTTAGAACAATTAGGAAAACCAAGAGCCCTCTGATGACGCCTTTCTTCTGATATCTGAGCAGAACTGAAGACGTCTTTTTCTTTGACAGCAGTCGTCCGAAGATAAACAGATCTGGAAATCTGAATACCTTTCGGGGGCTTCGCCCCCGAACCCCCGACGGGGGGCGCTGCCCCCTCGACCCCTGTCCGCTGACCGGGCAGCGGAACCCCCGATGCGAGGCCCCGGATGGGTCGCTAGGCGGTTCGGAGAAATCTTTTTGTATGACGCCGTCTTCGCTCCATCATTAATTCTTCATTGCCTATGTCCTGTTTAATCATGTTTGATCATGCTTACTGCATGTCTACAAATACATGTTAGGCCAGCAAAATATGTTGCAGTACAATACAAGCATAGCAATATAATATGGGACAATTAGGACATTGCTAAGTTTAAGTAACAACATGATAGCATGTTAGGCCAACAAAGTATGTTGCAGTACGATACAGGCATAGCAATATAATATAGGATAATTAGGACAATGCTAAGTTTAAGTAGCAACATGATAGTGAGTATATGAATATTAGTGACATCATTATGTTAAACTTAACTGATTAGCCATATTCAAAAACAAAATATAATCATTGGGCCAACAAAATACACACATAATCCTAAACGACCCAAAACCTTATCCGAATACCCAAATCTTGCAATTCTATCCTCTAGGGCGTAGACACGTGCCCCACACAAGAAATATAACTCGCGCACGTGAGCAGAAACGAGAAACGATGCCCGAATGGCCAAATGGCCATTCTAGCGACTCTGGGGTGTCCGATTCGCGATACCGCGTGATACGGACACCAAACCTATCCGGATTCGACCCAAACTCTACCCACGAGTTCTAAATAATGATTAGGACCTATTCTAAGTACTAACTTGTCAATTCTAGTGTCGGTGCAAAAAGTCACCCGTGTGTTGGAACCCGAAAATCCCGAAAAAGCCTATTTTTTTGATTTCTCGCAAAACGACCCCACGTATCCAAATATGGACACGTACCTAGCCTCATCTCACCCAAACTAACCTAATTAGGTTTAATTAGGCTAGGGGTAACATCCAAACATGTCAATTTAGGATTTTCCCCAAAATTGGCACTAAACCTAGCCCGAAAGTCCCGAATTGAGTCCAATGGGTTCCAAACCTCTTCTAATGGGTTGTCCTACGTCTCGGGTATCCTCTAATATGCAAATAACATTAATTAGGAGCAATTACAAGAGTTATAGTTAGGATTTATCTCTTGGGAGTTGGAATCCTAAGGAAAAGCCCCAAAATTGGTTCTTTTTGGATCAAGAGCCAAATCTAAGCTTCCAACCCCTCCATGCTAGGTTCTACCTAGATAAAAATCATAAATAAGAGATAAACAAGGGTTAGCACCAAGATTAGAGAGAGATCTAGAGTATGGAAGAGAATTAGAAGAGATTTGACTTACTTTGGAGCTTAAATCCAAAGGAAAAGGAAAGGGGTCTTTGTAGAATGAGAGAAAGGAGAAGAGAGAGAGTTTTTCTTGAAATGGGAAGAAGAGAGGGAGTGTTGCTGCTGACCAGCCACATTTTAGAGGGTTGGGGCATTTGGCAATTTACCAAAATGCCCTCCAAGTCAAAGAAATGAGTAGTTTTGAGTTGGGGTCAAAATGGTAACTTGATAACTCCAAATTTTAAGTTTTAAATCTAATTCTAATCCCTAATACCACTAAAATCAAATGGGATTAGTCAAATATAAATATCTGAATTTGGTCATGATAAGTTGGTCGGTTCCAGTTGGGTCCCGATCAGAGTCTAAGTTACCCCGGGTCCCCGATACAAGTCGGAATGAGCTGAAATTCGAACTCGACTCAAATAATCCCAAAACAATATCATAAATAATAAAATAAATTTCAAAAATATTCAAAAATATAAAATGACAAAAATACTCCTGTTCCTGAAAACTGGGAGTGACAAATCTATCCACCTTAAAAAATGTCGTCCTCGAAATTAAAACAAAGCAATCACAGAAAAACACACGCAGAAAACAATCCCTCTCAAATACTTCCAAAGAAAAAAAATTCAGCAAAATAAAAATCTCTTAAGACACAACAACACTTGCAAATAAAAACTGTTACGTGTCCGACACGGACACGAAACCATCACAAAATCTCACCTATCAAAAGCCAAATCAGCAATCACCAATACAAAATATCAAAATAAATCAAAGAGGTCCAATAACCAAAATACCCTTGGGCCAGAAATGATACTGAAAACATCATAATTACATGGTTAGGCTCTAGGTCAAACAGTCTCTAAGGTTTCACTAGCAAAACATTAAAATCACAAATCATGGCTTAAAAATTTAAAATGATTAAAATCTCCAAAATCAAAGCATGAATTTAAATGACAATAATTAAATGACTAAAACTATAAAATTTAAAATCACTCTCAATTAGAAACCTGGTGCTACAATTCTATCCACCTTAAAAAATTTCATCCTCAAAAATTAAAACAAAGTAAACACAGAAAAATCATGCAGTTCGACAATCATATGCGTCTGTCCAGAATCATGATACTCAGAATCTCCGTCATGCTAGTGAGCAAGGCTACGATAATCACAGAGTCGTTGACTAAGGTACATACCTCTAGAATTATGGTATTTAAAATTTTTGCATTGTCGCATGCTTGGCAGCGAAAACCTTAAATTCCCACACCCTAGAAATACATCCGTAATCCGACTATATGTCCTCACTATGCCTGCTAGCATGACCCTAGAGGATTCTAAATCTAATAATCAAGGCGACCTAGCCCATACGACTTATCTCAGGAGAAAATCACATCACAAGAACAAAATTTTTATCAACCAATCAAGGTACAGATGGAATCAAATTTCAAACAGTTATAAGAAGACAAATGCGGAAATGAGATCGAAAGATTAGAACCTGCACTCTGTCCTGCTGCTGCCTGACTGCGAGTAATCGCCATCCTGAGGACGAATTGAACCCAAGAGATCAATATGGCACAAGATAAGATATTATCAAAGGAGGACAATTGAATTCAAATGCAAGAAGAGTTGTCATGGTAATCAAAAGATCAGAATTTTCCTAAAATGTGATTGAGTAACTCCTATCATATTCTAGATCCTATGTCCTAGTCGCAGGCTCGTAATTAGTTCTCTAAGTCGAGCACCATTACGAGATCGCACTAATTGTGACACTGACCTGCATGGGCCGCCACAAAAACGTGTCACGACCCACACCCTAAGGAAGGGCACGAGAACGTGGGTACGTCCAGCCTACGCCGCAGTGTCGATGGTAGAACGCTGTATAGTTCGTCTATAACATCTAACATCTAACATCAATATGATATAAACATATCATCTCCGCACTGAGGTATAATATAACATCTCAACTTTATATCTCAATCACAAGTCTAGGGAAGATAGATCACGATATAAAATCAGATAAAAGGAAGAAACTGAATATAAATAGAGTTATCACACCACACAAAGTAGATGTTTAACACAAATAAATACAAGTCCTGAAATATAACTAAGTCTCAACTAACAATCGGAATAATCCGATACAAACTGAAAACTAAAAATACTAGACTAGAGTAAGCACCCTCTACTGAGCTAGATGCTCCTCGGGCTCCTGAGTGTCACCCTCATGTGCCCCATAGAAGGTAGGGCAGTCACCATCATCATCTGTAATATTTTCAACAGGTCCAGTCAGGACAGGAACGAGGACAAAATCTCAAACAACAGTTCTAGTTATACGATATTAAAAATGTAGCAGTAGATAGAGAGAATATACTAGGTAAAGTTGAGCGTACATGTATCCTGGCAGAGTATATCAAAACTGTAATGAGATAAGGCAAGAAAATAATGTATAACATGTACGAAATCTGGAACTGCTATCTATGTGAGTTTTGCACTAGTTTTAACATGTGATCGGCTTAGAACTTGATACAATGTTTGGCCTGGCTAATCATACGTGAGTGTATGATTAACACTATACAATGAGGATACTATAGTGATACAATGATGATACAATATAATACTATAGGGTATTGATCATATATCTACGCTAACACCCCCATCCCTGACTAATATAGTGGATCCAGTCATGACACGTCACTACACGTATTCTCTGAGGAGGTCGCGAGCCTACGCATGAATCGTATCTATACAATAAACAATAAACAATAAACAATGAAGACTTGCCCAGTGTATACCATATATAAGAGGAATAACATCTTATGACGGGATCCAGACAATACCAATCCGTGTGCACCATGTGTCAAGAGAACAAGAATATCTATACTAAATACTAGAAACAAAGGCGATATCATAAAACAGAAATATTATCAGAGAATGTACTCGCCTGTGGTCCTGAGCTGATAAGGTGAACAGACGCTCAGAGTAATCACAGACCTAAAGATGAGATACTACAAGTCAAAACATGGTTTAATAATAAAAGAAAAGCTAATCGAGTCATAATATGCAAGTCTAAGTCAAAACTAGGCCAAACTAAGTTAAACCAAGCTAAACTAGGTCACACTAGGTCAACCAAGGTCAAACAAGGTCACAGAAAGTCAATCCAAGTCAAACTAGGTCAATCTGGGTCAAAGGTTGACTTACAGTTGACTTTTGGTTAAAAAGTCAACTCTGGTCAACTCTGGTCAACACTGAGTCAACCCTGGGTCAACCCTAGGTCATACAAGTCAAATGTTGACTAACAGTTGATTTTCAGTCATGTCACGCCCCAGAACCAGAATACTAGAGAGCGGAGGCGAACATAGCCAGCTACGTATATTGAAATGAAGTCCATCTCGCTATACGGTCACGGTTGTCTAGATATGAGGGTTTACTACAAGCCAACAGTCTGTTAAGGTCAAGCCTACGGTCCCAATCTCAAGCAAATAATATAATCACAAGATGTTTGACCATCAAATATACAATAAAAGGCGTCCCAAATATTACATATCAGCTGATCATGAAGCTAGTCGTACAAAATGCTAGGACTAGCAAGAGTTAAGTCATACATGATCAACCCTAGGATTTGTTAATCATGTTTACAGCCCCTAGGCAGACAGTAAGTAAAAGTGCATCCAGCTAACAGGTGCTCGTCGGCTAAACGCCTCAAAAGAATAATTTTACAATAGAGTGAGCGAAACAAAATAGAAAACCCACTCGTAGCCCGGGTTCCTTCTAGTCGCCACCATCGGGCTGGAGGTTCGGAAGATCCTCGGGAGCTGCTCCGAAATCTGGCCACACAAAACCAGCTGGGTCAAACCCCAGAAAGAGCAAGTGCCACAAAGGAGGCCACAAAATAAGAACAAAAGCCAGCATATCAGAACATAAGAAATAAAATAAAAGTACAAGTAATAAAGAGCACGTCAGGACAATAAACGACTAGGGACGTGGAACCATTCTGGAAACCAGGTTACAACCCGTAAACCAAACAAGGACCGGGGTTGTAACCCTTCGCCTGAATAGCTCCTTGTCTCTACCCAATTATTGTTAAAGCAAGTAAAACAATCATGTTCAGGAGTACCAGGTACAGGGACTAGGCAAGACTTAGACAGAGCTAGACATCATTCATTCACAAGCGGCCAAGCAATTACTACGGCTTACTACTTTAGCTAACTAGGGTTGTCACAAGCCTGATTACTAACAAGATGCAATGAGAATTTTCCAGTCCCAAGCCCTGCAGACCATCCAGTTATCCTTCCGCGGGTTGAGAGTATGGTTGGGTACATCGCCCCGGAGACGATGTACCCTTAGGTGACTTAGAGGTGCAACACATGACAGTGCGCTGGAAATGTGCTCTACTCGTCGGCAAGCTACAAGTCCAATTAAGAGCGCCCAGATAACGAGATTGCCTATGACTGGAAATTCTCCATGAACTATAGTTTGATCTAGTCATTAGCCTAATCAATATTCAGTATGAATCCCTGACCGTGGGAACCAGGGAGTCACGTCCTAGACATGATGCAAGACAAGACAAGTGGATTGCACAAGCAAGCAAGCAGGAACACCCACGGTGTCAAGTTGATTATACGAGTCAAGTTACAAGTTACAAGTCAAGTCAAGTCAGGAGTGTGCCGCCACGGGCCACTATCAAGTTATCAAGATAAATCATGTCAGGGTACTTGTCAGGAGTGCGCCACGACGGGCCACTATCATGTCAGGTTGGTCATGTCAGGAGTGCACCACTACGGGTCACTGTCGTGTTATGCTAGTTTCTTGTCATACCAAGCCATGTATTATAGTCATTCCAAGCATATTAAGTAAAATCAAGTTCATGGCAAAAGGCGTAAGGATATAAAATGGGCGTAAAATATCTAATAAAATATCAATATACAGGGCTATAGAAGAGCAAGGATAAAACCAAAACTCCAAGAGCCAATGGTTTGCGCAAGGGGTCAGGGGTTGGATTGTGCAGGGTGTCAGCTGCGCAGGGTGCCAAGTGCGCAGGTGCACAGGGCGCAGGGGCAGATGGCGCATGGGCCAAGTGCGCAGGAGTGGATTGCACAGGAATGAACTGCGCAGGGGTGGATTGCGCAGGAATGGACTGCGCAGGGGTGGATTGCGCAGGAGCAGACTGCGCAGGAATGAACTGCGCAGAAATGGACTGCGCAGGAGTGGATTACGCAGGAGGGAATTGTGCAGGAATGGTTGGCGCAGGGCGCGTGCGCAATTGGCCAGTACGCAGTCGGGCAACGGCCAGGCTGTGCGGTTCAGTACTGCGCTAAAGAGCGCAGACTGTAGATCTTCTTCTCCAGGCCGAGAAGAACACCAAGAACACCAAGAATTCAAGTTTTCATATCTTTGTCAAATTAAGGCCAAATCTAGATTTTCAAAGGTCTAACTTGAGTAAAATTGAATTCTCTTCCACATGAAAGCATCAAAACAAGCAAAAATCAAAGTTTAATAGATCAAAACCAAGGATTTTCGAAAATAATCAAAACTTAGATCTAGAACAATGGAGACTCCAAATCACAAAATTCCAAGTTCTAATGTTGATCTACATGTCCTAATCTATCAAATGGACAAATAAAATTGGGTGCTTATTTGTTGGCAAGGTGCACTTGTCTATTGGTTGGTGGAGGAAGGAGGAAGAAGAAGATGGAGAAATAATTGAAAGAGTTATGGAGGAGAGAGAATATTGGTGGATTATAATGAGGGTGGTTGTGTTGTGTTGAGGGTGGAGTGTAGGTTAAAGTGCTCCAATGCATGTTAAACCAAACCAAACTAAACCAATTCTCCTCCACAAAATAAACCAAGCCAGGTAAAACCCAATTACGAGAACCAAAATCTGCAAGTCAAGTCAATTACAAGTACATGCCAAAATTCGAGAAAATAAATACAGGTCTGAAATACATGCAAGCTTGACAAGGTACGTATTCAGAATATGGGTGTTACAACTCTACCCTCCTTAAAAGAATTCCGTCCTCAGAATTTAATTAAGAGGCTAGAGAGACAAGGACAAGCTACATTAATCACAGGCAAGCTATAACTAGGCAAGCAATCAAGCAATCATACATGCAAGCAAGGGATGGAAAACATAAGGCATAAGGAAGATATTATACCTTACGAGTCAAACAGGTAGGGATATCGCGATCGGATGTCATCCTCACGCTCCCACGTTGACTCACCGAGAGAGTGATGACCCCAAGCAACACGGACTAAGTTAATAGTCTTGTTCTTGAGTATCTTCTTTCTCCGGTCCAATATAGACACGGGCCTCTCCTCATACGAAAGGTTGGTACCAACAACCAATTCCGAATGGTCTAGGATATGGCTCGGGTCCGGGATATACCGCTGTAATTGGGACACATGGAATACATCATGCACCTCACTTGGCGACGGCGGAAGAGCAAGACGATATGATACATCTCCTACTCGCTCCAGGATATCAAACGGCCCTATATACCTAGGACTAAGCTTTCCCCGCACGCTAAAGCGAATGACGCCGCGGTTAGGCGAGATCCTAAGGAATACATGGTCGCCGATAGCAAACTCTAGGGGTCGCCGATGAGCATCAGCCCAATGCCGCTGGCGATCTTGGGCAACTCGAAGACGATCTCTGATCCTTCTGACCACTTCAACTGTCTGGGCAATCATTTCTGGGCCGAGCATCTGCCTCTCTCCAACATCATCCCATGCTAGCGGGGATCTACACTTCCTACCGTACAGAGCTTCGAATGGTGCCATCTGGATACTGGCCTGGAAACTATTGTTGTACGAGAATTCCATAAGATGCAGGTGATCTTCCCACGAACCACCGAAGTCGAGTGTACAAGATCTCAACATGTCTTCAAGAGTCTGGATAGTGCGCTCTGACTGGCCATCTGTCTGCGGATAATATGCCGAACTAAACTGGAGACGAGTTCCCAAACTCTCTTGCAAGCTACGCCAAAAGTGTGACGTAAACCTTGAATCTCGGTCCGAGGTGATACTGACGGGCACACCGTGAAGCCTGACAATCTGTCTGAGGTACATCTCTGCTAGCTGAGCCGTAGAATGCCCAACTCTAAATGGAAGAAAATGAGCCACCTTCGTGAGTCGGTCAACTATAACCCAAATAGCATCTCGACCAGCTGGGGATCTAGGCAATCCAGTCACAAAATCCATGGTCACATGCTCCCACTTCCATTCTGGAATCGGCAAGGACTGAAAAAGTCCAGCGGGCCTCTGATGTTCAGCTTTAACCTGCTGGCAAACCAAACACCGAGAGACAAACCGGGCTATCTCCCTCTTCATGCCATTCCACCAGAAATGCTGACGAATATCACGGTACATCTTCGTGCCACCGGGATGAATAGAATACTGTGAACTGTGAGCTTCTGCCATGACTTCCTGTCTGATATCTCCACTGGGTACACAAAGACGAGAGCCGTGTCGAAGTGTACCATCTTCATGAATGCACAACTCTGGCCTTCTTCCTGCCTCACACTCTGCTCTGAGCCGCTGAAGCTTGGAATCTGTAGACTGTGCCATCCGGATCCTCTCAACTATGCTGGACTGAACCTGTAGACTGGCCATCAATGCCACACTGGAAGGAAGAACCACTTCAATCCCTATCTTCTAAAAATCTGCCAATAACTCTGGTTGCACCGTTAGGAAATAAACTCCGGCTCTCTGGCTCAACGCATCTGCTACAACGTTGGCCTTCCCTGGGTGATACTGCAAATCCACATCGTAATCCACCAGTAGCTCAAGCCATCTTCTTTGCCGCATATTAAGGTCATTCTGGGTAAAAACATACTTCAGGCTCTTGTGATCAGTAAATATCTCAACTCTATCTCCGTACAAGTAGTGCATCCACAACTTAAGTGCAAATACTACTGCTGCTAGCTCCAAGTCGTGGGTCGGGTAATTTTTCTCATGATCACGAAGTTGACGTGACGCATAAGATATTACCTTCCCATGCTGCATCAAGACACACCCCAACCCTCTACCTGAAGCATCACAATAAACTGTGAATCCTCCGGTCCCATCTGGAAGCGTGAGAATGGGAGCCGTTATCAATCCTCGCTTCAACTTCTCAAATGATTCCTGACACTCTGTTGTCCAAACAAACGGCACATCCTTACGAGTCAACTGGGTCATCGGCGCTGAAATCCTTGCGAAATCTGAAACGAACCGCCGGTAGTAGCCGAATATCCAAGGAAGCTGCGAACTTCTGCCACTGAGCTGGGTGCCGGCCAAGTCTCGATAGCCACAATCTTCTGGGGGTCCACTTCCACTCCTCCTCGAGTAATGATGTGACCCAAGTACGAAATGCGATCGAGCCAGAACTCACATTTACTGAACTTGGCGTACAACTGGTGCTCCATAAGCGTCTGAAGGACAATTCTGAGATGCTGCTCATGCTCTGCTTCGCTCTTGCTGTAGACCGAGATATCATCTAGGAACACGATCACGAACTGATCCAGGTAAGGCATGAAAATACGATTCATGAGGTCCATGAATACGGCTGGCACATTGGTCGCTCCAAAGGACATAACAAGGAACTTCTAATGCCCATATCTCGATCTAAATGCTGTCTTCGGGATGTCCTGCTCTCTGACTCTGATCTGGTGGTATCCTGACCGCAAGTCTATCTTCGAGAACACTGAAGCCCCTTTAAGTTGATCAAACAAGTCATCTATCCTCGGGAGAGGGTATCTATTCTTGATTGTCACTGAGTTCAAGGTACGATAATCTACACATAACCTGGACGTACCATCCTTCTTTTTCACAAAAAGCATCGGGGCTCCCCAAGTCTATCCACTTGCACGAATGAATCCCTTGGTCCTGAGTTCTTCAATCATCTTGTACAAAATCTCCAACTCCGAAGGTGCCATTCTGTAGACTCGCTCTGATACTGGTGCTGTCCCGGGGATCAAGTCTATAGTGAACTCGATCTCCCGCTCTGGCGGTATCCCTGGAAGCTCCTCTAGGAAGACATCTGGAAACTTTTCAACTATCCTGGGCAACTGCACTGCTGCTACTGCCATCCGCAATACTGGAGAAGATGGCTCCACCGCGCCTCTGGAAAATGAAAACTCTAGCTCGCCTGGAATGCTGAAAACAACTCTGCCAACATGGCAGTCTATCCTAGCATACTGGTTCCTCAACCAATCTATGCCTAAGACTACATCATAGTCTGCCATAGGAAATTCTATAAATCTAGCGGGGAACTCTCTACCGCTAACTACGATCCGACACGAGGAAAATACTCGATCTACACCCACAAGACCATTACCAGTAAGTATATTGAGCCTCACTGATAATGACTCGGGCTCCAATCCTATCCGTGTCGCGAATCGTGCAGACATGAATGAATGCGATGCACCAGAATCAAATAATACTGAAGCTGGAAAGGAGTTGACGAGAATAGTACCTGCCACTACCTCACCTGGTGCAACTTCTTCTTCCATAGCCATCATCATGGCCTGACCTCTAGCTGCGGGTCCCCTCTGCTGGAAACCCCTCTGCCTGCTCTGCACTGGAGCCTGGGCACACTGCTGCTGGAATGCCTGGGCCTGAGGCAACAATGGCCTCGGGTACTGCTGCTGCTGCATGGGTGCTGGTCCCCTAACCGATGGACTGGTTAGGTTGGAAGAGGAAGAACTACCCCTATTCGGGCAGGCTCCTATCTTGTGATCTGCCGCTCCACAAGTTAGGCACAATCCTTATGCCTTACGACAATCTGCCACTACATGGCCTGGCTTCCCGTAATGAGAACATCCCATTGCGGAAGTCTGCTTCTGCTTCTGCTGCTGCAGGTACGTCGGGGTGGAATGCTGAACCGACGTCACTGAGGCCGCCCGTCTCGGAGTTCCAATAGTCAATCCCCTAGCTGCCGGGACTGGAGCTGATGATTGGTGCATCTGACTGTGGGACCGCTTCCTACCTCCGGTCCTATCCACGATCCTCTGGGAGGTGTATGCCTCCTAGCTGCCCTCAATACCGCATCGAACGTCTGGTGCTCGAACTGCTCGACTGCCAACAAGATCTCCAAATGCAGTCCCTGCTGGAACCGCTGGGCCCTATCAAACTCGGTCGCCACCAAGGTGGGGGCAAACCTACTGAGTCTAGAAAACTCAGATGCATAACTGTCGACTGTTCTGCCTCCTTGCTTCAAGTTGGTGAATCTGGTCTGTAGGTCGTACCGAGCCACAGCATCGAAATACTTCGTCTGGAATCTCTCTCTAAACACTGCCCAAGCAATGGGTGCCACTAAACCCATGGCTTGCGCTGCCCACCAACTGTGGGCTAAGTCCAACAACTGCAGGCGTACCACCGCCACCTTCTCATTCTCAGGTGTTCTAGCTGCTTCCAGAACCACCTCGGTATCCTGAAGCCAAGCGTCCGCGGCAATCGCATCTTCGCTGCCGTCGAAGAATGGAGGGTTCAAGCGCTTGATGCTGTTGGCCGTACTGTTCCCTGGGTGACCGCCTCTGGTCAAAGCATCTGCCACAGTCTGGTGCAAGGCGTCTCCTCTGCGATCTTGAGAAGTTATCAAGGCTCTGATGAGACCTACCAAGGTTCCATCATCCGGCTCGGCAGGCTGAACGGGCTGAACTGGGGGCTCTCCTCCAGTAGGTATAACTCTGGAGGCTACTCCGGAATGCTGGGCTTGATCTCCAGGTTGCTGGTCCACGGGAGGTGTTCCATCTTGCTGATCGACGGGGTCAGGTACAGTGCCGCTGAAGAAGACGACACAAGAAAACAATAAGGAAGGACCAGAACAGATCAACGATACAAGCCTGTAATCAGGTCAAGATTTTCAGGGATTTGAAAATACGGGCAGAGATCAAAGGCGAATACTGATTGAGACATCTATTCGGTAAACCCTCATATTTCTTGATTGACAAGACCTGCATGGGCCACCACTTAAATCATGTCACGCCCCAGAACCAGAATACTAGAGAGCGGGGGCGAACATAGCCAGCTACGTATATTGAAATGAAGTCCATCTCGCTATACGGTCACGGCTTTCTAGATATGAGGGTTTACTACAAGCCAACAGTCTGTTAAGGTCAAGCCTACTATCTCAATCTCAAGCAAATAATATAATCACAAGATGTTTGACCATCAAATATACAATAAAAGGCGTCCCAAATATTACATATCAGCTGATCATGAAACTAGTCGTACAAAATGCTAGGACTAGCAAGAGTTAAGTCATACATGATCAACCCTAGGATTTGTTAATCATGTTTACAGCCCGTAGGCAGACAGTAAGTAAAAGTGCATCGAGCTAACAGGTGCTCGTCGGCTAAACGCCTCAAAAGAATAATTTTACAATAGAGTGAGCGAAACAAAATAGAAAACCCACTCGTAGCCCAGGTTCCTTCTAGTCGCCACCATCGGGCTGGAGGTTCGGAAGATCCTCGGGAGCTGCTCCGAAATTTGGCCACACAAAACCAGCTGGGTCAAACCCCAGAAAGAGCAAGTGCCACAAAGGAGGCCACAAAATAAGAATAAAAGCCAGCATATCAGAACATAAGAAATGAAATAAAAGTATAAGTAATAAAGAGCACGTCAGGATAATAAACGACTAGGGACGTGGAACCATTCTAGAAACCAGGTTACAACCCGTAAACCAAACAAGGACCGGGGTTGTAACCCTTCGCCTGAATAGCTCCTTGTCTCTACCCAATTATTGTTAAAGCAAGTAAAACAATCATGTTCAGGAGTACCAGGTACAGGGACTAGGCAAGACTTAGACAGAGTTAGACATCATTCATTCACAAGCGGCGGCCAAGCAATTACTACGGCTTACTACTTTAGCTAACTAGGGTTGTCACAAGCCTGATTACTAACAAGATGCAATAAGAATTTCCCAGTCCCAAGCCCTGCAGACCATCCAGTTATCCTTCCGCGGGTTGAGAGTATGGTTGGGTACATCGCCCCGGAGACGATGTACCCTTAGGTGACTTAGAGGTGCAACACATGACAGTGCGCTGAAAATGTGCTCTACTCGTCGGCAAGCTACAAGTCCAATTAAGAGCGCCCAGATAACGAGATTGCCTGTGACTGGAAATTCTCCATGAACTATAGTTTGATCTAGTCATTAGCCTAATTAATATTCAGTATGAATCCCTGACCGTGGGAACCAGGGAGTCACGTCCTAGACATGATGCAAGACAAGACAAGTAGATTGCACAAGCAAGCAAGCAGGAACATCCACGGTGTCAAGTTGATTATACGAGTCAAGTTACAAGTTACAAGTCAAGTCAAGGCAGGAGTGCGCCGCCACGGGCCACTATCAAGTTATCAAGATAAATCATGTCAGGGTACTTGTCAGGAGTGCGCCACGACGGGCTACTATCATGTCAGGTTGGTCATGTCAGGAGTGCACCACTACGGGTCACTGTCGTGTTATGCTAGTTTCTTGTTATACCAAGCCATGTATAATAGTCATTCCAAGCATATTAAGTAAAATCAAGTTCATGACAAAAGGCGTAAGGATATAAAATAGGCGTAAAATATCTAATAAAATATCAATATACAGGGCTATAGAAGAGCAAAGATAAAACCAAAACTCCAAGAGCCAATGGTTTGCGCAAGGGGTCAGGGGTTGGATTGCGCAGGGTGTCAGCTGCGCAGGGTGCCAAGTGCGCAGGTGCACAGGGCGCAGGGGCAGATGGCGCATGGGCCAAGTGCGCAGGAGTGGATTGCACAGGAATGAACTGCGCAGGGGTGGATTGTGCAGGAATGGACTGCGCAGGGGTGGATTGCGCAGGAGCAGACTGCGCAGGAATGAACTGCGCAGAAATGGACTGCGCAGGAGTGGATTGCGCAGGGGGGGAATTGCGCAGGAATGGTTGGCGCAGGACGCGTGCGCAATTGGCCAGTGCGCAGTCGGGCAACAGCCAGGCTGCGCGGTTCAGTACTGCGCTAAAGAGCGCAGACTGTAGATTTTCTTCTCCAGGCCGAGAAGAACACCAAGAACACCAAGAATTCAAGTTTTCATATCTTTGTCAAATCAAGGCCAAATCTAGATTTTCAAAGGTCTAACTTGAGTAAAATTGAATTCTCTTCCACATAAAAGCATCAAAACAAGCAAAAATTAAAGTTTAATAGATCAAAACCAAGGATTTCCGAAAATAATCAAAACTTAGATCTAGAACAATGGAGACTCCAAATTACAAAATTTTAAGTTCTAATGTTGATCTACATGTCCTAATCTATCAAATGGACAAATAAAATTGGGTACTTATTTGTTGGCAAGGTGCACTTGCCTATTGGTTGGTGGAGGAAGGAGGAAGAAGAAGATGGAGAAATAATTGAAAGAGTTATGGAGGAGAGAGAATATTGGTGGAATATAATGAGGGTGGTTGTGTTGTGTTGAGGATGGAGTGTAGGTTAAAGTGCTCCAATGCATGTTAAACCAAACCAAACCAAACCAAACCAATTCTCCTCCATAAAATAAACCAAGCCAGGTAAAACCCAATTACGAGAACCAAAATCTGCAAGTCAAGTCAATTACAAGTACATGCCAAAATTCGAGAAAATAAATACAGGTCTGAAATACATGCAAGCTTGACAAGGTACGTATTCAGAATATGGGTGTTACAAGTCAACTGGTCAACTCTGGTTTGCTTTCGATCAATTCTAAGTCAAGTGTTGACTTGAAGTTGACTTTCGGTCAAAAAGTCAACACTTGGTCAACGGGGGTCAATACTAGTCTAAACTACCCTCATCTAGACATTACCTACCAAGACAACCTATTTCTAAGCCCATCTTGTAGGCCTCAAAAATGAAGTCACGCTGAGTTGATCAGAACAAGTCACGCAGAGTGATCCAAGAAGCAGCACAAAAGATACGCTAAGTTCTGCCTGGCCATTTCCTTTAGAAGTCACGCAGAGACAGCTCAGCCATACGTCAGAATCATAATGACTGACAACACAACAGTCGAGAAACGTCTCCTCGTATGCCACGTATGCACAGAACTCGAGAGATCACAGCCGTCTTTTGCAATCTTCCTTAGCAAGACTCACTCTTCACCAAGTTGGCGTGATTTTGGGTCTTATCTTCATTTAATGCGGCTGACAATATAATCAATGTCAGAGATTTTGTGTCAGACGAAGCGTGCCAAATCAAGACAGCTGGCGGTTTGCGTGGATTCTGAACCTTCTCCTTCCTCAAAACATTGCGTGACTTTTGAGTTATTCTTCTCAAAGCCTGCGTGAATTCTGAAGTATTCTTCTTCAAAGCTTGCGTGGATTTCGCCTTCAACGAGTCTGCGTCAACGAATCTGCGTAGATTTTTGCCTTCATCAAGTCAGCGTGGATTTTATTTCAACTGGAGTACGTGGCAGCCATGCCACCGATCTCTCTCTCGCGTGCACAGTAACTTGCACACGACCCATGCACTGATGCCATGTGTCCAACAGTTACGGGCCACGTCCAGTAACTACTCACTAACCCTGCGTATATTTAGAGTCTGCGTGACTTTTCAAGTGCACCAGTGGTGAGGTAGTTATCTTTTCAGTTACTATTTTGACTCTATAAATAGAGTTCTTTTTCTCATTCATTGTACAGATACATTGATATCTACTGTCAAAATTTTGAGACCTTTTCTTCTTCGCATAGTCCAAGGGATAAAGCGATCGTCTTCTAGATCGGATTCCTACAGTTGTAATTTTCCCAGAAACACAACAAATAAAGAGAATTTCTTTATGGAAAATAAATTGGCGACTCTGCTGGGGAAAACCATCTCCTCTTCTGAGATGGTAACAACTCAATGCGACACTTCGTCAATCGGCTCGACAAAGAAGGTGATGACGATCAAATTCGATCAACTCGCCTATGAAGAAATGCAGCGGGCTAAGGGTGGCAAGCCCACTCCAGCCTCCATCATCACTGCCAAGTCGAAGGGACACTCTATCTATGTCCCTAAGAATCAGTTGGCAGTCAATGGTGAAGTCTCTGCCACAGTGTCTACTCCTAACACTGGCAAGAACTCCACTGCAAGCACGTACACTCTTGTGCGCTCGAAGATGACAGTAACTAAAAGTCATGTTGACAGTACTGGCTCCTTAGCCGAATCTGTTCCAGCGTGCAAATTCAACTCTAAAAGTCATGCTGACAGTACTGGCTCCTTAGCCGAATCTGTTCCAGCGTACAAATTCAACTCTAAAAGTCACACTGACAGTACTGGCTCCTTAGCCGAATCTGTTCCAGTGTGCAAATTCAACTCTAAAAGTCACGCTGATAGTACTGGCTCCTTAGCCAAATCTATTCCAGTGTACAATCCCACATTCAAAAGTCACACTGACAGTACTGGCTCCTTAGCCAAATCTGTTCCAGCGTGTAATTCTAAAATCAAAAGTCACGCTAACAGCTCTGGTTCTTTAGCCAAATCTGTTTCAGCGTGTATTTCATCAGAGAAGAATAGCTCCTTAGTTATCTCTTCTTCTTCACCGAGTTCTACTAGAACTGGGGGTGGTCTTCCACACAAAGTCCCTTCGAAAAGGAATAACTCTTTAGTTGTTTCTTCTGCTCCTGTAGTTTTTACTTCAGGAACAGCTTTGACTGATACTTTTGTTAGTCAAAGGAAAGGAGATGGTCTTTTGACTACTCTTCCTTCTGGACATTCTATGTCTCAAAATCTGAATGAGTCTAAGAAGAAACATTCCTTAATGTCTTCTTCTTTGATTTCTTCAAATTGGGCACAGAATCTGTCCATTAAAGAGGGTCTGTTACCAACTCCTAATCAAGGGAGTGGTTTAACTCTTCCTTCTCTGTAAATATCCAGATCAACGGAAGGAAAACTCTATGTTTCCAAAATTAATGTGTTACCTTCCACTGATTTAAGAACAAAACTCAGCACTTCTGGTGTTAAGAAACCATACCAATTGGATATGAAGATAAAAGATCCAGATGCAGAGTATGCAAGAAATTATGTGGCTCACATTAATCACTCTTTGTATAATCAAGAGCCATCAAGACCCATGAACAGGAAGTATACTCCTCAATCTTCACAAACAGATTTACGGGAATATCTTCAACAGAAGAGAAGGAGTAATTCTATATCAAAGGAACATGCTGAATGTGACTTCTATCCAAGAGTCATAATTCAGTGCAGATGTGAATCAACAGTTCAAGACCATGGTGATCATGAATGTGACTTCCAGCCAAGAGTCACAATGCAATGCAGATGTCAAAATAAACGACAGTCTGTCTTTAATAGGATTCAGTATGAACCTATGCCTAATGAAGATGAGCCTTTGTTTGCCTTTGTCAACATGACTTCTCGGGACACCGGGGGTAGAGTTGATAGTCCAGATGGAGTATATAGAAACACCAGAGCAAGAGTCCTGGCTTCTAGTCAAAGAAATTTGATCCCTGAAATTGATTCTGAATTTCTTGGAGAATCTAACTTCCCACCTCTTCCTACTGGGGGTAATTCTCCTATAGTTGACTTTGATACACGAAGCAATGATTCAGAGCATACAACATCCACTAGTTCATCAATAATCCCTCATACAGTCACAACTTACATGGTTGATGGGAATACTGATGAACCTTCTTCTTCCTTGACTCCTCAAGATCAAAGAATTGCTTCTTTGGAACAGCAAATAAAGTCTATGACTGACACAATGAAGTCGATGTATGAACTCATGATAGCTCAGTTGCAAAATCGACAGACTGTATCAGATGCCATACCAGTTGATACTGATATAAGTCCAGTATAAGTTCCTCCAGCAGTACAATCCAATACTCCTGGACCAGCTCAACCAAATCCTAGTCTCTCTGGAGCTGGGGGTAGTGCTTACAATGCTGTTCCTCCTCCCAACTATTCTCTACAAGCCACAACTCCACAATCTTCGAGAGTTGTCTCTGAAGAATTGAATAATCTCAAAAATCAATTCGAGGCATTCAAACAGAAGGATAGTTTACAAAGGTTAGGCATCAAGCAGCCTTATCCGATAGAATGGAAGCAAGTATCATATCCTCCTAAATACAAGCCTCCTACTATCTCATTCTATGATGGAACCACTTCTCCAAGTCAGTTTATCAATCACTTTGAAGTGATGACTGATCAACTACAACCAAGTGATGCCCTCCTTACTCGGGTATTTATTGGATGTCTCAAGGGAACGGCTTATGAATGGTATAGGAGTCTCCCAGATGGGAGTATTACCTCATTTGCTGGTTTCAAATAGATGTTTCTTGAAAGGTTCTATGAAGGGCTTAATGACATGACTATGTCTGCTCTTATTAGAATCAAGCAGAAAAATAATGAATCTACAGAGGAATACATTGAACGGTTTCGAAGAGAAGCTCTGAAGATGCCTCTTGGAACTCCTGATGCTGTCACTATTGACACGTGCAAATCAAACTTGTTGCCAATCATCAGTATGTGGACAGGGTCCACTCAATTTCAAGATTGGCCTTCCTTCATAGTCAGTGCCAAAGCTGCAGAAATCAGTGCTGAAACCTTCAAAGGTTTAGGAGTGCAGATGACTCCTAAAGAAACAGGACAAGGTGCTAACAATAAAAATAATGCTCGCGAAGGAAAAAAAAACTCTTGAAGTTAATCTTCAGAGCAAAGATGCATCAAATGTTCAAACTCCTGCCTCTACAACTCAACAATCAAGAACACCTCACCCCAGAGAAGAATATTCTTTTGATGACGACGATGTCCTTGGTATCTTTGAATGTCTGCTGAAAGGTAATAAAATACAATTACCAGAGATCAAGAAACCTGATGAAGCTGGTAAGACAGATCATCCTAAATACTGAATGCTGGGTCACACAATTCGTACATGTTATGTATTAAAAGGAAAGATCCAAGAAATGATTAAATCTGGAGCTATCTCTCTTACTCCAAAAGAGAAGACCGTCACCTCCAACGTCGTCTCTATGCAATTTGGAGATTTCCCTCCTCAACTCCTTGAAAGTGGGATTGTTCCTATTCCCAAGGCAACTCTTGACATAGTGAATCTTCCTCCTCCACAGTCTGAAGGATTAGTGACAATCACTTTGGAAACAGGGGAAATCATGTGGATCCATCCTAATCTAGTGGCAGATTTTGAATCGCCTTCTCCTCAAAAGATTTCTTCTCAAAAATCCAAGAAGGCTGGAAAGATCAAGTCATGTCATATGACTTCTCTTGGGTCTACCTCTGACATAGAGCCAAAAGACAAAGAAGAAGCACTTGTTAGTGCTACTCGAACGGGAAAACCTTACCTAAAGGATTATTCTAAAAATCCTGAAGATCCTACTGATATCCCTTCAGATGCTAAAGATATTCCTAACGTTCCTTCTGAAGAAGAATCATCTACTGAACCTGTTCCTCCCAAGCCTACGGCTCTGGAGAAAGGCAAACAACAGGCTCGGTTTGATAAGCCAATTAAGAAGTCTTCTCCTCTTGGACTTCAGAAGCCTTACAACTTCGACATTTTGGCTCAACTTGCTAATACTCCAGCTAGAATGTCCCTTTTTGAACTTCTACGTCTTTCCAAAGAGACTCGGGAGACGTTAAGTGAAGCACTTCTACAAGCTGACTCTTGTCTTGCACAATTGAAGAAGCCGGATACGGAACCTGCCACTTGCTTACATTGCAACAGTGTACTGGAGATTATCCCAAATATCACCTTTACACAAGACGACATGTTACTGGAGGATAATCGACATGACCGACCTCTCTACTACACTGGTTATATTGATACGATGAAGATAGATCGTATCCTCATTGACCCAGGGTCTGCTATAAGCATAATGCCAAAGAGTTTGTTGGATGAACTAAAAATCCCTCTTCACAAGCTCTCCAAGACGGTTACTACTATCTTGGGATTCAATCAAAGCCGAAGTGAGCCTTTGGGAAAGATTCATCTGAAGCTTCAGATAGGCGATTTCAGATCTAAAGTCACTTTCTATGTGATCGAGATCACGGAATCCTATAATCTTCTTCTGGGGAGGCCCTTTCTTCATGAAAATAATATGGTGCCCTCTACTCTTCATCAATGTTTTAAATACATTGATAACAATGGAAGAGTACAAAAAGAAGTTGCTGATATAAATCCCTTCCATGGGGTTGAAGCTTATTTCAACGATTCCCGAATGTACAAAGAAGAGTATACAAGGATCATACAAACTATGGAGAAAGAAGATGCACAAAGTGAGACTTTAATAATCCCTGTTAAAAGTCGAACTACTCAACAACAATCTCCTAAACCCTCTGGAGAAGATTCTTTCATCATTCCAGTGAGTGGACGGATCTCTCCGTTACCTCAGTCATCTACTCAAAATACACTGATCATTCCTGTCAGTGGGCGTACTACAGTTCCTGTACCTTCACAAGATACTCTGCTAATTCCAGTTGGAGGGCGGACTACTCTTCCTACTCAAACTTCAAGGGAGCTCACCTCTTCTGAGCCATTTGTTATCGATCTTAATCGAAACAAAGCTTCTTCTTCTTCTCCCCCTTTAGTCATTGACTTGGCTAAAATCTCTAAGGCTCAGCCTTCTCCCAATGTAAATATTGCTGCTTTTACATTTAATAAAAAGTCTCCACCTTTGCAGTACGTTGATGTGTGTAATTATGTTCATAGTTATTTACATCTATTAGATGACTTGAACACAATAACCATAGGAGTTGTACAGACTGTTCATACAGATGTATCTCTAGAACCTGTACAATCTTCATACTTTCTAGTTCCCAGCAGAAAGCCAGGAGACATTCCAATATTCTTCTATAAAGGGCCTCAAAATCCTTCTGATCTTGAAGATGATGACAAAAATGATGATACTGGAAGATTACAACTACGTCGTTATAGTCAGCAATCTAGAGACATCATCAAAAATATGGGCTATGACTTCAGGACTGGCCTCAATAATGGAAAAGGAAGAAAAATACCTGTCCGGATTCCTCCTTTGAAATATGGAAGGACGAAATGCGGATTGGGTTATACTGCTCCTACTCCTTTCATCAATATTATCCATGAAGATCCCGAGTCTGACGAAGATAAGAGATCTGATTCTTCTAGTACCACTTCTTGGGATTCTGATACGAGTATCAGTGACTTCTATTGCAACCTTCTGTCTTCCAACATGGTTTCTATTGACCATTCTGAAGGAAATGATGAAGACGAAGAAGAGTTTGAAATCTCACCTGAATCAGAACAGTGGGCCCAAAGATTAGATAATCAATGGGAGTTCCGCTTCGAGCAAAAAGAACCTCCGACTGAAGATAAACTTGTTCAAATAGATGTTGGTGAAGAGGGATCTCCCAAACCAATATTCATCAGTGAAAGTCTTTCAGAAACTGATAAGAAAGATATGATCAAACTCATTCGTGAATACATTGATGTCTTTGCTTGGAGTTATGAAGATATGCCAGGTCTTGATCCACAGATTGCAACTCACAAACTCAACATCTTGCCGAATGCTAAATCGGTCAAACAACAACAGCGACGATTTCGTCCAGACATCATGGATGCAATTGAAGCTGAAGTCAATAAACTCATTACCTCTGGGTTTATTAGAGAGGAACAACATCCCGATTGGGTGGCTAATATTGTTCCTGTTCTTAAAAAGACTGGCAAGATCAGAGTATGCATAGACTTCCGCGATCTCAATGCGGCATATCCTAAAGACGAATTCCCTCTACCAATCACTGATGTCATGGTTGATAATACCTGTGGATTTGAACGAATATCATTCATGGACGGGTATTCTGGGTACAATCAGATCAAAATGTCCCCAGAGGACGAGAAGCACACTTCTTTCAGAACGCTGATTGGTACATACTGTTATACAGTTATGCCATTCGGTCTCAAGAATGCAGGAGCAACTTATCAACGAGCTATGAGCACTATATTCCGTGAACATTTGCGGAAAACAGTTGAATGCTATGTTGACGATATTGCAGTCAAAAGTCGACAAAAGGAGGATCATATCCAAGATTTGAAGACTATATTTGATCTAATGCGTAAGCATCAATTAAAGATGAACCCTACTAAGTCCTTCTTAGGCGTCTCTAGTGGTAAATTTCTCGGCTTCGTCATTACCTCTAAAGGTATACACGTGGATCCCGAGAAGATCAAAGCCATCCAAGAGATGCGTCCTCCACGCACCTTAAAAGAGCTACGAGGATTTCAAGGAAGAATCGCTTATATCAGGAGATTCATTTCTAATTTATCAGGACGCTGCAGACCATTCAACAAACTTATGAAGAAAGGTGTCTCTTTTGTCTGGAATGATGAATGTCAGAAAGCATTCGATGATATAAAACAATATCTGATGAGCCCTCCAGTATTGGTACCTCCCGTCTCAGGAATACCGTTCCTCCTCTATACTCGAGCAATGAGTCATTCATTGGGTGCATTACTCGCTCAAAAGAATCAAAATGGCCATGAACAAGCCATTTATTATCTCAGCCGCACTATGACCGGAGCTGAACCTCGATATTCACCGGTTGAAAAAGAATGTCTAGCCTTGATGTTTGCTGTCCAAAAGACACGTCATTATATCATTGGCCAGACTATTCATGTCATCTCCAGGATCAATCATATACGGATCATGATGAAGAAACCCAGTGTTTTGAATTCTCGATTGGCTAACTGGGGAATCCTACTTGCTCAGTATGACATGCACTATATTCCTCAGAAATCAGTCAAAGGACAAGCTTTAGCTGATTTTCTGGCTGCTCACTCAATTCCAGAAAATTCAAAACTCTATGATGAAATCCCAGATGAAGTCCTAGATTCAAATCAAATTGCTGAAGAAGATCCTACTTGGCGTCTATTCTTTGATGGAGCATCAAGAATTGGTCCTAATGGCGATATTGTCGCTGGAGTTGGAATTGTTCTTGTATCGCCAGAAGGTCTTGCCATCCAAAGAGCTTATTCTCTCGATCAGCCGTGTTCAAACAATATAGCTGAGTACAACGCATTACTTATTGGTCTTCAACTCGCTAAACATCTGAATATTCAACATTTGGAGGCATATGGAGACTCTAAACTTATTGTCAATCAGATCAGGGATACTTATGAAGTTCGCCATCAAGATCTGGTTCCTTATCATAGAGCGGCCATATCTATGGCCTCATCATTTAAGGAATTCTTCATTGAACATGTTAGGCGAGCATGTAACACAGAAGCTGATGCCCTTGCTAATCTTGCAGCGGTGCTGGCTATCCCAATCAGACGGCAACAAATGATTGTTGTTCGTAATCGAGAATTATTTCATCTTGAAAATAACCTGACTCTAGGACTTCCAGTTGACATTGAAGAATCAACATCTCATGACGTCAACACAACAAGAGGATTTGGATTCAGTCGTAAATCGATGTCATCTTCATCCGATTCCAGCATGGAATTCATCTTCAGTAACTCGACTGAGAATCAGAATACGGATAAAGATTGGAGACTTCCTTTCTTAGATCTCGTATTATATGATATTCTTCCGGATGATCCGAGTGAGGCAGCATCTATCAGACGACGATCACTCAGATTCTATTACAATCATACAACAAAGACCTTATATCGTCGAGCTTATGATGGTTTACTCCTTTGGTGCATTGCTGGTGATGAAGCCCAACAAGTTATTCGTGAAGCACATGATGGAATTTGTGGAGCGCATCAACCTGGGCCAAAACTTCAAGACCGTATTCGACGGATGGGTTATTATTGGCCAACTATGGTATCAGATGCCATTGAATATGCAAGGAAATGCAAAGCTTGCCAAATCCATGCGGATTTTATACATCAACCCTCGGAATTTCTACATCCGACGGCAGCATCATGGCCCTTCGAAGCTTGGGGCATGGACATTGTCGGCCCGATCAATCCAGCGTCATCCTGAAAGCTACGTGACTATTTCAACATGGACATTTCTGCCAACGTAAAAAGTCACGCAGAATCATGAGAGTCATGCTCCTTTTGCGTAGAACACAGAGCTTCGTAAACACGAAGATGTGAAGTATGGCCGACCCTAAAGAGGGAGGCATAGTTTATTAATATCCTTTGCCCTATAAGAAGGGGGGATATATTTCTGAAGTTTATTATTTTAAGATCCTAAAAAGTTCTATGTGGAGTTCATCTTCATCAAACTCGTCTTCAACAGTTCATGTTCTTCCATCACTTACGATGCATAGGAGCTTGCGGAACTTCCTGTCGAGGAAGTCTGTTAGTAGTGGCACGCGAAGAAGTTGCAGGGGCTTTCCCCTTGGCCTGAGCATCAGCTTTCTTGGGAGCCATTTCGGCTGAGAAAGGAGAAGAAGAAGTCGGGGAAGAAGGAGTTCGTCGGCGAAGATGAAGTTCTCTTCTGTGGGTTCTCTCTTTCAAAAGCAAGTAAAGAAGGAAAGAAGTAATCTATGGCTTATTTATAGGCTCATTCTAAACGGCCCATCATGATTCGTCTCGATTTAGGAGCTTGATACGGGATCCTAACTGCACAGAATTCCAACAGTCCAATCATTTAGGGATAAATATCTCTTTAAAGTCATCTCAGCGTGACTGACTCATTTCATCATCTCTATTTCAAAGTATTTCGAAAATATTTTATCATTTTTCGAAAACTTTGAAGGGGGTTTTGTAGGCCTCAAAAATGAAGTCACGCTGAGTTGATCAGAACAAGTCACGCAGAGTGATCCAAGAAGCAGCACAAAAGATACGCTAAGTTCTGCCTGGCCATTTCCTTTAGAAGTCACGCAGAGATAGCTCAGCCATACGTCAGAATCATAATGACTGACAACACAACAGTCGAGAAACGTCTCCTCGTATGTCACGTATGCACAGAACTCGATAGATCACAGCCGTCTTTTGCAATCTTCCTTAGCAAGACTCACTCTTCACCAAGTTGGCGTGACTTTGGGTCTTATCTTCATTTAATGCGGCTGATAATATAATCAATGTCAGAGATTTTGTGTCAGACGAAGCGTGCCAAATCAAGACAGCTAGCGGTTTGCGTGGATTCTGAACCTTCTCCTTCCTCAAAACATTGCGTGACTTTTGAGTTATTCTTCTCAAAGCCTGCGTGAATTCTGAAGTATTCTTCTTCAAAGCTTGCGTGGATTTCGCCTTCAACGAGTCTGCGTCAACGAATCTGCGTGGATTTTTGCCTTCAGCAAGTCAGCGTGGATTTCATTTCAACTGGAGTACGTGGCAGCCATGCCACCGATCTCTCTCTCGCGTGCCCAGTAACTTGCACACGACCCATGCACTGATGCCATGTGTCCAACAGTTACGGGCCACGTCCAGTAACTACTCACTAACCCTGCGTGTATTTAGAGTCTGCGTGACTTTTCAAGTGCACCAGTGGTGAGGTAGTTATCTTTTCAGTTACTGTTTTGACTCTATAAATAGAGTTCTTTTTCTCATTCATTGTACAGATACATTGATATCTACTGTCAAAATTTTGAGAGCTTTTCTTCTTCGCATAGTCCAAGGGATAAAGCGATCGTCTTCTAGATCGGATTCCTACAGTTGTAATTTTCCCAGAAACACAACAAATAAAAAGAATTTCTTTATGGAAAACACATCTAGCAATCAGAAACCCAATACCTTACATTACCCTATATCCCATAATTTACCCTTACAAGGTATTCCCGATACCTTGCCCATTACAAAGGAAATCCCTCTAGATCTCAGGATACTAGCCTAGGCTTCTTATCCTATCTAGGGTTTACCAACCAAGAAATCTAGGGTTCTTGGGCATCTAATCCATCTTATCTTCCATGTTGGTCATCCCAACATTACCTTAGGGTATCGTCATGATATGCTATGGTATCTTGAGATACCACACTCTATCTTCTATCCAACCTCCCGAGTTCACTCTCCTATACTCTCCTAGTGTCTAGGTTAGTCCTCTAACTAGTCTACTAGGTTACTAACTTAGTTAGGACACTAACTTAACCAACTCACTACTAACACTAACACAAACATCAAGCTAACACCAACACTCACTAACCCCTCCAACTAGATACTCAACTCACACTAGACACCACTCAATTAGGCACTAACTAAGGGTTTATATAGGTCATCTAGGGGATCAATTTGTGGGGCAACATGGGGTTCAAATGGTATATGTATTGAATGGAAAATGAATGGATGAAAGAGTGAATGAATGGAAGACAAATGAATGAAATGGAATGCATGAATGTATAAAATGGAAAGGTAAGTGAATAGATGATACTAAAGGCTAATATGGGCTGATATTGGGGCTGTCTAATGGACTGATTTTGGGGGTCCTATAGGGATGTCCTATAGTCTAACATAGGGCTGTCAAATGTGTCAATAAGTGGACTGATTTGGAGTTGGTTATAGGCTATTTAAGTGGACTGATTTGGACTGAATTGGGGCTGTCCATTGGGGGTCAAGTTGGGGCTGAATGGAAGGGAAAATAGATGGAAGAATGAATGGTTTAATGAGTGAATGGGTAGATGAATTTTTGGGGCTAATTTATGGTGATATAGGGGCTGTTTTGGGCTAATATATGGCTGAATATATGTGCAAACATGGGGCTAATACATGGCAGAATGTAGGCTGATTATAGGCTGATTTGGACTGTATATAGGGCTAAAAATGGGGTGTTAATAGCTGCAAATGGACTGGTTTGTGGGGGGCTAAATATAGGCTGAATATATGGTGATATAGGGGCTGTTTCTCCTCCTCCTCACTGCTGCAATGCAGCAAGTAGCTGCTGCTACTAGGGCTGAATGCCCTGCTAAATTCAGTCCCCCCTTGTGGGGACTGATACATGCTAGCTGCTGTCCCCTGTGACAGCAGCTTCCCCCACCACTTGCTCACTCTCTCACACTCTAACTCTCTCTACATCTCTCCATGCTTTCCCTCCCCACACACACACATACAATATATAAATTAGACTCACACACACATCAATATATACATATATACACACACCCATATATATATATATATATATATATATATATATATGGATACACACACATGAAAATATATCTAGATACATAGATATAGACACACAAACACAATTATATATATAAAGAGGCTCACACACACATATTAATATATAAAGAAACACACACACACATAATCCTAAACGACCCAAAACCTTATCCGAATATCCAAATCTTGCAATTCTACCCTCTAGGGCCTAGACGCGTGCCCCACACAAGAAATCTAACTCGCGCACGCGAGCAAAAACGAGAAACGAGGACCGAATGGCCAAATGGCCATTCTGGCGACTCCGGGGTATCCGATTCGCGATACCGTGTGATACGGACACCAAACCTATCCGGATTCGACCCAAACTCTACCCACGAGTTCTAAATAATGATTAAGACATATTCTAAGTACTAACTTGTCAATTCTAGTGTCGGTGCAAAAAGTCACCCGTGTGTTGGAACCCGAAAACTCCGAAAAAGCCTATTTTTATGATTTCTCGCAAAACAACCCCACGTATCCAAATATGGACACGTACCTAGCCTCATCTCACCCAAACTAACCTAATTAGGTCTAATTAGGCTAGGGGTAACACTCAAACATGTCAATTTAGGATTTTCCCCAAAATTGGCACTAAACCTAGCCCGAAAGTCCCGAATTGAGTCCAATGGGTTCCAAACCTCTTCTAATGGGTTGTCCTACATCTCGGGTATCCTCTAATATACAAATAACATTAATTAGGAGCAATTACAAGAGTTAGAGTTAGGGTTTACCTCTTGGGAGTTGGAATCCCAAGGAAAAGCCCCAAAATTATTTCTTTTTGGGTCAAGAGCCAAATCTAAGCTTCCAACCCCTCCATGCTAGGTTCTACCTAGATAAAAATCACAAATAAGAGATAAACAAGGGTTAGCACCAAGATTAGAGAGAGATCTAGAGTATGGAAGAGAATTAGAAGAGATTTGACTTACTTTGGAGCTTAAAATCCAAAGGAAAGGGGTCTTTGTAAAATGAGAGAAAAGAGAAGAGAGAGAGTTTTTCTTGAAATGGGAAGAAGAGAGGGAGTGTTGCTGCTGGCCGGCCACATTTTAGAGGGTTGGGGGTATTTGGCAATTTACCAAAATGCCCTCCAAGCAAAGAAATGAGTGGTTTTGAGTTGGGGTCAAAATGGTAACTTGAAAACTCCAAATTTCAAGTTCTAAATCTAATTCTAATCCCTAATCCCACTAAAATCAAATGGGATTAGTCAAATATAAATATATGGGTTTGGTCATGACAAGTTGGTCGGTTCCAGTTGGATCCCGATCAGAGTCTAAGCTACCCCGGGTCTCCGATATAAGTCGGAATGAGCTGAAATTCGAACCCGGCTCAAATAACCCCAAAACAATATCTTAAATAATAAAATAAATTTCAAAAATATTCAAAAATATAAAATAACAAAAATACCCCTGTTCCTGAAAACTGGGGGTGACAGCTACCTTTTAAGATACTTTGATTGATAGCTAAGATATTTAGATAGCTAAGTGTAAACCATTAAGTGAGTGATAGAAAGGATAATCATGATTTTATGATTTGATTAGGGTTAGCCTAACCTAGATTGATTAGAAGTTGACCAGGGTTGACTGTGGAGTTGACTTTGACCTAGATTGACCTAGAATCATATGGATTGCATTAGAAACTTTAATTATTACATGTTGAACAATTATAACCTATTTTGCTCTAAATGGGACTCTGTGACCCCAGTTTGGACATCTATACATATTAGTTGCCCAGGTTATCAGACGAGTACCTTCTCTGATAGTTTTCATATTTGATATATCCTATGATGCATGTTATACTAGTGTTCTATCTTGATTTCTGACACGATGGACTCACGGATTGGTATTTTATGGATTCCTTGACGGGAGATATGTGGTTTCATGCCTACTGGCTTACTGGACTAATGTAATACTGGAGTAATGCATCTATCTTGACTAATGAAATGCGCGTCGAAAAACCTAGATACATGTAAACTAGTCGGGCGGGGAAATACCTAGGAGACATGTGAACATACCAATTCTATCCCATGGTCTTACTGGAATAATAGCGGCCACACGCGGACATGTAAAGTTTGCCGGATATCTCTCCCTAGCCGTTCACATGTCAACTTGGTATTTCAAATCACTAGTCTTAACACTGATTCTCCGGATTGTCGGTTATATACCTTGCATGACAGGTTTACCCTTTTTTATATATCTACCTGTTTTTCATATTACCCATGTTCTCTATATACATCTACTATTCGATATTCACTTGTATTTTCCGTGTACATTGTCTCTATAACCTGATCATCAAGTCTTTTATTATTATTACATTCTCATAGCATTTGTCAATTATTTTGAACTGTTAGAGGAGATGTGCTCATTCCATCATGACTGGATATGTTGACAAAATTTTACAGATGATATAGATGACTGTCCTACCTTCTACGAGGCATACGAGGGTGGCGCGCAGGAGTTTGAGGAGGATCCTGCTCAGTAGATATTACCCTAGTTATAGTTTAGAACTATTAGTTTTTATGTTGCATCAGATTGTTCCGAATGCTAGTTTAGACTTATTTATATTCAGGACATGTACTTATTTATGATGGACACCTAAACTTCTATGATGTGATAACTCTACTGTTTATTCAGTTTCTTTCTTTTATCTGATTCCGTATCGTGCTCTATCTTCCTTAGACTTGTGATTGAGATTATATAGTTTAGATGTCATATTATACCTCCGTGCGAAGATGACATGTTATATGATTCATATTGTTAGTTGATAGATATTGTAGATGACCTATACAACATTCTACCGCCGACACTGTAGCCTAGGCTGGACGTACCCATATTCTCGTTCCCCTAGACATGGTGCGAAACATGACAAAAAATCATAGAAATAGAGTGACGATGGGTGATTGCAGCAACAAATTATAGTATCCTTGAAGAAGAAGTTCACCCGCCACAACAACCTAAATTTGCTTCTATTGTATCAAGTCAAGCTCAGATATCAAATCTTCGTACTCCTCGATCAAGAAACAGACCAACATGGATGATGGATTATGTAAGGGGAGATGAACTTTCTGATGATAATGTGCTGGTTAATTTAGTACTAATTATAGACTGTGATCCTTTAACACTTGATGATGTAGTCAAAGATAAGAAATGGCAGATTACCATGGATAATGAGATAAAGGCAATAGAGAAAAATGACAGTGGGGAGTTGGTTGATCTTTCAAGAGGGCAGAGGACTATTAGAATTAAATGGGTGTATAAAAAAACATGATAAGCAAGGTGAGTGGACAAGTACAAAGCTCTCTTAGTTGCAAAAGGCTAAAAAAATGAATTTGGCATGGACTATAAAGATGTCTTTGCTCTAGTGGTCAGTACCATCAGATTGGTGCTTTTAGTGGCAGCACAAAATTTTTGGCAAAATTTTCAACTAGATATGATGACTTCCTTCTTAAATATTAAATAGGAAGATGAGGTATATGGAACAACCTGTAGCTCCCCTTCCCAAAAATTTTAAAATATTTTATTATTATTTAAATGGTGATTTTTAGTATATTGGTACAATTTTCTAGGGCCAGATATGTCCACCAAGACTCTTTGGGTTATTTTAGTGGGTTATTGGTATTATGGAGTTTATTTAGATATAAAGATATATAAATATATAATATATGTATGTAATTGTATGTGAATATGAATATATATTATATATTGTGCATGGGTACGTATATATAAATATATATATATAGGTGTATATGTGTATGTGTATATATAAATATATATGTATACGTGAATGTACATGTAAGTATATATATATATATATATATATATATATATATATATATATAGGTGTATACGTGTATATATATATAAATATATTTATAAATATATTTATATATGCGTACATGTGTATGTATATATAAATATATATATATGTAGATGTATATGTGTATGTATATACAAATATACATATATATTTATATATGTGTGTGCGTATACTTATAGATATATGAGATGGCTAATGTAATAAATAAAAGAATAGAAGAATAAATACAAAAGCAGCAACAATCCCATTCCAATAAGACCCCGGCCCAAGGTCTCACAGGTCAGCCCAACCAAAGGAAGAGCCAACCCGAGCTCAGTCACTCCAAGTCCGGACCAAACCACCACACCCCAGCCCAAACGCAATAGAACAATCCCAAACCCAGGCTGACCCGAGCGGAGACCCCCTCAACTCTGCTATTAATACGCGAGGAGGAGAAGTTTTCGAGAACTACAACAAACCCTAACACCTAACCATCGACCACAACCATCTGGGTGCACCCCTCGACCGCGCGCGCCGCCCTTCGCGCCGTCGCGAGCCGTCGCCGGCCGGACAGGGCCGCCGGCCGCGCGTAACAGAGCAGAAACGACAGCAGCAGCTTATGCGCGAGGTATGACTTCATCGTTTTATTTCTTCGCGCATACTAATCGGTTTTTGAATTCGTAAAATTGTATGGACAGCCCACGTAACCATCTAGGATCTCCATTAATTAGGTTTTGATGAAGTCGCACGACCTGTACCCGAAAGAGACACGAAGTCCATCGAAAAACCTTGCAAAAATAGAACACGAAATAGTTCAAATCCCTATTTTGGAAGGCAATTTCTCGCCAATCCAGAGACCATTTTGAAAAACTGTTTGAACAGCCTTGTAGACAACATAACCTAGATTTATACCCTACTTTTAGTTTATATTCTAGTTGATTAAATTCTGTTTAAAATCGATTTGAAAATCAGGAAAAAACTGATAAAATTGTTTTCGAAAATTTAGAAATCCTTTGATACGACGTGGGTCCCGCCAATCCGGACGACGTGGTCGCGAACCGAAAGCATCGAAAGGCGCATATCGGTTTCGTGGACGTGTGGGCTTTGATAGAATTCAAATTGGTCGCGTGTGCGCGACGAATTTGATGCGTATCCGTCAAAATTTACCATATCGGCCTCTGTACAAATTTCTCAATTACAATGTGCACGCTCGGCAGATCGAGACGAAACTTACGCCAACAGGAGCGTATCATTTTTCTGGTCCTGTATGCCAAGTTTGGTCCAATTCTGAGGCAGTTGAATTGGACCACCGTTTTGCGGGCCCCACGGTCCGACTCAACAGGCGATTTTGTGCACGGCCCGCCGGAATCCAACTTTGGACATACGGTTGGGTTCGTATCGGTAAATCGGACCTGTTGACATGTAGTTTGACGACTTTAGAGACCATTGACTCTGGCACGCTTTTCGGTGTAAAGCGGGTCCAACGGCGGACACCGTTTTGACCCGAAATTACCGTTTTGCCCCTGTGTCCAGAATTGGACTTAAGGACAGGCGATTCTAGATAATTTGACTATTCTAAGAATGTTGGTAATGTTTATTTCAGCATCAGGAGACTTTTTGCATGTGTTGACTTTAGTGACTCATCTGATGTGGTTGTACTATCGGTTTCTCCAGCTAAGGACCTCAGGCAAGTGCACTTTCTGATTGCTTTCGATTCATAGTAGTCTTTCCATTTCATGTTTATACATATATCTTGCTGCTTATTGACACGCTCGTCACACGGAGTAGTCGAAAGGGGAAATATCTTAGTAGACATGTGGACTACCCAGAACTATCCCAATATGTCTAACCTTGACTGATAGCAGCTACACACGACACGTGCAGGGTGTCGTATTTACCCCTAGCCGTTCACATATCGAAAATGATATTTTACACCACATAGGTAGTTGTCTTTTATTATTTTTTCTTGTCTTCTTCACCACCTGCCATGTCATCAGTTACTTTCTAGCTTTCATATTCCATATGTTATTTTCATGTCTTGTTTATTCTATTGTGTTTTGCATTACCGTCAGTTTGTGTACTTGTTCCATTCTTGACTGGAAACTATCATTTTTTAGGTTAGCTATGGCTTCACTTAGCTTGGGAGATACGGGTGTACATGCAGACAGAAACCTAGAAATAGATAGCAGTGTATCATTTTCATTAATTATGAGAACCTTGTATTTTCTTAAAGTATAAATGTTGTAATAAATTTAGAAATGTGGATGAGCAGCAAATGTTATATTTTGAGCATTTATTTCTTGCAGACTTGACAGTGTTCTATCGCCGACTCTGCGGCGTAGGTTGGCTTGGACACGTCTCGTATCCGAAAAGCGGGTACGGGTCGTGACACAACCTCCAGGCAATGTGTAGTAAGATAGTAAAGAAAAAGGTATATAAATTGAAAAAAAAAAACTTTATATGGACTGAACAAGCACTACTTGCTTGGTATAGTAGAATTGACGCTTATTTTTGTTAGTGCATTGATTGTATCATATTTTTTTAATATGGCTAATGAATTAAATTTAACATTACAATATCACTAATAGGCATGAAATAACTATATTGTTAGCATTGTCCTAATGTGCATACCAGCTACGATATATATTGTTGTGTTAGTCTAACATGTTTTGCAGACGAGCAGTAAGCAAAATCAAATGTGGACATATGCAATAAAAAATTCATGCTGGGCCAAAGTTAGAGTTAGGAAAATACTTCCCGAAAGGTATATAAATTTTCAAATCTCTTTATCTTTGGACAACAGTCGTCAAGAAAAAATGCATCATCAATATACTCTTGGTCTTTATATTTTATTCTGTATTTTATCTTTCTTTTATAGGACCAAAATGTACATTGGATCGTGTTGGCACTAGAAAACTCAAACCTCAGCATAAACCATATTTCTAGTCTACAAAATGAACCTGGCCTAAATCCAAACCATTCTGGAAAAGAGGTAACCGAACTCGGAGCGAGTTCTGTCCGAACTCCGCCCAAACTCGGTCAGGGTAAAACCAGATTTCCTGGTCAGCTTCCTCTGCCTGAAGACCAGACACTAACTTTCAAATTTATGAATGTTAGGGGATCGAAGTATGCCTGAACTCGTTCCCTAATAAACCTATAAATAGGCATTGAATTCCCTATTGTTTATTACCAATTCATTCATTCTTCACTTGCCTATCTAGCTGAGCTATAAACCTTCTCTATTCCCAAGATTAACTCCCAACATTCTATTGCCAATGTTGATCCAATTTTAGAAGTCTGATCGAGTTGTAAAGCTTGAATTCCCAAATTTTGGTCTTTACACTTGTGATTGTGAAGTCATAATTCCTTCGTATTAAAGCTCGTGGTTGTGTCAAATCCCTATTTTGAAAATAGGTATATGACTGTATTTATATATTTGGATGATTTTAAATTTCGTATATCTTCAAATATTATTATTTTGGATCTTGACATGTCTTGACTATTGAGCCCTGATTTTCACTTTGTTCTTGTTATTATTGTTGTTACAATTATTATTATTATTATTATTTTTAATTCAAATCCTACAACTACCCCCTTGAAATGCCTAGACCTAATCCTAACCCTCACACTCTCTCAACTCATAGCCGCCACCCCCTCATCTCTCTCAACCTCCTCTCCCTCTCTCTCTTCTCACTCTCCTGCTCTGGAGACCAGCACCCCTTCCCCCTCGAGTTCATCTCTCCCTCTCCCATGTCTCTCTTCAAAAACATATTCCTAGTCTACAAAATGAACCTGGCCTAAATCCAAACTATTCTGGAAAAGAGGTGACCGAACTCAGAGCGAGTTCTGACCGAACTCCACCCAAAATCGGTCAGGGTAAAACCAGATTTCCTGGTCAGCCTCCTCTTCCTGAAGACCAGGCACTAGCTTTCAAATTTATGAACGTTAAGGAGACCGAACTATGCCTGAACTCGGTCCCTAAAAAACCTATAAATAGGTATTGAATTCCCTATTGTTTATTACCAATTCTTTCATTCTTCACTTGCCTATCTTGCTGAGCTATAAACCTTCTCTATTCCCAAGATCAACTCCTAGCCTTCTAATGCCAATGTGGTTCCAATTTTAGAAGTCTGATTGAGTTGTAAAGCTTGAATTCCCAAATTTTGGTATTTACACTTGTGATTGTGAAGTCATAATTCCTTCGTATTAAAGCTCGTGGTTGTGTCAAATCCCTATTTTAAAAATAGGTATATGACTGTATTTATATATTTGGATGATTTTAAATTTCGTATATCTTCCTATATTATTATTTTGGATCTTGACATATCTTGACTACTGAGCCCTGATTTTTATTTTATTCTCGTTGTTATTGTTGTTACAATTATTATTATAATTATTTTTAATTCAAATCCTACAACTGTAGCTCCCCTTCCTGATTTTTTTTCTAAAATTTATTTTTATTTTATTTATTGCACTTAAAGATAATTTTTGTCGAGATTTTGTGAATGATTTTTGATTGATTCTCTATCAAAAACTAGTTCTAAATTAAATATTTTAGGAGTGCTAATTTGTGCTAATAAAAATATTTTATTAGATGATATTGTTCGAATTGTAAAGGATGTACTACTTTGGATTTTATTAAATATTATTTTGGAAAATTGACTTAAATTGTGATAAGTATTTTATAGAATTTTTGGATGAATAAAAACATGTTTTAAGAATATTCCAAGACGTCGAATATTATTTATATAGCAAAAATCAATTATTATTTTGATTTGAAAATATGTCATTTAAATATTATCATGCTAACCGTTTAAATGATATGGATCTATTCTTATAATTCGAGTATGGTTTGGATTGCTTAATATTATCAAATATTATTTAAACTAAATTATACATTTTGAGATGTGCTAATATTGTTTTAATAAAAATATTTTATTATTATTATTATAAAAGAAACTTCATTATTACTTTAGGTTTTCAAATGCTTATGGTTTTGAGAATTAGATCTTCGGTATCAATCAAAAGATTTTCTAGTTTAGTTTTATATAAATAAGATTTTAAGACCAAATGAAAATATCTTTTGCATTTATTTAGATAATATCGAAATATTAGTAAAATGATCAAATATTTGATTCTTGTAATGTTAAAATTAGCTATTTAGTAAACTAAATGTTTTTAGAATAATATCCTGATATTTAATCTAATCTCGATTTGATTCCGATAGGATTCTTCCTAATGAGGCGACCTTATCTTTCTATATGATATAAGTAAATGAGAACTATCTCTCTCCCTCTCGTCTCCACAATCATGCGTGTAATTCCCTCCCTCTCAAATCTAGCAACTCCACCCTCGCCACGAACCCTGCCATTCCGAGCCACCACCTTCCCCACCATGTCAGCCACACACACAAGCACCCTCGCCACCAAAACCATCACTGTCACCTTCACCATAACCTGCCAGCCAACCAACCGCCATCATCGTAATAAATATAGTCGTGTCGCCGTGTCTGTGTCCAGTCAAATATCTTCTTTGTGTCAGCCGGGTCCGTCCCCGGGTGTCCGTATCCGTGTCCACATCCATCCCTTCATCTCTGTGTGTCCATCTCATTACATCACAGTACATATTCCGTGCCCAACTCTCGGACATGACCGCCAAAACCACATAACACCATCACCGTGTTCGACGCGGACAACCATCCACAAACAACATTACAGACTCCTAAACATCCGACTCAAGCCAACAACCCAAAATCAAAACCTAACCTCGCCGAAGCTCCTCCTCGTCGCATCTTCACCCGGTGAACCCTACCGACCCGTGGACCGTCGTAGCTCCGTCCCGTGTGACCCAGACCCACGGATGTATGCAGCACCGCCCGACGTCGACAGGGCCTAGCCGTCGTCTGCGGTGGTCGAGTCTCGGCGAGCCCCGTGCCGCCCCACCTGTGCGCAGGTCAACGGCGAGCCGACATCAACGAGGTGCGACCGAGCCCGTGTCCCCAAGAACAACGTCACTAGCTTCTGCCACCATTTTTGTCACCTCCCTCCGCGCGGGTATGGACCCCCGTGCCCATGCCGAGTCCACCGCTCCGACTTCCCTCGCCGGGCACCTCCGTAACTCGTCCGCCTCCGCCATGGAGATCCGGCCACGGCAGCCGCTCGAGCACCGGAAAGTGGACATCATGACCCGCTCGACCAGACCCTAGCGGTCACTGCTCCGCACCGAGGACAGCACGTTGCCGTGTCCGCCCGTGCATCCCTCGGCGAGCCTCCTGCTGCCTCACCACGGCGTCGGCCACCGCTGCCGATGGCCGCCAAGCTCCGGCCGATCCCACGCTTGTCTCCTCCGGTGAGCTCCCGAACCCCCTTTCTCTCACTCGCTCCTCTTTTCCTTACCCCTCTTTTCTTAACAGTATGTAAGAGTATTGGGAACACTCTCTCTCTCTGTGTGTTCTTTCTAAACACTCTCTCTCTCTCTCTCTCTCTCTCTCTGTGTGTCCCTGTTGGCCTTTACTTTTAACACAAATCGAGAGAGAGAAAGAGTTTGGGATCTGGGAACTTCGGTTTAATTGTATAAAATAGTCAATACTTAAGCTTTAATTATGGCATCTTTAACAGGATGTATGAGTATCAGTATTGATATATATTAGTAAATATTATATATATTTCTTTGTATATATACACATGTATATCCATAAAGTATAAAAACAATGATTTTCCTATTGTTATTATTATTATTATCATTGTCACTATCACTACTGATAATTATTTTAATATATATATATATATATATATATATATATATATATATATATATATATATATATATTTTCTGGGATTACCTTGTAAACAATTATGATTTTTGCCCTAAAATAATTCTCCTAGAATTTTCAGGTAACTATCTAAAATATTTTAACTAATAAAATATAGTTCCAAGGTACCATAAATATTTTCTAAATAGTTTTAATGTTTCTTTTCTAAATAAATGTAAATTACTTTTTCCTAAAGGATTTCTTAGATTTTAAATATTTATCTAAAAATATTTGACTAGTAAAAACATAGTTATAAATATAATAATTACTTCTCAAAATAGTTATACATGTTATTTATGTCTTTCTCTCAATCATCAATCATGGCCATGACTAATCGATCGTTTTCTATCTCCATGCAAATTTTGAAAACTTTACATCGATCCTAGCCACCGGACTATACTGGACTCAACAGAACTATTGGTTTCACCAGCTAAGGACCTCAGACAAGTACACTTTTTGATTGCTTTTTGATTCATAGTAGTCTATACATTTCATGTTTATACATATATCTTGCTGCTTGTTGACACGCTCATCACCCGGAGTAGTCGGAAGGGAAATATCTTAGTAGACATGTGGACTACCCAGAACTATCCTCCGTATCTTTTGTGGAGAATAGCAGCTGCACACGACACGTGCAGGGTTCCGGATTTACCCCCTAGCCGTTCACATGTCGAAACAGATATTTTAAATCACATAGGTAGTTGTATTTTATTTGTTTTCCTTGTCTTCTCCACCACTTGCCATGCCATCAATACTTTCTAGTTTTTATCTCTCATATGTTATTTTCATGTCTTGTTAATTCTATTATGATTTTGCATTGCCGTCGGTTTGTGTGCTTGTTCCATTCCTGACTGAAAACCAACATTTTTCAGGTTAGCCGTGGATTCACTTAGCTTTGGGAGATACGGGTGTACCTGCAGTCAGAAACCTAGAAATTAGATAGAAGTGGTATCATTTTTATTAATTGTAAAATTTTGTATTTTCTTTAAATATAAATGTTATAAATGTTGTAATAAACTTAGAAATGTGAATGAGCAATAAATGTTATTCTTTTGTGATTTTGAGCATATTGGCCGTGACAGCGTTCTACCGCCGATTCTGCAGCGTAGGCTGGCTTGGACACGTCTCGTATCCGAAAAGTGGGTGCAGGTTGTGACAAGTTTTTGTGGTGGCCTATGCAGGTCCATTTTGCAAATTGTGCGAACTCGTGGTAGTACCATATTAGTCGTACTACTGCGAGCCTGTGACTAGGAAATGTTCATTCACATCTAAGAGTAAATCAATTTTAAGAGAATGGTAAGGAATAGGAGTCCATATTTTAATTTGACCGATTGGGTAGTTAAGGTTGCTACATAAGTCTCGTTGAATGACTTTCATATAAGGATGTACTAATGTAATCTGATACGATGGTATAACCTAAGATTTGTAAGTGTATTTTTTGACTTTTTGAAAATTTTCTACTTATTTTATTTTAGTATTTTCTAGTCAGAGAATAACTTCCATTTCTACTTCTATTTTAGATATTTTCAAAGAAAGGAGATTGCCAAATTCTAGAAGAGAATTTTTCCTAGGATTAACTGATTATTATCAAGTGTTATTTTTAGACTTAAACTATTGCTATATTACTTTAGAAGGTATTGCATTTATGATAAATGTACATCAATAAAAATTTAAATTCTTTTAATAATATTTCGATAATTGAATCTAGTTTTAAAAGACTAGTTAATAATATATGATAGTATTTTGTGATTGATTTGGAATAAGGTTGGATCAAACCCAAATTAATTCATTGGATGCACTGCCTCACTACAAGGGCTTGGACTTGGTTTGGGTCGAGTCCAGACTGGTTGAGTACAACCAGACTTTCCTACAAGTCAATAATATTAAATAATATCTAATTACATGATTTAAATGAGTCGAGTCACAACTTGGCCTAGTTTTCCTAGTTAGGACACCTCTATGGATCGGCCTTCCCTACCATGGCTAAAATACTAGCCAAGACACACCTTTGCACTATCCGTGCCACATTTCCTAGTCGTCGGGTACTTCAAAACTCAACCATGGCTAAAATCATCTACCGTAATAATTAACTAAATAATTATTTATAAAAGTCTAAAAATCACCATTTAAATCAAATAAATAATAATAATAAAAATATTTCAAAAAAATTTCGGGGAGGAGAGCTACAAATCTACCCACCTTAAAACTAATTTCCTACTCGAAATTCTAATTCATAACTATTCCTTAAAATTCAATGTCTATTATTTCCTTAATCTCCTCAAATTTAATTTCTCCAAAATATTTATGACCTTCTATAGTCATTTTATAACTCTGAATACTTGAGGACTTCTACCCACCTTTGGTCATACTACTCCTCAAAATACGGTCACTAAAATCTTATAACCTTCTAATTGGTTGCTAACAATTCTACCGACAGATATCTAGGCATATGGCAACTTTAATCCCTCATATCTATAAACAACCAAAACTTAATAATCATGCAATATTATACTATAATTTAAGAATTTTTGATAAATTCTAGACAGCACGATCATTCGTCCCCCGGAATAGGAAGGGACGAGAATCAATGGTATGGGAGGGCAACGGAGAATAATCGAGAACGAATACGAGGTTTCAAGAAATTTCTAAGAGAATTTTCAAGGCAGAGTAGATTGAGAATTCTAAGGTTTAGTCATATTCGCAGGCTCGTACTGGTACATTTACGTAACCGATACGATATGCTCTGATCTGCATGGGCCAACAAAAAAACTTGTCACGCCCCGCTCGCTTTTCGGGATGCAAGTGCGGGAGCAAGCTAGCTACGTATCAAGAGAACTCCAGCCAGACTCGAGTACGTATAAGCTATCAAGATCATGGTTTCATGGCTATTATGGTTATCTGCAGTGTATCTCAATCCACAATAAGAGTATAAAACATGAATGAACACTATGGGTCGTGGTCTGCAGCCCACTAGCATATATGTCCGATAAGACTCCAAGGAATATAATAAAAGTCTCTAAAGTGAAACAATAAGCATGATATCTCATGATAAGGAATGTAAAGCACGAAGTTAACAATGTAATATCACTGACAAATACCTGAATCATGTATCACAATCATCTACCATCTTGCTCGGCTAACTAACTCCATGCAGTCGCTAACCTGAAGAGATCATCAGGTCCTCAGAGGACTAGCAAGATACATAATATACAGGCCTATCTAACAGTTTTATCATGCGTAAGAAAATAAACAAGAAAGACAGGAATACGACAAATGACTACGAACACGAACACGAACACTAGAACAACTACGCATAAATGAAATGCCAGATGAACGATGAACATGAGATCAATGGGAAAACTAAACCCTCGCCCCGAGTGGACTCACAGGTTTGAACTAATCACTAACCCTCGTCTCGAGTTTGGACTCTCTTATTAGTTCACGATAAGGCACCCTCGTCCCGAATGTTGACTCTCTGGTGCAAGTCAAGTCAACACCTTTGCCCCAAATGTGGACTCTCTGGTGCAAATAATCGACATCCTCGTCTCGAGTGTGGACTCACGGATGTAAGTTAAGTCAACACCTCGTCCCGAGTGGACTCTTTGGTGCAAATAATCGACATCCTCGTCCCGGGTGTGGACTCACGGATGTAAGTCAAGTCAACACCCTCGTTCCGAGTGGACTCTCTGGTGTAAATAATCGACATCCTCGTCCCGAGTGTGGACTCACGGATGTAAGTCAAGTCAACATCCTCATCCCGAGTGGACTCTCTGGTGCAATGGAAACAATAACAAGGATTTAGAAGTTCACTACACGCACTTGTTCTATGATACGACTCAAGCAAGGTACTGGTGAAAACAACTCCAAATGTGAAAACATGAACACGGCTATATGCAATGAAAATAACTCAAAAGAGTATAATACCAAGAGCACATGTCCATAAACAAACCAAAGACTGAATAATGAAATGAAAAGCATGTAAATAAAGCTATAGAGGAAGGCAAGGTATACTTGCCTGGTGGTAGCGCGAAGATCCAACAATATACCGTCAACTGGTACGCCAAATAAGTCCAAATCTCACAATTGTCTCCGAAAGCTAAAATAGACAATGCCAACATTCTCAGAATAATCAAATTAGCCAGGATTGCCTGTCCTTAAGTCCAATTCTAGACACAGGGGCAAAACGGTAATTTCGGGCAAAAACGGTGTCCACCGTTGGACCCGCTTTGTACCGAAAAGCGTGCCAGAGTCAATGGTCTCTAAAGTCGTCAAACTACATTTCTACATATTTGTTTTGATGATATGAATCCAACGGTATGTTCAGTTTTGGATTCCGGTGGACCGTGCACAAAATCGCCCATTGAATTGGATCCTGGGCCCACGAAACGGCGATCCGAACAACTGTCTCAGAATTGGACCAAACTTGGCATACAGGACCAAAAAAATGATACGGTCCCGTTGGCGCAAGTTTCATCTCGATCTGACGAGCGTGCACATTATAATTGGAAAATTTGCACAGAGGTCGATACGGTGTATTTTGACGGATACGCATCAAATTCGTCGCGCACACGCGACAAATTTAAATTACGTCAAAGTCCACACATCCGTAATATCCGTACACGCCTTTTGATGCTTACGGTGCATGGCCACGTCGCCCAGATTGGCGGGACGCACGTCGTATCGGAGGAGTTTTTCTAGATTTTTACTATTTTGAAAATAGTTTTTGGTCAATATTTTATCCCGATTCAAATAGAATAGAATAGATAAAAAATTAAACCAATTACCATGTTTTGATCATGGTTAGGTTGTCTATAAATCCCTTCAAGTGGATTTTCGAAACTGTCGAATGTTTCGCCGAAAACTGCCTTCCAAAGGGGTCCGAGGACTGACTTTCTGTCCTGTTCCCAAACAATTTTTTCGGTATTTTCGGCATCGATTTTATATCGATTTCGATTCGATTTGCTCCGACGATCTCTAGTATATTGGAAGGTGTATAAGTTAGGTTTGTACCTGTGAAATTGGTTCTGAAAACGATCGAACGTGGTGAGCGAAACGCCGCGACGAACTTGGTCGCGCAACTGCTGCTGCCTTTGCTGTTTACTACGGCTGTCTTTGGCTGCTGTTCCCGCGCGTCTCCGGTGACATGTGGCGACGGCGCTAGCGACGAGCGGCCGCCCAGGGTCGGGGGAGGGGTGGCACGCCATTAGCTTAGCGTTTTAGGGTTTGCTAATTAGATTCTCTCCCGTTCTCTCTCTCGGGTTTCTTCGATTCATATATGTATACCGACTGAATATGGGGGGTACTCGGTCTGGAAAAGTAACTTGGTTAGGCTGGCTGGGCCTGGGGCCCGCTCGGTTGGGGTTCTTATCAGGCTGGGCTCAGCTGAGATCGGGCTGTGGTGTGGGTAGCAATATATCAACATATATATTTATTCTTGTTTATATATATATATATATATATATTTTTTATTCTTATTTATATATATACTTATCTATATACCTACATATGTTCCTATATTTATACTCCACCAAATTCTAATAAAACTAATAATAATAAATCACTGCTTAATATTTCTAAAATAACATATATATAAATATATAAACCAATAATAATTTGTTTTATTATATAACAACAACAATAATATTAGTAATACTAGTAAAAATCATGTTAATACAAAAATAACCAATAGTAGACATAGTAAATTCATGGGTGAGACTGTTATGCTCCCATACAAATTATCCACATAATGGTCTTGTAATTAATCTAAGATACAATACCCCTATTAACAATATTAATATTATTCATAAATACATTCTTTTAGGAACCATTTATTTATACCATTTAAAGTGAGGTGCGAGATATACATCTCAAAAATACTTCAACATGAACGTCTTTGGATGCATTGCCTCATTACAAGGGCTTGGACTTGGTTTGGGTCCAGTCCAGACTGGTTGAGTACAACCAGACTTTCCTACAAGTCAATAATATTAAATAATATCTAATTACATGATTTAAATGAGTCGAGTCACAACTTGGCCTGGTTTTCCTAGTTAGGACACCTCTATGGCTCGGCCTTCCCTACCATGGCTAATACTAGCCAAGGCACACCTTTGCACTATCCGTACCACATTTCCTAGTCGTCTGGTACTTCAAAACTCAACCATGGCTAAAATCATCTACCGTAATAATTAACTAAGTAATTATTTATAAAAATCTAAAAATCACCATTTAAATCAAATAAATAATAATAATAAAAATATTTCAAAAAAATTTTGTGGAGGGGAGCTACAGACGACGATTGCCAATACGTCACTTCGCTTCTTCCAGCAAACCCGAGAACTATTATTAACGAAATGGTGTTGGTTTGGGTTATGTTACTCCTCTAACAACTCCTGAAGGATCAGACGTCGAAGTGGATCGTTGTTCTCATTCTTCTGATTCCTGCCTCTGGGATTCAGACTCCAACATTGGAGACAAGCTCAAAGCAACTTTGTCCATCAACATGGTGTCAGTTGACCAAATTACAGAAGATGTCCAATCAATCTACTGAAGACGAACAACGTGAACCACCTACTGAAGATGAAGTTGTCCAAGTTAATTTAGGAGATGAATCATCTCTTAAACCAATCATTATCAGCAAAAGTCTGTCTGGTGAATAACGACAATCTCTTATACAGCTAATAAGAGAATTTATTGATGTCTTTGCATGGAGCTATGAAGACATACCAGGCCTAGACCCTAAAGTTGCTATGTACCGCCTAAATATCTCGTCTAACGCTAATCCAGTAAAGCAACAGCAACGTCGGTTCCGACCAGACATCATGGAGGCCATTGAAATTAAAGTCAAAAAGCTTATCTCAAGTGGGTTCATTCGCGAAGAATAACACCCTGAGTGGGTCGCTAACATTGTTTCGGTCATGAAAAAGAACGGTAAAGTTCGAGTCGGTATCGATTACCGTAACTTGAACTCTACATGTCCAAAAGATGAGTTCCCTCAACCAATCACTGATGTAATGATCAATAATACTTGTGGCTTTGAGCGAATGTCCTTCATGGATGGGTCCTCCAGCTACAACCAGATCAAGATGTTCCCCGATGACGAGAAGCACACATCTTTTCGAACACCGTTGGAGGTATACTGCTATACGGTGATGACCTTTGGATTGAAAAATATGGGAGCAACATACCAGCGAGTTATGAACACAATTTTTTGTGATCATTTACGCAAAACAGTGGAATGCTACGTAGATGACATTGCAGTTAGAAGTCATCTCAAGGGCAACCACCTCCAAGATTTGAGAACAATGTTCAAACTAATGCGTACACACCAAATCAAGATGAATCCAACCAAGCCTTTTCTGGGAGTCTCCAGCGGCAAGTTCCTTAGTTTTTTATTACTTCAAAGGGTATACATCTTGACCCAGAGAAAGTGAAAGCTATTCTCGATATGCGTCCTCCAAGAAATGTCAAAGAGCTACGCGGACTTCAAGGAAGGTTAGCCTACATCAGACGATTCATTTTAAATCTTTCTGGAAGGTGTCAACCGTTTACTCAGCTCATGAAGAAAGAAGTATCTTTCGACTAGACTGAACAATGTCAATACGCATTTGACGATATCAAGAAGTATCTCACAAGCCCCCCATTGTTGGTAGCTCCGATAGTCGAAAAGCCTTTCTTGTTATATGTTCGGACTATGGGTCATTCTCTTGGTGCCCTATTAGCTCAGAAGAATAAAGGCGGTCATGAACATGCAATCTACTACCTCAGTCGCATGATGATTGGTATTGAGCACAGATACACACCTGTAGAAAAAGAATGTCTGGCACTGGTATTTGCTATCCAGAAGACACGTCACTATTTGTCTGGGCAAACTATCCACATCATATCTAGAGTCAATCCTCTTATAATACTCATGACTAAACCAGGTTCTCTTAATTCCTGTTTAGCTACATGAGCAATGCTGTTGACTCCATATGATATGATGTTCGTCCCTCAAAAGACAGCAAAAGACCAAGCATTAGCTGATTTCTTAGCTGCTCATCCAGTGCCAAAAGCTTCCAAACTTTACGACAAAATCCTGGATGAAGTAGTTGAGTCAAACACCGCAACTGAGGAAATCCCCATTTGGCGAATGTTCTTTGACGGTGCGTCAAGAACATGACCTAAAAAAATAGTGTGGCCCGAGTAGGTATTATGCTTGTGTCACCCGACCATCTTGTTATACATCGTGCATATTCTCTCGTGGAATCTTGCACCAACAACATGGCCGAATATAATGCCCGACTTATCGGTCTTCAATTGACAAAACAACTGGGAGTTGACTACCTAGAAGCTTACGACGATTCTAAGCTAATAGTTAGTCAGGTCCGAGAGAATTACGAAGTTCGTCACGAAGATCTCATCCTATATCACAAAGCGACGATCGAATTGGCTTCTACCTTTGCTGGATTCTTCATCGAGCACGTGCCTCGATTACAGAATATAGAAGCAGATGCTTTAGCCGGTTTGGCTACTTCTTTGACCGTCCCTATCAATACTCAGCATTGGATCAAAGTGTCTGGTCGAGAGTTATACTGTACGAAAGATGCCTTACATATTCATCACAGTTACACAACAGAAACAAACATCGATGTCAAAGACTGGAGATTTCCTTTCATAGACTACGCCGTCTACGGAATCCTCGCTGAGGACCCAAAGGAAGCAGTAGTCTGTCCAAAGGCGATCCCTCAGATTTTACTATGATATAGCTACCAAAATACTATACCGACGTTCTTACGATGGACTACTATTACGGTGTTTATCAGACACAGAAGCCAAACATGCACTACGTGAGTCTCACGATAGAATTTGTGGTACACACCAACTAGGCCCTAAATTACAAGATCGCCTCAGACGAATGGGTTATTATTGGCCCATGATGATAGTAGATGTTGTTGAATGTACAAAGAAGTGTAGGGCTTGTCAGTCCATACCGATTTCATTCATAAACCTTTACAGTTTCTACACCCGACGGCGGCATCTTGGCCTTTTAAAGCCTGGGGTATAGATGTCATCGGCCCAATCAGCCTGCCATCCTCCAAAGGACATCGATTTATCCTAGCTATAACCGATTACTTCTACAAATGAGCGGAAGCTATACCGCTCATCGAAGTAAAGTCATCGAACGTGATCAATTTCGTAAAACATCACGTCATCTACCGCTTCGGCCTACCTCGCAGGATCATCCATGATAATGGTCCATAATTTACGAGCAATGCATTCTATCGGTTCTGCGGTAAAAATTGAATTCAGAATGTAGTCTCTACCGCTTACAATCCAGCAGCTAATGGATTAGTAGAAGCCTTCAATAAGACTATCTTCAAACTTCTCAAGAAATTCGTGTCTTCAAACAAGCGCGATTGAATGAGAAGCTCGGCGAATGTATCTGGGCCTATCGTAAATGGTCCGGACTCCAACAGGTAGTACGTTATTCTCTCTGGTTTATGAGAGTAAAGCAGTTCTTCCCCTAGAAATCCAGATTCCCTCTCTTCGAGTAGCCTTAGCCAGTGAGTTGACTGCCGAAGAAAGTTGCCGTCTGCGACTGCAAGAGCTGGAAGTGCTAGACGAAAAATGCTTATTAGCTCAACAGCGTATTGAGCTATACCAAGCACGCCTTTCTAGAGCCTTTAATAAAAAGGTGAAGGAAAGAATCTTTCAAGTTGGTGATCTGGTATTAGCAGTGAGAAGAACAATGGTCATGACGCACAAGACAAAAAGAAAATTCCAGCCTAAATGGGAAAGTCCTTTCGTTATAGAATAAATATATTCTAACGGTGCGTATCGACTAACCAAGAGTAATGGTGACTTGCTCATTATGACGATCAACGACAAGTTCCTGAAAAATATTATATGTAACCTTCTTGGACAGCGTTCACATATACCCTATTTTAATTATGTAAATATACAGTGTAATGTTTACATGATCCAAAAAATCATCTAACTATTATCCGTATTTCAAGAGTCTTGGATACGCCATGGATAATAGGTCCTCTAAAAAATTCCCCAGTGGAATTATCTTCGTTTTGGACTCTGCCCAAACTCGGTCTTATGAAAATGGTCACGTCCATTTTAACTCTGAACTGTTTTTCAATAATTATTTCCCAGTGGAATAATTAAGAAATGTCTTGCCACGTCCATATAACCTCTGAGCAAAACATTCATCAGAAATAATCAGATCCATATTACCACAGAATTATTTACTGACTCATACTTAAATGTTATATACCCGTCCACGTCCATATTATCTTTGGTCGAGATATAAAACATTCTCTACTTATTATGTCCATATTACCTCTATGAGCATCTTCTTTCGACTTATTATCTATATTCAAGAACTTTGAATATAAAACGGGTAATGAGTCCACATCAAATTCCCTAGCGGAATACCCGCCAGAAATATCCCTACTATGTCCACACTACCTATAGTTCTAACATTTCACAAACTACATTTCACAAACTACATTCATAAGAAAAATTATACATGGAAACTGAAATGATTTGGCGGGAGTAGCAAAGAAAGACGCAAGACCCATCATCTCCGAATGAATATAGAAGATTGTGACCTCGACTAGAATACCTGTAATATCACAGAAGCACACGCCTGGAGAGATAACCAGGTCCTCAGAGGGACGTAACAAGATACAGGAAGAACATGCCATAAATAATGAATACAAAATATGCCACAAAGAATATAAGTGACAAGACAACAATAAGGTAATCTAACCGTACTACGGTGTTTATGCAGTTAAGAACAAACCTCCAACGCATGGGTATCTGGCTCAGTAGCAGTAACTCAGGCATGGTCCCATCAGGATACCAGGGACCTCAAAGCATAACATTCCTCGAATATCAGAGGCCAGCTGTATCAGTAATAGAAAAGTGCATAAGGACCCATACGTTAAGGAACTGTTCTTCCCACCCAATGCCTAACAGAGTCACATCCATGTCTCGATATACCTCTACTAACTGCTAAGTCTCCTAACATGCCTCTATTAGCAGTTAGCCCTAACGCATGCACATGGAGGATCAGCCCACACGCAAGGACCTCTATATGCTACTCGTCTCACACATCCTCGTGGTACAACTGTGTCGAGGCATATGCAATACACTACAAACGGTAGTCCCCTAACTCTAAGTTCATATGCAATCAAAGGATAGTAACAAAGTAACTAATAATCATTAAGCATGTAGTAAATCAAGAACTATAATAACTTGAAATAATAAACAGTGATATGTAAATAAATACAGACTGAATGTAAACAGTATAATGGCAAGGTATCTTGCCTGAGGTTATGTGCAAAAGAGAATAATCCAGTAGCTTGAACAGACAAATAAACGAAGCAAGAAAAGCCAAATCCCGCAGATGACTCCGGATGCTGCAACAAACATCATGAACGAGTTTGGAATAAAAGATATGCCTAGGAAATGCCGGTCCAGAATTTAAATTCTGGAACAGGGGCAAAATCGTAATTTTGGGTCATAACGATGTCCGCCGTTGGACCCGCTTTGCACCGAAATACGCGCCAGAACCTACGGTCTCTAAAATCGTCAAACTATATGTCTACAAATTTGTTTTGATGAGACGAACCCAACGGTATGTCCAATTTTGGAATCCGGTGGGTCGCGCACAAAATCTTCCGTTGAGTGGGATGGTGGGCCCACCAAAATGGCGTCCCAGTCAACCTTCTCAGAATTGAACCAAACTTGGCTCACAGGACCAGAAAAATATTTCGAGTCCAATGGCGCAAGTTTCGTCGTGATTTGATGAGTGTGCACAAAGTTGTGACTTAATTTGCAAAGGGTCGATACGGGGTATCTCGACGGATACGCACTGATTTCGTCGTGCACATGCAACAAAATCGGGTCCCGTCAGTTTCCACACGTCGACAACATCAATACGCGCCTTTCGATGCGTATAGTGCGCGACCACGTCGCCCGGTTTGTCGGGACGGACGCCGTATCGGGGTGTTTTTTACTTTTTGAAAACAGAATTTTATATTTTTTTGATAACTTTAAATACGTGTAACTTTTTACACGCTAGATGAAAAGTGAATCCAGAAGGTGCATTACAATCTCGGTTATGTTGTTATTCTTTGACTTCAGTTAGTTTCAACAAAATCCTATTGTACAGAAAGAAAAGTGGCCGACAAGTTGGTGTTTTGAAACTGTTTTTAATATTCCAGAAAAGTGGTTTTTCTCCAACTTTGCCTCGATTTTTTGAGCAAGTTGGATGGCACGTCGAAATCCACCTATGGAATCTCGAAGAGGGTCATGTGGGCTTTCTACATGAATTTACGGATCTAAAAACGAAGTTAAAATGAGAGAGATATCGATCAGGGAAGTTGAGTACCTTAAAGTGGAAAACTGTTGTGTTGTTTGTTGTTGTTGTTGCCGCTGTCGTCGCGATCGCGGGGTCGGGCTGCGGCTGTGGCTACTGGCCTGCTCGCCGGAGAGAGGTACGGGGACAGAGGTGAGAGGAGGAAGGAAGGAAGGAGAGTGGAGGAGGAGAAATAATGGAGAAGAAATTAGGGTTTGCTATATATATATAACTATATATATATGTGGATGGAGGGGGTTCGGCGAACAAGCTTACTGCTTGTAAGGGGGGTCGCCCCTTTAGTTGCTACTGCTGCTGCTTTAATCACTTGGGTGCATGTGGTCGGTTCCCACTTGTGGGGCCGACCACATATTCCTTTTATTTTTTTCTTTTTTTTTCCAGAACTCTTTAAACAAAAAGCTTAAATCATTATATGTATATATCTATAAAAATATATATATCCTTATATTCACCATAAAATCTTCAAAAATTTTAAAATAAAAAGTAATATTATCCATCCATATATATAATGTATTTAAAGATATTTATATATATACAAATTCAATTGACCATAAATAGGACAAAAAATAATAATGATAACTACTAGTAATGAATATGTATATTTAATCACCATAAAAATAACTTTAAAAATATAAAAAAACAAAAATAGTCCTATGGTGGTTTTGGTGAACTTATACCACACACCTTTTCCGAGTTCAAAAATCGTACAACGTTGCAAAATATTTTTAATAATAAAATACCAATAATTGTACAAATAATTAAATAATTAGGAATTTGTACATAAAGTTCAGAAAAAAATTTAGGAAATATTTTTCTCATACATAAAATATGCCTACATGGCCACATTGGGTCACCCCACATGTCTACATGGACTTGGGTTTGGTCCAGGCCCAGTTCGGCTTGTTTGGTCCAACCGGGTCATCTAAAAATCAATATATAAAATAATATTTAATTAAAATAATTTAAATGAGTTAATGCACACTTGGCCTGGTTTTCCTAGTTTGGACAGAACTATGGCTAGGCCTCCCCCTGCATGGCTAGTACACTAGTCACGGCACACTGCTACATCTTCCGTGTCAAAATTAATGGTAGTCTTGTGTTCCAAAATTCAACAATGGCTAAGGTCATTTTTAATAATTAATAAAAACCATAAATTGTATAAATTTAAATTTGAAGTCTAATAAACTAATAAATAATAATAAAAATAATTTAAAAAATAGGGGTTTTACATCCTACCCAACTTACAAGAATTTCGTCCTCAAAATTTAGGATTACTAGGGTAGATAGGGTTGAGGGATAGGAAGAGTTCGTCAATACCAAAATGTAATTAAAATTTTGAGGAGGCGATAAAACGTCGTTCAACACCACCGTGAAATAGAAAATTATGGAGTCGATATATACAAAAATATATCATGGTTATGGAATTGAATAAGGATTGCTAGTAAGGTAACAAAATTTTGAATATCCAATTTTAGAGAACAGTAAGGAATTGAGTAGACCAAACAGAATAAATTAGATATTTAGGAAATGTGATCCCTTGAGGGAGAACTGGATACTAATCGTCTTGGTCGAGGGTTTGATTAAGTGATGATTAGAATCAGTCTCGAGTGCTCAAGAATAATTAGAAGGGCACGCTAACAATTCTAGGGTTGAGGAAATGAGGAGTAGTTAAAGGCGAGGATATAGCCACAAGAGTCGATCGGTGGCTATCTACATTTCGTGTATATAAAACTGATAGGGCAACTAAAGGTGATACTTTGAGTCTATCTATCAAGTACAGTGTCTGGTGTTTCTAAAGTAAGTAAAGTCCACAACAAAAAGAGTTCAAAGACGATGCTATTTAGTACGAAATACGAGGTTCATAGGCGACGAAAATAATTCAAATGAGAGTTGTCAATGCTGTCAGGATGAGACTCTAAGGCAAGTTTACTATGTCTCCATCCACGTAGAATAATATATAAAGGCGAACTAAAGTGCAATAGGTTGATCAGACCATCATACACCAGTTCTGATTAGACAATATGTTAGTGGGTGCACCCAATAAAATATGTCATGATCAAACTCGAAAAAGATAAGCTTGCAAAACTAATTTAGCAGCATAAGATTTTTGAAATATAGGTAAGGGAGGTAATAACGAAGGAATTTAATTTGTCCAAGATCTTTTAAAATCAAGACTTGCCCGAAATATGGGTATATACAGTTGTCATAGTATTTCCTCATTTAGCTTAGTAAACTAGATAAGGTAGGGTCCTCTGAATTTGTATAGTCTAAGTGAACTTACCAATGTGGTTTACAAGGAAAAAGGTTTGTTAGGTCGTCAGGTATTCTACCCAACTTACAAGAGTTCAACTAATAGTGTGATGGGGCAACGGTTCAAGCAATCAAGATAAGGTACAAAGTAAAGCATTTAGGGAATTAAGTAGAACACAATCACATATCGGGTTGAAAGAATCGAGTCAAGTTGGATCTCTAATTAAAGTCAGGAAGTATTTTAGTGTCATGGTAGAGGTTATAGTTTGGCCATTTTGACCAGAAGGTCATATCATGAAAATAGTGTACAATGAGTCGTGTTTTAGTGGGACATGATATATCTACATGAAGGTGGGTTTGTCTAGGTCTTACATATGAAATTTGTTGGTAGATAACAGCTAGTATTACACTCTGAATATCAAAGTCAAGGTAAGGGACGCCAAAAGATCTAAAAATAGAAAGTGGGAGTTCACGAGGTGATAATTAATGCACAAAAATAAAGAAGATCAAGTTAAAGCATGAAATAAAAATTAATTTAAAGAATCCAGTAAAATCATCTAGGGATATAGTTCTAGAGAGAAGATAGTCCATTAGATGAATACAGTTAAGGAACACTCATATCATCTTCCAAATTTTAAACGGTTAGAAGGACACAATAAAAGATCTAGATTTGAGGGAAGGTCGAGTGAGTCAAGGTGAAAATACAGTCACATAGCTGAGTAGATGACTAACAGCACTTGTGTATATACTACTATCATGGTCATGAGTGACATGGCAATTAGTGTGGTGTACATCTATCTTATTGGAGTTATCTTGATGGCCTACCATTAAGATTTTAGCTCAAGTTTCCTCCAAAAGTTTCAAAAATAAACTTTCAAAAATAAACCACCAAAATTTGTATTCACTCCAAGCCGTTCAAACTTATCATGAATTTTTTTTTAAATCACTTTCATAAATCTCAAAGTAAATTTTTATCATGTTACTACTGACTTTTTCAAAATTTTACATTTTCTATTCAACTTTCAAACTTAAGAGTTCATAATCATGAATCTATATATAAAATATCCATAATCAATCATAACTTTAAAACTCTACAAAATTAATAGCTCCCCAGATAAAAATTTCTGGCCCATACAAAGCAATCTCGAAATTTTAGCTCAAAATTTTAATGTACTCATCAATTATAACTTCTATTCATACTAAGTCATTCCAACATAATCACAACTTTTAAATGGTAACTTTATTTGGTCAATCAAAACAACCTTATCACATCATTAATATATATTTATTATTATTATTTTTTTCTTCCCAAAAATTTGTAATATTAGCAATCCAACATTAAACTAAACTTTCAAAAATCTTATTAGTCATAAAAATTATATTTTTTTTACCAAAAATCTAAATAGATTTGTAAATCCTCTATCATAGGGCACAATTTAAAATAAAAATTTTCAAAAATCGTTTTCATAACTTTCAATATTTTAAACCAAAATTCACCATCATTACTTCTACTTAAAATTCAAATTTTACTAAACACGAAAATCGTAAGTTGTACAACTCAAATTTAAATAATTCCTACGGCCATTTTTAAAAGCTAAGATCATTTTCAAACCAAATTTATAATTGTTCAAAGGTGTATAACTATAATCCAATAAATCATCAAAACTCAAATATTAAATAAATTTTATATTTGTTCAAAGATGTATGTCTATCACCCAAAAATTTTAAATATCACAACTCGAAAAGCAAATCAATTTTATACTTGTTCAAAGATGTATAGCTATAACCCAATAAATCATAAATATCAAATCTTAAAATGCCAACCAATTTCTTAAATCAAGGGTATAAAGAATCTAGCATTTTTTTCTGCAGTATCAGTCCTATGGTGTTTACTATTTAGAAATCTCAAGATTAAAACTTTCCTTGGTAATATCCTACTTTAAAAATTACTAATCATTAAATCATACTGTTTTTAAAAAGCCTTTTTAACTCAATTAGAGTCTTGAATGTATTCCAATTGCCAATATTACTATTCTAACCATGTGTTTGACCTATGAGCATATACTAGTGTAGTCATCCTCCTAGTTGACACTAAGCACGAAAATAAGAATCAACGGTTGAAAGGAATCAAGCAAGATGCAATTCAAGAAAGTCGAACGAGAGTTCGGAATTTGAAGCCAAGGGAAGAGGTCAAGCTGTATGGATGAGATTCCTAGACTCTAATCCTATGTTGCAGGCTCACATCGGTACAATAACATAACCGAAGTGACAAACTGACCTACATGGGCCACCACAAAAACATATAACGCCCCAGTCCTAAAATACTTAGGACTAGGTACGTATCTATGCCAGCTGCATACATACGAAGTATACTCCAATATATGGAAACTCGTATGAATACATAAGCTGTAAAATGCAGTAAACCAAGAGTAATCTAATCTCATCCACAAATGAAGAATAAAAGATATCATATAATCAACTGTAATAAGTCTTTGTATAATATGTTGGGCGGAGACAAATCCACTTCCAACAAGTAAAGAAAAATATACATGGAAACTGAAATAATTTGGCGGGAGTAGCAACGAAAGACCCAAGATACGCCATCTCCGAATAAATAGAGAAGATCGCGACCTCGACTAGAACACCTGCAATATCACAGAAGCATACACCTGGAGAGATAACCAGGTCCTCAGAGGGACGTAACAAAATACAGGAAGAACATGCCATAAATAATGAATACAAAATATGCCACAAAGAATATAAGTGACAAGACAACAATAAGGTAATCTAACCATACTACGGTGTTTATGCAGTTAAGAACAAACCTCCAACGCATGGGTATCTGGCTCAGTAGCAGTAACTCAGGCATGGTCCCATCAGGATAACAGGGACCTCAAAGCATAACATTCCTCGAATGTCAGAGGCCAGCAGTATCAGTAATAGGAAAGTGCATAAGGACCCATACGTTAAGAAACTTTTCTTCCCACCCAATGCCTAACAGAGTCACATCCATGTCTCGATATACCTCTACTAACTGCTAAGTCTCCTAACATGCCTCTATTAGTAGTTAGCCCTAACGCATGCACATGGGGGATCAACCCACACGCAAGTACCTCTACATGCTACTCGTCTTACACATGCTCGTCGTACAACTGTGTCGAGGCATATTTAATACACTACAAACGGTAGTCCCCTAACTCTAAGTTCATATGCAATCAAAGGATAGTAACAAAGTAACTAATAATCACTGAGCATGTAGTAAATCAAGAACTGTAATAACTGGAAATAATAAACAGTAATATGTAAATAAATATAGACTGAATATAAACAGTATAATGGCAAGGTATCTTGCCTGAGGTTATGTGCAAAAGAGAATAATCCAGTAGCTCGAACACACAAATAAACGAAGCAAGAAAAGCCAAATCCCGCAGATGACTCTGGATGCTGCAACAAACATCACGAATGAGTTTGGAATAAAAGATATGCCTAGGAAATGCCTGTCCAAAAGTTAAATTTTGGAACAGGAGCAAAATCATAATTTCGGGTCAAAACGATGTCCGCCGTTGGTCCCGCTTTGCACCGAAATGTGCGCCAGAACCTACGGTCGCTAAAGTCGTCAAACTACATGTCTATGGATTTTTTTTGATGAGACGAACCCAACGGTATGTCCAATTTTGGATTCCGGTGGGTCGCGCACAAAATCGCCCGTTGAGTAGGATGGTGGGCCCACCAAAATGGCGTCCCAGTCAACCTTCTCAGAATTGAACCAAACTTGGCTCACATGACCAAAAAAATATTTCGAGTCCAATGGCGCAAGTTTTATCGCGATTTGATGAGTGTGCACAAAGTTGTGACTAAATTTGCAAAGGGTCGATACGGGGTATCTCGACGGATACGCACTGATTTCGTCGCGCACATGCAACAAAATCGGGTCGCGTCAGTTTCCACACGTCGACAACATCCATACGCACCTTTCGATGCATATAGTACGCAACCACGTCGCCCGGTTTGTCGGGACGGACGCCGTATCGGGGTGTTTTTCTACTTTTTGAAAACAGAATTTTACATTTTTTTGAGAACTTTAAATACGTGTAACTTTTTACAAAATAGATAAAAAGTGAATCCATAAGGTGTGTTACAATCTTGGTTATTTTTTTATTCTCTGCCTTCAATTAGTTTCTACAAAATCCTATTGTACAGAAAGAAAAATGGCCGACAAGTTGGTATTTTAAAACAGTTTTTAATATTCCAGAAAAGTGGTTTTTCTCCAACTTTGCCTCGATTTTTCGAGCAAGTTGGATGGGCACGTCGAAATCCACCTAGGGGATCTCGAAGAGGGTCATGTGGGCTTTCTACACGAATTTATGGATCTAAAAACGAAGTTAAAATGTGAGAGATATCGATCGGGGAAGTTGAGTACCTTAAAGTGAAAAATTGTTGTGTTGTTTGTTGTTGTTGTTGCCGCTGTCGTCGCGACCGCGGGGTCGGGCTGCGGCTGCTGGCCTGTTCGTCGGAGAGAGGGACGGGGACAGAGGTGAGAGGAGGAAGGAAGGAAAGAGGGTGGAGGAGGAGAAATAATGGAGAAGAAATTAGGGTTTGCTATATATATATATATATATATATATATATATATATATATATATATATATATATATATAACTATATATATATGTGGATGGAGGGGGTTCGGCCAACAAGCTAACTGCTTGTAAGGGGGGTCGCCCCTTTAGTTGCAGCTGCTGCTGCTTTAATCACTTGGGCGCATGTGGTCGGTTCCCACTTGTGGGGCCGACCACATATTCTTTTTCTTTTTCTTTTTTCTTTTTTTTAAAAAACTCTTTAAACGAAAAGCTTAAATCATTATATGTATATATCTATACAAATATATATATCCATATATTCACCATAAAATCTTCAAAAATTTTAAAATAAAAAGTAATATTATCCATCCATATATATAATGTATTTAAAGATATTTATATATATATACAAATTCAATTGACCATAAATAGGACAACAAATAATAACGATATCTACTAGTAATGAATTTGTATATTTAATCACCATAAAAATAACTTTAAAAATATAAAATAACAAAAATAGTCCTATGGTGGTTTTGGTGAACTTATACCACACACCTTTTCCGAGTTCAAAAATTGTACAACATTGCAAAATATTTTTAATAATAAAATACCAATAATTGTACAAATAATTAAATAATTAGGAATTTGTACATAAAGTTCAGAAAAAAATTTATGAAATATTTTTCTCATACGTAAAATATGCCTACATGGCCACATTGGGTCACCCCACATGTCTACATGGACTTGGGTTTAGTCCAGGCCCAGTTCGGCTGGTTTGGTCCAACCGGGTCATCTAAAAATCAATATATAAAATAATATTTAATTAAAATAATTTAAATGAGTTAATGCACACTTGGCCTGGTTTTCCTAGTTTGGACAGAACTATGGCTAGGCCTCCCCCTGCATGACTAGTACACTAGTCAAGGCACACTGCTACATCTTCCGTGTCAAAATTAATGGTAGTCTTGTGTTCCAAAATTCAACAATGGCTAAGGTCATTTTTAATAATTAATAAAAACCATAAATTATATAAATTTAAATTTGAAGTCTAATAAAATAATAAATAATAAAAGAATAATTTAAAAAATAGGGGTTTTACACATGTCTACATTCCTAATCCTACGTATTTTAGGACTGGGGCATTACAGTGGTGGGACACATGCTGGAGGAAGAACGAATATTGGTGGTGGAGTCTTCGGAGGAAACTGTAGGAGTGGTAGAATGTCGTCTCTGGAGAATCTCGAGGTCTGCGGCTGTGACGTCTCGCCCAGATGAGTAAGATGGCCTCATGGCATCGGTGGAGTCCCATATGTGAAAAATCCTCCTACAGTCGGTAGGGTGTTCAAAGGAGCGTTGTTCCTGTCTTGAAAATCCATTTAACTGTAACAAAAGAAAACACTTTAGCCGTTGAAGAATTTCAAGCAGGATGCAAGTCAAGGATTCAATAAAAATCAAGTATAGAGATCAATAATGAGTCAAGACACGTGGATGAGATCCTAAGAGTCTAATCCTATTTGTAGGCTCACGTCATTACAGTAATGTAACCGAAGTAATTAACATAGACCTGTATGGGCCACCAAAAAAACTTGTCAGACCCGCACCCACTTTTCGGATACGAGTCTGTGTCCAAGTCCAGCCTATGCCGCAGTATCGGCGGTAGAACGCTGTCTAGTATACACAAGTCATATGAATCTAGAACATTGGAGTCAATCTATATCTCATCCGCAGAAACCAGAGAATACAACTAACTCAAATGAGACTAAAAAATGAATGATAATATAAAATGAAGTATCAAGTTTTCAAGAATTCAAGTCACGTTCGGTGGATACAAATCCAATACTAGTAGACATATATAAAATAGATACATGAAAATAAAATGACAAAACCCAACTATGATAATCATCAATGACACCCTCAGATGTAGTAGTACCGTGGTATGATGCTGGCTCAAAACTGCTCGTCTGCACCTGGCTCAAACTCGGCTAAACCTGAAGAGATCATCAGGTCCTTAGAGGACTAGCAAGATACATAAAAGCATGCCTACTATTATGACAGTAACATGTATGGAAGATAAGAACAGTACAAGGAGGACATCTAAGAGACGACGGGTCGTATGGAAATGTAATACTAGACGGCTAACAATCAATCGAAAACTCCTATAGCTTGTAGTACAATGTAAGATACTCCCAATCTATAGTATATTTCGATTGTAGTATAATCGAGAATAGCCAATTCTAGTATCGATCTCCTCTCCTAAAGGAATACAAGGTCAAATAGACTACTATAAATCGTAGTACAATGCAAGATACTCCCAATCTATAGTATGTCACAAGTCAAGTCAATCAATCAATATCAAGATCAAAGAATCTGCTATAGGTCGTAGTACAATGTAAGATACTCCCAATCTATAGTATGTCTCAGCTGTAGTACAATGCAAGATACTCCCAGTCAAGAATGGTTAAGTCAAGAACAAGGTGTAGAACTGGCAACTCTATCACAAGACACAATAACACGAAGAAGACCAATAGACAAGCGATATCGAATATCCTATACGTGCACGTAAATCTAGTATAAGTCCAATGACCCCAAGTTGTCTAACTGTTCCTTAATGGATTTCTTAAATTCTATTATATTATTCTATTAATATTTCTAATACTTGTATTACAGGCAAACTTGCATGACTCATAATTAAGAGAAGGTCAAAAATAGGGAGTTGTTATTTAGCCATAAGGCCATTTGAATAGGGCTAAGTGCCAAAAGCCCAAACCAAATCTTGTGAGCAGGTCTTGGTATAGAAAGTATGAATCCTTGTAAAAATCTTAGTGGTAAGTCTAATTCAAATTCAAATCTCTGGCCTCTACCTAAACCTTTCCCTTGGTTGTTATCCAAACCGAGTATAAAGCTGAGAGGAGGGGCTAGCCAAACCATCCTTTATTGGAAACCCTACCAAAGCTCTCCCCTCTAAGCGGCAAGCTCTGTAGAACATCATCATTAAACTCCAGATTTTTCCTGATATAAGATAAGAGTTGACCCTTCTTTATTGAATTACCAAATTTCCTGTTACCTATATTGTTGCAAGGCATGTGTCGGGATGGGGATAGACTGTAGGGATTAACATGGCATTGGATTAACATGGCATTGGATTAACATATCATTGATTTAACCTGGCAACTAAGGATACTGCGTCCTCAGCATAGGAGCAGGGTTTCGAATATTGGTATTTAGATGGGAAGTACCAACCTCGATTAGCATCAAACCAATAGGTACCTGTCATATCTCAACAAGGAAACCATAGGTAGTACTGGTATGGAAGGCTAGGTATTTGGTTAGGGGTAGGACCTGGCCTACCCACAGTTTGTAGTTGATGGACTGGTGTTTCCCAGGAAACAGGGCTTGGGTTCTCAATCCAGTACCAGGTAGACATAGATGGATCCCTAAGAACATCATGTGACAGTCCCTAATACCTAATGGATTTTGATATATTTCATAGAGAACAGCTACCTAGGTATGAGGAGAGGTGTTCCATAAAGAACATATTAGCCTATAAAGTCATTCCTACGAGTAGGTTGATGCAGACTAGTGAGTGCCCCTCATATGCACAGGTGAATTCAGGACCTCATAGCAGTGACAACTATAGGTAGATGCCTACTTTAGGAAGCAAATTTTGATAGATCAAAGGGTGGAGGACTGGATTATCAGTAGGATGTATGCTACCATCAGTCGAAATTGATGGAGGGACACACCTCTCTACCCAAGCTGATACCCTCAGGGAATTTCCAGATAAATCCTTCCTTTTATCCAACTTAGGTGAGTTAACCTTAGATTACCGACCATAGACATCATTGAGTATCAGTTGTAGAATAAAGGGAAACCTAGTGTGTATGATCTACATATTCTTACTTAATAATGGTACAAGACCCACCTATGTTGCATTATCTAAATTCACTTAGCAAGGGGTTGTTATCATGGGATGCAGGGGATCTTGCAAGCCCTTCCTTGCCTAATGTAGTCAGGTGTGTCTGAGTAATCCAAAGCACATCAGTTACCATATAGCATGTAAAAGGCCACTTCTGAATACCCATCCATACAATACACGAATGACCAACTCTCTGAACAAGTGTATCAGGTCTACTTAACTGATGTGCAAGCATAACTAATAGAAGATGGGGAAGACTGAAGCATGTAGGCTGTACATAAATCTATTCCTACCTCACATGGGAAATAACCCAGTAGCAGCCTAGTACAAACCCCTACTGGGATATCCTGAACATCTAGGAGACCCTACAAGAAAATTGGGATTAGTTGTCACCAGCCATGTGAATGCCATGGTATCACAGGGTAACCGAGCCTGTCATGGGTGTTAGCAAAGGGTCTCAAGCATATACTTGTCATACAAACTCACACAGTTTGTCCTCAAAAAATTTATACAGTGGCTGAACTTGTAGTCAAGTTGATACCTAGGCTATAGGGTCAGGCCATGGCCATAAAATAGGGAGTTTATGAGGGAGTCAGGGCAAGGGGATATATTAAGGATAATGAGAGACAGGTAAGATGTCATCTAGACAGATCAAATAGACTAAGAGGTTAGACTTGTGTCACTAACATAGACCCTTTCCTAATATCCATGAGATATGTATGTGAACTTCTTCTATATTCAGATGGCTACTCATAGGATACTGAAGATGAGTGTTTCTTGGAGACCCTTAGAATCCTGATATAGGACTTTCTTCCTAACCCATAGAGTACTGAAATAGGAGATTCCATGAGCCATGCCTTTAGGAAGACAAGTGCTTTATGTAGGTACAGTGCCTATACAGAACCCACCAGGTAAGGTTCAGCCTATATATTATTGGGGGAGAGGAACCAGTTTAAATACCACTTTATCTATTGCAAATGGGAAACCTACAGAAGCATAAGTCAATAGTACATAATGCCCTGTTTAATAACAACCAGTAGATAAAATACCTCATATGCAAAGTATAGGTATAAGTAGACATACAAGCTAGAGGCTAGAGACATCAAACCCAAGCCAACCTATAGTCAAATTGGTTAAGATCCAAAAAGAACTAAAACTCAATTAGACATCTATTTTTATTTTTAATTTACTTATTGATATGGTAATTCATAAAATAGGTCAACTGGACTCGAGATTGACACAGGAACCGTATCAACAGCTCAGGACGACAGGCGAGTACAGTTTATTGCTTATTTTCGGTATTGATTTTACTATATCTTATTGTTAGTCAATAGAGATGTGATTTTTGTCTTTTATGTTGATTATATTTTGTCGTGTCAGGGAGGTAAAGTACCAAAGATGTGTGATCTGACCTTATATAGTGTATACCGTGTAGACAGTGATTACTATTGCATTATACCGTGTAGATAGTATTTCTTTATTATAGTATACCGTGTAGACAGTGTTACTTTATATAGTGTAGATATTGTAGATTATATCGTATAATTATCCCGAGATCGGTCACATATCAAAGGTACTTCAGTTAGTCAGTCAGTCGGTGAGTATTTTCTTGTATTGCATTTACTGTCGTTTTTATATTTAGTTTTATTCTGTCTTTCTTCTCTTATTTTCCAAATCATATGTCTAAAGGCTAACCTCTGTTATATAGTAATTTTCATATATTGGAACTGCATTCATTGAATTGTACTCGTTCCATCCTGACTGGGTAACCAAACAAATTTTAGGTGATTACGAAGAGGTCGTGTGCCCGGACCAGTGCTGCCCGTACTTGGGAGATACAGCAGAGACAGACTTTGCTTATCCGAAAGAGTACGCAGCCTCTGATCCTGCTACGCTTGCTTAGTTACCTTTAGTTAGTGCTGAGACATTGTAGTGGATATTGAGTTCATTTTAAGACATGTAGTTGAGATTTTATTTCTCTTTAGTCATCATTCATTTTCTATTATGAGACGGTTCTATTTATTTTCATCTTCTAGATACTGAGTTGAGATATTGAGTTGTTAATTTTCCCTGGTGGTAATATCTTTTATTGCGTGGTTGTTCATCATATTGTTACAGCGTTCGACCGCCGACTCTGCGGCGTAGGCTGGGCGTGTATACGATTCATGCCCAAATTATTGGGTGCGGGTCGTGACATGTTTTTATGGTGGCCCATGCAGGTCTCCGTTTTTGCAAAGACAGCAAAACCGTGGTAGTACTTAAGTTAGCCGTACTACTGCGGGCCTGCGACTAGGACTAGGAATAGGAACCTAAGGACCGTGTCCATGAGTTGCAACTGCGTTATTGACTTTTATACTCGACATCAAGTACCCTTATGCATCATGTTTGAATCTTTCTATCATTTAATGATTTCCTTTGTTTTCAGCCAATGGATTCGCAAGACAGGAACAACGCTGTACAGAACACTCCACCGGTCGTTGGCGAATTTTTCACCTATGGGACCCCACCGACGAAGGGAGGCCAGCTTACTCACTTGGACGATCCGGCCCAGCCGCAGTACTCGAGATTCTACAGGGATGACCTTCCACCACCACCGTAGTTCCCTCCGCAGACTCCAGTACCTGCATCTATTCCTCCTCCAGCACCTGTTCCACCTACCATGCATACGGCATCAGCAGTCTATCCACCACATACGATGCATCCAATGCCAGCCATGTATCCAGCTCCTATGATGGAGTAGGCACCCTTTATATATCCAGTACCTACCATGCACCCAGTACCAGTAATGTACCCGGCACTTGCTCTGCCCTCGCCACTGGCACTGGATAATATTACACTCCTGGGAATTTTCCAGCAGCAGGCCAACATCTTTTACGATACTTTGTGAGAGGCCCTTCAGCAAAGGGATGCTCCCCAACAACACCCTGGGACATCCAAGAACTTCATGGACCTCAGGCCCAAAGAGTTCCATGGGACAGAGGGAATTATCTACGCTGATGAATGGTTGGAGAACGTGGAGCGATACCTGAAGATGGCCCGCATCTCAGAAGATCAAAAGGTGGAGTCAGCTAGTGGACAATATTTCGAAATCGCACGGACCTGGTACCAAGGCGAGCTCCGATTTGCTGCTCCAGACGTGACTTGGGAAGAATTCAAACGGCTATTCAAGATGAAATTCTACCCCGACGTAGCACGGGAGGCATTAGTGAGCCAGTTCGAGCACTTGGAGCAGGGAAATCTCACCGTCGACGAGTACACTGCGGAGTTTTCATGCCTTAGCCATTTCACGAATAGTATGGTCAACACACCGGAGAGCAAGGACAGAAGATTCAAAAAAGGATTATCGCACGAGATTCACTTAGCTATCGCTACCAGCCGAGCCACTACCTACGAGAAGATTCTGGAGGTCGCCCAAGCAGTAGAGGAAGAACTGAATTATAGGCCAAAGAGGAGTCGAGACACTTTCGACGGAGGCAACAACCAATCAACGCCGGTGAAGCGTCCCCAAGTTCAGCCGAGGACCTTCCAACACCAGCGACAATTCCAATCCACCCAGAGTGATCTCCTTGAGTTTGGAAAGAGATTTTCTAAAGATTGGAGACTTTTAGGATTAGGGTTTTGAAAGAAATATGTATGGAGAGGTTTGGAGAAGACAATAGAGGGGAGAGAGGGAGACAATCCCGAGTTTAAGACCCCTTGGTCGGCTGGTCGGATGAAACAGTAGCCATTGGATCAAAAACTGATCAACGGCTGAGAGTGCCCCGAGGTTCTGGAACAAGAAGGCCGAACTCGGCCTGAACTCTGTGTGGGTGCAGAGTTCGGCCCGAGTTCTGGTCCCTTGGACCAGAACTTCAAGCAGGAAATAAAAACGAGATAGGAAGAAAATTACGAATAAATGGTCAAAAATGAATTGAAGTTAGAAATTTCAAATGAGGCAGGCTATAAATAAAAATTAACCATATAATAACTAAGGAGTTATTACATAAATCAATATGGTAAAGCTGCTATGGGGTTGCTGCAGGGGCCGGATCCCAGCTAGCGGTAGTCCGAAGACTAGTACACCGTGTCGCTTAGGCTTTTACGCCTTGTTGTCAGAAGGACCATTTCGTCTTGTACCCATAGCAAAGTCAGCATAGAGAATCGTGACATAATCTATAATTACGCAGGCCAATTTAATGTATAAGCGTTTCATCTAAAATTCCTAATTCACGACAAAGAAAATTGAATCGCTCCTCGGATAGTGGTTTTGTAAAGAAATCGGCTAACTGATGATCGGTGTCAATAAATTTTAAATTGATAGTGCCATTCTATTGATGATCACGCAGAAAGTGGTGACGAATTTTAATGTGTTTCGTGCGTGAGTGACATATGGGGTTCTTAGTAAGGTTGATGGCACTAGTGTTATCACAGAATATTGGAATGTACATAAAGGATAGGTTGTAGTCTGCTGGGATTTACTTCATCCACATAATTTGTGCACAACAACGACCAGCTGTGATATATTCAGCTTCTGTTGTGGATAGTGCGATAGAATTCTGCTTCTTGCTAAACCAAGAGACTAGAGCCTTACCTAATAAATAACACGTGCCGCTAGTACTTTTACGGTCGACTTTGCATACGGCAAAATCAACATCGGAGTAACCAATAAGGTCAAAAGATGTTGATTTGGGATAAGCCCACTGTAACCGTACCCGTAAGGTATCGAAAGATACGCTTAATGGTGGACATGTGTGATTCCTTAGGATTAGCTTGATATCGAGCACACAGGCAAACGCTAAACATAATATTAGGGCGACTAGCAATTAAATAAAGTAGACTGTCTATCATACCTCGATACTTACGTTGATCAATAGGTTTGCCCCTTCATCTGGTTCTAGTTTGGTTGTAGTAGCCATTGGAGTGCCGATTGTTTGACGTTGTCAAGGTCAAATTTCTTCAGCATGTCCTTTGTATACTTTGACTGACAGATGAAAGTTTCATGTGATGTTTGTTTGACTTGCAGTCCAAGGAAGTAATTGAGCTCCTCCATCATGCTCATCTCAAACTCGTTCTGCATACACTTAGCAAAATCTTGACAGAGAGTTTCATCAGTAGAACCAAATATGATATCATCAACGTAAATTTGTACTAAAAGGATAGTGTCTTTGAAAGATTTTATAAAGAGTGTAGTGTTAATTTTTTCTTTGGAGAAACCTTTATCTAATAAGAAAGTACTTAGGCGTTCATACCAAGCTCTGGGGGCTTGTTTGAGGCCGTAAAGTGCTTTCTTCAGTTTGAAAATATGGTCGAGAAATTTGTGATTTTCAAAGCCAGGGGATTATTTTACAAAAACTTCCTCCTTAATAAAACCATTTAAAAAGGCACTTTTGACATCCATTTGAAACAATTTGAAATTTTGAAAGTTGGCAAATGTACAAAGCATCCGAATGGATTCCAGTCTTGCAACAGGAGCATACGTCTCATCGTAGTCGATACCTTCCTCTTGGTTGTATCTTTGAGCTACTAGACGAGCTTTGTTGCGTGTAACTGATCCATCTTCATGTACTTTGTTATGAAAAACCTATTTCGTACCAATAATCGAATGATTAGTTGCCTAGGAACAAGTTTCCAGACTTGGCTCCTCTCGAATTGGTTGAGTTCATCTTGCATTGCAGAAATCCAAAACTCATCATTAAAAGCTTCTAAAACAGTTTAGGCTCAATTTGTGAAATGAAGGCAGTGCTAGCAATGGAGTCTCTTAACGATGATCGAGTACTTACTCCGCGTGAAACCTAGCCTATTACCAAGTTTTCTGGATGTGACGGCTTGAAAGCGAATTTCTTTGGCAAGCCCTCCAGAGAATTGGTTTCAGTGGTGGTATTCATCGGCGTAGAAGTTGATGGCTCAACATCATCGTCAGGAGTAGCTGCTGTACTATTATCTTTATCAAAAGTCATATTTGTAGACTCTTCCATAATTAATGAGCATTTTTTGAACACTCTATATCCCTTGCTCTTGGCAGCATAGCCAAGAAAGATACCATCGTCAGTTTTGGCATCAAATTTGTCTAAGTTGTCTTTGGTATTAAGGATAAAACATCGACAACCGAAAACTCTAAAATATAAAACATTTGGAGTTCTTCCAAACCCAATCTTGTAGGGTATTTTCTTCGTAATAGGTCGAATGAGCACCCTATTTAAAATATGGCACGCTGTACTGACAGCTTCAGCCCAAAAATATTCTGGAAATAAAAATTTATTCAACATGACTCTAGCCATATCGCCAAGAGTCTTATTCTTCTGCTCCATAACACCATTTTGTTGAGGAGTTTTAGGACAAGAAAACTTATGATCAAAACCATTTGAGTCACAAAACTTTTCAAAATCAGTATTTTCGAGTTCGCCTCCATGATCACTTCGGATTCGAGTAATCATGTAGCCTTTTTCGTTTTGAACCTCTTTAGCAAAAATTTTGAAAACAGAAATAGCATCGCTTTTGTTTGTAAGAAAGAAAACCCAAGTGAATCTAGAAAAGTCATCTACTATAACAAAAGCATAGAGTTTTCCACCAAGACTGGCTACTCTACTATGACCAAATAAGTCCATGTGAAGTAATTGTAAGGGTCTATTAGTACTTACAGTGTTTATGGAATGAAATGAGGACTTGGTTGCCTTATTTAACTCACATTCGGTACATACCGTGTCCTTTTTGAATGTGATGTCGGACAAGCCTCTTACTAGCTTCTTTGTCGATAGCCTGGATATAGTATCCATATTGGCATGACCAAGATGCTAGTGCCACAATAGCCTCTCATTCTTGTGGGCGTAGAGGTATCTCCCTGCACTGTTAGTATCTCTAGAAAGATAGAAAATGTAAATATTATCCTCTCTTATCCCTTCAAAAGCGATGTCTCACGTTGACCTATCATAAATATAGCATTTATTTTGTCCAAAGTTAATATCATATCCATGATCAGCAAGGTGACTTATGCTGAGCAGGTTATGCTTTAACTCGGTCACTAGGCAGACATCCTTTATTACAAGAGAAGGAGGATGACCAATAGTACCATTACCTATGACGTACCCTTTTAGGTTGTTGCCGAAGGATACATACCCTTCCCTCTTCATCGATAGTGATGCGAAAAGATTAGTCTTCTGTCATATGTCGCGAGCATCCACTATCGAGAATCTACTTGCTTTTAGTTGAGGAGGGAAGGTCCACCTACATCAAGAGTAGATGTGACCTTTGGTACCCAAGTTCTTGTGGGTCCTAAAATGTTAGTTTTTGGCACCCGTGCATATAGATTTATATCTACTAATCTCCTAATTCTACATTATGGTAAGATGTGTCCATGTAATCCATAATAGGTGCGAGTAGCATGCCTATTTGTGTTGGGAGCATGTTGATAGTGTCTATATGCAACATGGTGAGAATTGTGTGGAACAGCAGGATAGTAATTATATGTGGCAGCAGGATGATGGTTATGTCTATATGCAGCATAGTGATGATTATGTGTAGTATGGTGATTGTGCGTAGCAGTAGAATGATAGTTTTGAGAGTAATTTCTATGTGCATATGGTTTATGGGCTGTATGGAAGTTCGTGTACATGTAAGCATATTTACGTGCTGCATGTGGGTGACTATTTTGAGTAGTCTTGTGCTTTGTGTGTGTCTTATGTGATTGGGTTTGAGGTTGAGCAACCTGTTCTCCTAATCTAATCTCTAATTTCTTAGAGGCAGCATGCAGTTCATTACACTTAGCATTTAAACCATCAATTTTAGCAATAGAGATCTTGTGTCTTTTCTTTTCTTTAGTAAGCTCAGTGTTGAGTGTTGTGATCTCACGTGTTAGCTTTTCATTAAGTGCTTCGGCATCATGTAGGCTTAACTTAAGCTTAGACACCTCATTAGCGACTTCCGTGGGTGGAGTGTCTCTAACATTATCAAGCAAAGAAGAGAGTTTTTGAATCTCGACTTCATAGCTTTTGATCTTTTCCTTGGCATGCTTATATTTACTAATGACTTTCTTATGGTCATTTAGTAAATCATTGAACGTATCGCCAAGTTCATCAAAAGTGAAATCATCGAGAATTTCGCTAGTTACCTTATCGGATGTTGCCATTAGGCATACATTTGCGGTGTCTTGAGGAGAGTCCTTTTCTTCATCAGAGTCACTTGCTTCGCTTTTATGCCAAATGCTAGTATTGGCATATTTTTTTGCGGAAGACTTCTTGTAGGGCTTCTCATATTGGTTGCTTTTCTTTGCGAATGGACAGTCTTTTCTGACGTGTCCAGTCTTCTTGCAACCGTAGCACGTTGGTTCTTCCTCGTCATCTTCTTGTTGTTCCTTCTTTCTTCGATTGAAGCGAAAGAACTTCTTGAAGTTGCGGACTAGAAGAACTTGATCATCACCTTCCGAATTGTCGTCATTAATCTCTTCAGGATCAACCCTTCGACGATGAGCTTTAAGGGCAATCTCTTTTGTCTTTAGAGCAGGCTCTTCGAAGTCTTTGAGGTCAAGCTCGTGAGTCATCAACTTTTCCATCAAAGTCTCCATAGATATTATGGTGAGATTATTGCCTTCTATGATAGATGTTACCTTAGGGTTCCAAATCTTAGGTAGCCCCCTAAGTAACTTGTGGATCTTCTCATGATTTGTATATTATTTGCCGAGAGATGACAAGGGGTTGATGACGTCGAGGAATCTTGTAAACATTTGTGTCATCGTCTCATTAGGCTTCATCTTGAAAGCCTCATATTCTTAAGTGAGACGACTGATTTTCGAGTCCTTGACTTGGGTGGTTCCTTCAGGCATCACTTCTAGAAGACTCCATACTTCAGACCATGTTAAACTCATTCATGTCTATTGCACAAAATAAAGCATTAATAGCTCTAGCGTCTAGACTCGCATGTTTTTTTTCCTCGTCAGAATAATTATCGTGGGGTTTCTCGACGAGATCACCATTAACAACTATCCTGGCGGGCTTTTTGTAACCATCGGTAACAATGGTCCATTGGTCGAAGTTTAGAGACTTGAGATAAAAACTCATCCTTGTTTTTCAATAGGTGTAGTTTGTTCCATCAAATAGGGGTGGCCTATGAGTGGACTGTCCTTCACCGTGATTGGAAAACATGGATTGTGTGGTTGCCATGGATCAGCTCTAGGATGTTAGTCCTTGTTGAGAGAACAGAGCTCTGATACCAATTAAAGTACAAGTAGGCAACTCTAAGGGGGGTGAATAGAGTTTATAACGAAAATTATTAATTAAAAACATAAACTATTTTTACCAACAAAATAATCAGAGTAAAGAAATACGGAAATAAAGTAGTAGAGAGCGAACACAAACACATCAAGATTTTTAACCTGGTTTCCCTCGTGGAGGATCAGTCCAGGCCTGAGAACTCTAGCTCAGGATTGAAATCCACTATTTGTGAAGTAGGGTTACAATCATGTGCCTTTTCATAGAAGAGCACGCCAAACTTATTTCAATGTTCGCTGTGGCGAAACTTAGACTTTTCTAAGCGACTTACAACTTCTTGCACTTCAAACTTCTAGCTGGATCGTACCGAGCAGCTTGGACGGTTGGGAAGTTTGAATGCTAAGTGGATGGGAAGGTAAAGCTCTTTAATATGTAGGCTATGTAAGAGAAGAAGAAGAAGAGAAGATTGGATGGTTTGAAATGAGAAAAACTAAGGCCTATTTATATGGTTCGAGGTAGGCAGAATTCGGCCAGAATTCTGTGTGTAGAATTTAAATTTTTGACCGTTGGACAACTAGCAGAGATCAAGACCTAAAAATCAGCATCCTATAATTTAGGGGGCAAAGTTCGGGCCAAACTCTGTGTGGAGGCAGAGTTCGGCCCGAACTCTGTCTCTTATGGATAGAATGATCTAAGTGGGCTTCTAGATGAATGGGCTGATTTGGATATTGGCTAAGTAAATCTACAAGGCTATATCTAGCCCAAAGTTGCTCAGTATGACCCAACGTACATCATCCTATACTCAAAAAATAGTAAAAAATACAGACTCCAGTATACATAAAATAGTAAATCTTCAGGCAGTTGTAGTCTTGAACCAATGAGCGGAGTTGATTGATTTAGAGCTTGATGTGTCAAATTGGACTATAACAAATATTTTTTTGTTAATTTTCAAGATTAGGTTGACTGTGATTCGGTTTGGGTCAACAATCTCCCACATTTTGATAATTGACAAAACATGATATTTGCGTGTCTCAATATTCATACCTGGACACATTATGGCTCCCCCGTACTTGAAAAAATTTGCTCCCCTGTAAAATGATATTTCCTGTGACAAGTTCTCATCCAAGTATACATATACATATTTCATAGTGCTAAGGCAAATATCAAGTGTTCTCCCCCTTTTGACAAACAGCAAAATGGAGACAAATATCAAGTGTTCTCCTCCTTGGACTATCTGACGCAGTCTTTAGCTCTTAAAAAAATTGATTTTCGAAGGTTGCCAGTCATTTACAGGGGTGTGGTACCCTGCTATTTATAGTGATATGTATATTGAGCCGCATAGATGGTCTGTGGCCACGTGGCTAATCAGCATGTGAAGACCCGCTCTTTGGCCTCCAATTGTCGATTTGTTGGGATTTTGTTGCAGCAAATCTGGGTGGTTAAGACTTGGTCAGCCTGCCATGTGTCCTATTACAGGATAGGAATTATTTTGAGCCGCATGAGTTTCTCAGTTTTCGTCCATATAGGGCCGCATGAGACTCATGCGGCTTAAGTCGCAATCTTCCTTAGCCCGCATATAGCTTAAGGACTTTTAAGCCGCATAGATTCTGTATTTTGGCAGCATAAATCTCATGCGGCTTGGGTCACAGTCACCCTTGGCCGCAAGAAGTTCAGAGACTTTCAGGTTGCATTTGTTTGAGCGGCATATGGTTCATGCGGCTTGGGTAAGACTCCTTCTGGCCGCATGAAAGCGTATGAACCCTGCTTTTGGTGACGTCTTCACACCTTATCTTTTTGTCAGAATGTCAGAGCTATCACTTTTATCAGTTTTGACAGAACTTGTCAGCTTTATCAGATGAACTAATCCTCTTGGCCGCATATCTTTTTTCTGCGGCTCGAATCAGTCTGGTTGTCGACGGGCTGCATAAGGTGTTGAATCTGTCATGCGGCTCTCCTTTATGCGGACCTGTTTGGCCCAAAGTACATATGCGGTATATTATGATCCGCATGAACCCCATATTTTCTATGCTTCTGACCCCCTTCAAAGTTTCAAATTACAAATTTGGAGCACTTTGAATAAGAAGAATGGAAATATGTTAAGCCGCAGGGAAATCTTGAGCCGCAGGAAAATCTTGGGCCACAGAGAGACCCCATCAGCCTGCCAGCTGTCATTGTTGCATTTAATTTTCTTGATTCGGTTGTGGATCTCTTTTCAAGATAAAGCCAACGGTTACTACGGAAAAAGTCCCCAAACATCGATATTATCTTTAATGATGTCGAGAATCGAAGAGGCGCTCTTCAAGATAAAGCCGATGGTTATTAGGGATAAAGTCCCTAAACGATGTCATTATCCTTAATGATCTCGAGAATCGAAGAGACACTTTTCAGAAACCCTATAAATATGGGTCATTCGGAGAGAGATTTTCCTCTTTCATCTTCTTCTCCTTTGACTTCATCATACTTTCTGCTATGGCTCCAAAAGCTTCCAAGTCGACTGGTGCAGCGGCCAAAGGGAAGGGACTTGCCTCTCCGTCGAGAGCGACAGACGCTTCTTCCATTCATCCCGACGTGCAACCCCCTCTCAAGAGTAAGGATGGTGGGAAGATGACGACTGAAATTTTGAATGGCCATATCACATATTTTATGCACGAGCCTGTCATATACTGCTTCTGTGCTTTAAGCCTGGTCGATGCATGCCCTATCTCATTTGGACCGCCTGTGTTCTGTATGATAGGGCCGTATGGACTGAGCCGCATGAGCATCGCTTATTCAAACTTGAACATCTATAAGATGCATGAGACCTATGACAGCGTTCTACCACCGACACTGCAGCATAGGCTGGACGTATCCACGTCTCGTGCCCTTACTCTAGGCTGCGGGTCGTGACACCCATGACTGATCCGCATGAACACTTCATGACTGAGCCGCATAAGTGCCTCATGACTAAGCCAGATGAGCACTTTATGATTGGGCCGCATGAGTGCCTCATGACTGAGCCGCACGACCACTTTATGATTGGGCCGTATGAATACTGTATGACTGGACCGCATAATTGCCTGATGACTGAGCCACATGAGTACTTTATGATAGGGCTGCATGACTATTTCATGACTGAGCTGCATAAATTGCATAAACTGCATAAGTGCCTCATGACTGAGTCGCATGAGCACACCATGACTGAGCCGCCTAGGTGTCTTATGCCTGAGCCGCATGAGTTCTGTTAGGCCGCATAGCTAAAAAAGGGAGTCCTTTGTTTTTATATGACTATCTTCTTTCTTTGATTTTTATAGCATCTGCACCGAAGGCTGAAACCATTATGAAGGAGGAGATGTTGTCCCCTTTCATCAAGCAAGAGTCACCGTTTGTTAAAGAGGAGGTGATACCAAAACTTGAGGTAAAAGAAGAGCTGGCGTCCACCGGGAAGGGAATTACTCCCAAGATTGAGGCTGTTGTGAAGGAGGAACCCAAGACTGAGGGTAGCAGCACTGGAAGTTCTGACCCTCTTGCTCCCACCGAAGACCTTAATCAAATAGATCATTCATATGCGAAATGGCTGAGAGAATGGTATATGCCTCAACGTAACTATGGTTCTTGACTGTAGGGATCCACGGGATGCCATGTAATTGTTGTTTCCAGGAATATGACAAATAAGCGTTCGTATTTGTCTTTGTGTTTCTATCTGTCTTTGGCTGTAGTTCATATTTTGCTTCTTTTGGATACCAGTGTAATCCTTTATTGAAGGTGTAGTCCTATGAATGTAACTGATTTTGAATAAAGAGAATACGTTCCCTCCATTTTTTATTTATAGTATTTTGTGGTGCTTGTACTAGAGGGCCTAATATAGCATTTGTCTTTGATAAGGGACATCCCACTGGGAGATTTTTGTGGACCTATTACCCTTTTATGCATCTGAAAATACGAGCAAAATATATTTGAATGATATTTTGTGGACCTACTACTCTTTGGTACACCGATGGTGCGAGTAATAGATTAGGATAACTTTTATGGACTTATTACCCTTTTGTGTACTGGCGATGCGAGTACTGATAATAAGTGGAGAGAAAACCAACATATTTACTCAGAGGTAATGAGGACGTGGTAAATATGGTTCTAAAGTAGAGCCTCCCTACTCAGATGTAATGAGGACGTGGTAGGAGTAGGCCTAATGGGGATACACAGAACAACTCAGAGGTGTTATCAACGTGGAAGTTCTATGTATTGGGTGATTTGTTTGTGATGGACGGGAAAACAACTCAAAGGTAATATGGACGTGGTTATTTTTCCTATTGGGGAATTCTATGGACCTATTACTCTTTTTGTGCACCGATAGTGCGAGTAATAGATTAGGATAAGTTTTATGCACCTATTACCCTTCTGCGCACTGGTGGTGCGGTTAATAGATTTTGAGGCAAACTCTGATGGACAAAGAAAGCATTTAGTGTGGAAGTTCATAGATATGACCAGGAGATGAGATATAAATCCATTCAGAGCAGTCAGAGAGTAAGTTCAGTGGTACCTGAGGGTATATAACTCAACAATCTGGGAGATTTGAGGTCATAGTGTAAGTTCAGCGATACCAAAGGGTACATAACTCACAATCTGAGAGATAGTTGGAAGATGTCATTTATGTAGGAACGAAATCGTAAAGCAGAATGCTCTAGAGGGGGTGAATAGAGTAAGCAGCGAAATATTACCAATTAAAAAACTTGTTAGCAGTTAGATCACAGATATAATAATAATCACAAAATAAATGACAGTAAAAAAAGGTGATCAGAAGGCAAACGCAAACACCGAGATTTATACTGGTTTCCCTCTTGTGAGGACTAGTCCAGTCGGAAGAACTCTAGCTTCCAGTTGAATCCACTACTGAAAAATCCTGCAAGTTTTCAGACGATGTCCTTGCAACATCTACAGACGCGAGCTTTGATACGAAGAACTCGACCAACTTCAATTGTGAAGAGTTGTGTCTTCAATCAAGCCTTTGATTACAATCGCTCTGAAACTTCTAGACCGCACCGTACTAGCAAATCGACTAGAGGATTGTAACTGGCTTGGGATTTGAAAATGGAAGCTTTTTAGAACTCTTTGGAAGAAATGTAAGCTTTAGAAGAGAAGAGATTGAAAGTGAATTGGTGATTTGAAATTATCGAAATCCTTCTCTATTTATAGTTTTTTCAAAGGCAGAACTCTGACAGAATTCGGGCAGAATTCGGACAGAACTCTTTGTAACAAACCGCAACTGAAGGGAGACCAAGTTCAAAATCAAACGTTCACATAACGTTCAACTTGGCCGAACTCTGGCCGAGTTCTGCTAGGGTTCTACCAGTTGATTTTTGTGAAAATTAATTTTGGCTTTTTGAAAAGTCCTTCAAAAGCTTTTTGTAAAAAGGATATTTTTCAAAAACATAGGTCATTTTTAAAAGGATAGGGTAATTTTGAAAAACGATTCCGGACAGCCTATTTGCCAGTACGACTTGGTGTACAATGTATTCCTAGATCAATAAAATAAAAGAGTACATTGCTTTGAAGGAAATATATTCTGAATGGCAAACAGCTTCGGTCTTGAACATAGTAGATATCCATCGTTGAGCAGTGTCCAAAACGTCGTAGGTAAACATCTGAATTGACTTGCATTTATATCGAGACAGAGTTTGATCAATTATTAAAATCAGGTTTGACCATGACCAATGGGCTAACAATCTCTCCCATTTTGATAATTGACAAACCTTGCCGATATAACATCTTAGTTTGGATCAATTCAAAAATGTATGTTCATAACCTGTATTCAGAAAGATGTTAGATCTTATTTCTCCCCCGTTGTCACTTAGCAAAATAATTGCAAAAGAGAAAGCTCCCCCATAATAATTGCCTAAGTAACAAGCAGTGAAGAAACACAATTAAAAATATATAAGAACATTCATCACAGGCATGGTATAAACATTGACAGAAAAATAAGATAGAAAAATATTGTATAAAACAACACAGGCATAGTATTTGTTACAGGAAGTTAATATGAAGCATAAAGAAAGATAATGCTAGAATAAAGCTGAAACAAATAAAGTGCTAAATAATAAACTAATGTGAGTCAAATGCCAAACTGAGGCATAAAAACATATGTCTATGTAAGTCACAAATCAAACTAAAATAAAGAGTACTGATAATTCTTGGAATGTCGGAGCATTTCTAAGTAAACATAAGACAAAATAGACAGTCTCAAACAGTAACATCTCAGAAATCATCATCATCCTCATCATCATCATCATCGGCTGCAGGGCCAGCATGTCCAGATGGACCAGCTCCAGAAGTTGAGGAGTGGCACCAGAAGTACGATTACCAATCGTAAGCGTTCCCTGGCTGGAACAGAGAGTGGATCGCCTCATCATCAATGTGGTAGCCAAAAACAGAAGGGTCTCGAGGTAGCGAGCTAACAGAGTGACCCGTCTGTGCAAATCTCAGATCGGCGAAGGAGTTGGCAATAGCCTGGAATCGAGTCACGTCACAGAATTCATGTTCCCTGGAAGTGTCAACATAGAATGACTGCAGGTCTAATAGATGCTGATGAATACCCTCAAAGGTCATAGGGTAAGACTGAGAAGGACCAGGTGCTGTGGGAGTAGGTACAGGAGGAACATGTGCAGTAGGTGGAGGAACAGTGGCATTGCTACGACGAGAGAGTTTGAGGAACTTGGGCTCAGGGTCCAGAGCACAAGTGGATAAGTCAATATCGAATCTCTGAAAGATGTGTGGGATGATCATCGCAAAGAGAGGTTACGGTCTCTTCTGCGACATCGACCCATCATCTGAATAATAGTCTTAGGGGCAGAAAAAAGAATCCCCTTAAGAATGTGATATAAGTCAGAGAGTTCAAGTGCAGTGACATCATCTTTTGATGTGGATTTTGGAAGTAGAGTGGAATAGATGATGCGATGTAATTCGTAGTTAAACAAGTTCAAGTTATTGGTCTTGAACTTTCTAGGACGAGCACGTGCGGGCGCACAAAGCTCATTCTTGAAACCAACAAGAGTCGTACCATCGGGGAAATCGAAATAAGTGATGTCATCGAGTGGGGCACCTTCATTTGGAATACCAAGGATTTTCGCTAACGTTGCATCAGTAAACTCGATAGCTATCCCACCGATACGTGTTCTCGCGGTAAAAGTGTCTAACACAAAATTACAGTAAAATAGTCTAATGGCATTAGTAGCTATAGGGAATTGTAAAGTAGCAAAGTGCTGTAACCCTAATGCCTCAAAGTAAGGACGGTGGCCAGGAAAGACAGTCCATTTGATCGGAGATCCGGTACAAATAGTACGCATAATGAAATCGGCATACCAAAGTAGGGCTTGGTCGAGAGTTTTGAAATAAAACTCGTCCGATGCACCGTCATCCGATTACACCGGAGAAAAGAGGGAATCCGTATACAGATTCGAAGATGATGCCTCTTCACTGGCATGGGTCTTCTTCCTCTTGAAAGGATTGAATCCCTTAGGCATTTTATCCTAAAAACTAGAAACCCTAATAATTGAAAAGTAGAGGAGAGAAGGAATTATACCTTCCAAGAATTGGATATGCTGTAGAGGATGAAATTCTTCGCACGAATCCAAATTTTGGACGAAGATCTCCACGTGGATTGGAAGAAGGAAGGTGGAGAAGAACTAGGGTTTTTTTGGGGCACGGCTGATGCTGTTTTGATGAGGTTTGGAAGAATGAAGAAGAGAGGGCCTCGGGTTATGACTGGTATATATATATACCCAGCCGAACTCTAGCCGAATTTGGACCGAACTCGGGCCGAATTTGCCAAGGGTTGCCTGGCTATATATGAATATTAAAAAAATTGTGGGGCCACATCTTTTTCATCAATTCGTTTCAAATATTTAATTCAGAGTTTAGTAATTTTAAATTTCAAAAATAATATAATTAATATTATTTTATAAATTAATATTCTTTACTCAGCATCTGTCTCAGATTAGCTGTATGAGTACTATCCCAGCTAACGGAGGTTCATCGGGGAACTCTTAAATACCGCTTCGCTTTGACCGTCGTCGTGGTGACAGACAGACTCTTTTTAGCCTTGTCTCGAAAACAGTTATTGAGTACTGAATAAATAATTAATAAAATAAAATTAATTAATATTATTAACATCTAAAATTCTTAATTCTCGACGTAAATAATTGAAACGATCTTCCGCTAGTGGTTTTGTGAGTATGTCAGCTAATTGATTCTGTGTGTCTATGTATACAAGGTCTATATTTTGTTGATGATCTCTAAGACAGTGATGTCTAATCTCGATATGTTTAGTACGAGAGTGACATACTGGATTCTTAGTCAAATTAATAGAACTAGTGTTGTCACAGAAAATGGATATGAGTGTAAAATGCAATCCATAGTCTTCTAAAGTTTGCTTCATCCACAAAATTTGTGTACAACAACGTCCTGCGGTGATATACTCAGCCTCGGTTGTTGATAATGCAACAGAATTTTGCTTCTTACTAAACCAAGAGACTAGAGCTTTTCCTCGGAAATGACATGTGCCGCTAGTTTTTTTATCTACTTTGCATCCGGCAAAATCAGCATCAGAATAATCGGTTAGGTCAAATGACGTGGTTTTCGGATACCATAAGCCAACAAAGGAAGTGCCTTTAAGGTATCGAAAGATACGCTTAACTGCGCACAGATGTGATTCCTTAGGATTAGCTTGAAAACGTGTACATAAGCAAACACTAAACATAATGTCTGGTCGACTAGCAATTAAGTACAATAAGCTACCGATCATACCTCGATACTTACGTATGTCGACAGGTTTGTCTTGTTCATCAATATCAAGCTTGGTTGAAGTCGCCATTAGAGTGCTAAGTGGCTTGACTGCTTCCATGTCGAACTTCTTTAATAGATCCTTTGTGTACTTTGCTTGATTTATGAACGTCCCATTGTTGGTTTGTTTGATTTGCAGTCCGAAAAAGAATTTCAGCTCTCCCATCATGCTCATCTCAAACTCATTCTGCATACACTTTGAAATTTTTTGACAAAGAGATTCATCAGTAGATCCAAAAATAATATCATCTACATAAACTTGAATCAAAAGAATGTTGTTATTCAAAGATTTTATAAACAATATAGTGTCAACCTTTCCCTTTGAAAACCCGTTATCAAGTAGAAAAGAGCTTAGACGATCGTACCAAGCACGAGGGGCTTGTTTCAAACCGTATAAGGCTTTCTTCAACTTGAAAACATATTCAGGAAATTTGAAATCAGTAAAACTGGAAGGTTGAGCTACATAAACTTCTTCTTTTATAAAATATTTTAAAATACGCTTTTGACATCCATTTGAAATAACTTAAAATTATAAAAATATGCAAATGCACATAACATGCGAATGGATTCCAATCTCGCAACTGGGGCATAAGTCTCATCGTAGTTGATACCTTCTTCTTGATTGTATCCTTGAGCTACGAGTCGAGCTTTATTACGAGTCACTAAACCATTCTCGTTCAATTTGTTTCAGAATACCCATCGGGTGCCAATGACCGGATGATCAATGGGCTTGGGAACAAGTTCCCAAACTTGATTCCGTTCGAATTGGTTTAATTCCTCTTGCATAGCATCTAACCAAAAATTATCACTACATGCATCTTCAATATTTTTGGGTTCAAACTGTGAAACAAAAGCAACACAAGAAGCTATATCTTTATTAGAGGAACGAGTACTTACACCCTTGGTAATCTCACCAATTACCAAGTCCTTTGGATGATCAGCCAAGAATCTCATCTCTTTTGGTATAGTCTCAGGATTGCTAGTTCCAGCTTCTTTGCTTGAAGGTTCATCTGATGCTTGATGTGATGGTTCTGTATCTCTGTGTGAAGGTTTTGCAGTAGCTGTACTTGGTGTGATTATGTCTTCATTGTCATCATCGTCTAAGTATTGATTTAGCTCATCAAACTTGACATTGATTGATTCTTCGATGATCATGGTTCTTTTGTAGAATACTCTGTATCCTTTGCTTTTTGCTGCATAACCTAAAAATATACCTTCATCGGCCTTTTCATCAAATTTACTCAAATTGTCTTTAGTATTAAGAATAAAATATTTACAACCAAAAATCTTGAAATATGAAACATTTGGTGTTCTATCAAACCATAGTTAATAGGGAGTCTTCTTTGATATAGGTCGAATTAGAACCGTATTGAGAATATAGCATACTGTATTTACAGCTTCAGCCCAAAAGTATCTAGGTAGACTAAACTGTTTTAACATTACTCTAGCTATTTCAGATAGAGTTCTGTTCTTACGTTCCACAACTCCATTTTGTTGCAGAGTCCTAGGGCAAGAGAATTCATGTAAATAAACGTGTGTATCACAAAATTGCTTGAATTCTGTATTCTCAAATTCGTCGCCATGATCACTACGAATGCGAGTAATCATGAACCCTTTTTCATTCTGTACTTTCTTGCAAAAGGTGACGAATTATGATAATGCATCGTTCTTGTGTGCGAGAAAATAAATCCATGTATATCTAGATAAATCATCTACAATAACAAATGCATATAACTTACCACCTAGACTAGCAATTCTACTGGGTCCAAATAAGTCCATATGCAACAGTTGTAAAGGTCTGGTGGTACTTACAGCATTTTTGGATTTAAATACGGATTCGGTAGCTTTGTTCTTTTCACATTCACTACATACCGTATCCTTTTTGAAAGAAATATCCGGTAAGCCGCGTACCAACTTCTTTGTAGATAGTCTTGAAATTGTATCCATGTTTGCATGGCCGAGTCTCATATGCCATAGTTGACTCTCGAAGCTTTTGGCCATCAGACATCTACCTGCTTTGTTAGCATCTTCCAACAAATAGAAAACATTTATGTTGTCTTCCTTAATATCTTCAAATATAGTACTACTAGTTGAACTATCAACTATAGTACATTTGTCTTTGACAAAGTTAATGTCATAACCGTAATTAGCTAAATGGCTTATGCTGAGCAGATTATGTTTTAACTCGGTAACTAGACACACATCTTTAATCACTGGATAGGAAGACTTACCAATGTCACCGATACCGATTATGTACCCTCTTAAATTATTACCGAAGGAGATATATCCTTCTTTATTCTTCTTCGACAGTGTTGCAAATAGTACAGCGTCACCGGTCATGTGCCGTGAATAACTGCTGTCGAGAATCCATTTGCTCCTAGCGTGTGAAGGGCGTCCCACCTACAAAATAATTTGTAGATGAAACTCTTGGTACCCATTTCTTGTAGGGTCCTGACTGGTTAGCTTTTGGTATCCATGCATAAACATTTAAATCTACTAACTTTCTGATTCTACATGCAGAAGATATATGACCAATGAGGTCACAATAATGACATTTAGCATGTTGAGTGTTGAAAGTAGTGTGAGGTGCATGATTGGTAGGTTTTGGTTTTCTAGTATAGAAGAATGCATGCCTATTAGTCTTCTTGGGCATAGTTTTGGTATGGTTTGGTCTGACAGTGTTGGGCGTGTTCCGATGATTCGGTAATTGATACGTGTTAGAATAGGAAGCAGCAACTTCGGGCCATTTTCCTAAACTAATTTCCAACTTTTTGGAGTGTCATATAATCTATTATAGTCAAATGTGAGTGATTCTAATCTGATATGTACACACTGGAGACTCTTTCTCTCCTTAGATAGGTCTTCCTTTAACTGGATGATAATTTGGTCTTTTTTTTGGATAGCTTAACAGTCTTGTGTAACAACAACTTAATAGAAGAAAGCTCACCAGACTCATTTGAAGAGTCATTATTTCTAACATGATCCAGTTGGTCGGTAAGTCTTCCTAGTCACCTTTGTACAATTTGAGTACCTTCTTAAAGGTTTCATATTTACTATACAGTTTTCTATAATCATTTAGCAGGTCACTGAAAGCCTCTCCTAGTTGCTCGAAGGTGAAATCATCATAAGGATCAAATAGAGGATTAGTGATTACCTGATCGCAAACCATCAAGCATACATTTGTAGCGTCATCTGATTGTTCGTCTTCTGAGTCGCTGGCTTCGCTTTCATGCCATATGCTTGTGTTGGCGTACTTCCTTGATGTAGATCGCTTCAGGTAGCCTTTGTCATATTTGCTACTTTTTTTATGATAATGCTATTGGACAATCTTTCTTCATGTGTCCTTTCTTCTTGCATCCGTAGCAAATATGATCTTCCTTGTTGTTGTTGTTGCTATCTTTTGTTCTTCTGTTAAATCTCATGAACTTCTTGAATTTTCTTACCAGAAGAGCTTGATCTTCAGAGTCGGAGTCGCTGTCATCAGAGTCGTCTTCGACAGTTCTTCTATATTGAGCCTTGAGAGCGATCGACTTCTCTGAATTCTCCTTTGGTGTAGCATCTTCAAAATCTTGAAGTTCTAACTCGTGAGTGAGTAGCTTACCCATGAGTGTTAGCAGAGACATTGTTGAAAGGTCATTCCCTTCAATGATTGTTGTAGCCTTTGGAATCCAGTTCTTTGTGAGGGCCCGTAGAAGTTTGCGAATCTTCTCATGGTTACTGTAATCCTTGTCTAGTGAAGACAAAGGATTTACAATATCCAAGAATCTTATAAACATCTGTGTGACTGATTCACTTGGCTTCATTTTGAACGCCTCGTACTCCTGAGTAAGTCTGCAGATATTTGACCCCTTGACTTGTGTTGTTCCTTCGTGGGTTACTTCGAAAAGTTTCAATACTTCGTTTGATGTTGTGCAGGTAGACACCCTATTGAATTCAGTTCTGTCTAAAGCACAAAATAGAGCATTAATAGCACGTGCGTCAAGACTGGCCTTCTTCTTTTCATCCTCTGTATATTTGTCATGGTGTTTTTCAACTAAAACACCATCAACATTAATACGAAGGGGCTTTTTATAGCCATCAATAACTACAGACCATAAGTCAAAATCAAGAGATTTCAAAAAGAAACTCATACGTATTTTCTAATAAGTGTAATTTGTGCCGTCAAACAGTGGAGATCTGTTTGTGACTTGGCCTTCACTTGTAAATTTTACAGTTGTCATGTGTAATGCTGTGATCTATATAACAATTGAATATAACTGCAATTTTACCTTGCTTTATCTGTATAACCCGCTCTGATACCAATTGTAGGAACGAAATCGTAAAGCAGAATACTCTAGAGGGGGGTGAATAGAGTAGGCAGCAGAATATTACTAATTAAAAAACTTGTTAGCAGTTAGATCACAGATATAATAATATCACAAAATAAATGACAGTAATAAAAGGTGATCAGAAGGCAAACGCAAACACCGAGATTTATACTGGTTTCCCTATTGTGAGGACTTGTCCAGTCGGAAGAACTCTAACTTCCAGTTGAATCCACTATTGGAAAATCCTGCAAGTTTTCATACGAAGTCCTTGCAACTTCTACAGATGCGAGCTTTGATATGAAGAACTCGACCAACTTCAATTGTGAAGAGTTGTATCTTCAATCAAGCCTCTGATTACAATCGCTTTGAAACTTCTAGACCGTACCGTACTGGCAAATCGACTAGAGGATTGTAACTGGCTTGGGATTTGAAAATGGAAGCTTTTTAGAACTCTTTGGATGAAATGTAAGATTTAGTAGAGAAGAGATTGAAAGTGAATTGGTGATTTGAAATGATCGAAATCCTTCTCTATTTATAGTTTTTTCAAAGGCAGAACTCTGACAGAATTCGGGCAGAATTCGGACAGAACTCTTTGTAACAAACAGTAACTGAAGGGAGACCAAGTTCAAAATCAAACATTCACATAACGTTCAACTTGGCCGAACTCTGACCGAGTTCTGCTAGGGTTCTGCCAGTTGATTTTTGTAAAAATTAATTTTGGCTTTTTGAAAAGTCCTTCAGAAGCTTTTTGTAAAAAGGATATTTTTCAAAAATATAGGTCATTTTTAAAAGGATAGGGTGATTTTGAAAAACGATTCCAGATAGCCTATTTGCCAGTACGACTTGGTGTACAATGTATTCCTAGACTCAATAAAATAAAAAAGTATATTACTTTGAAGAAAATACATTCTGAATGGCAAACAGCTTCGGTCTTGAACATAGTAGATATCCATCGTTGAGTAGTGTCCAAAACGTCGTAGGTAAACATCTGAATTGACTTGTATTTATATCGAGACAGAGTTTGATCAATTATTAAAATCAGTTTTGACCATGACCAAAGGGCCAACAGTTTAGACATAATATTTCTTGAGGAACTTGCCGTTAAAGGACATCATGAGCAAGTCTCTATTTTGTTTTGCGAGACGGTACGTGCCATTGGAGAACACGGTCTCGATGATGAACGGACCCTACCATTTAGGCTAGAATTTGCCGGGGGTCTTGTGAGTCATGACCATTGGTCTGTGAATGGCCAAGACGGGATCGCCGACATGGAATATTCTCTGTTTGACTTTCTTGTTGAAAGCCCGAGAGATGTGCGCTAGGTAGAGCTCTATGCTTTGTTGAGCTCGTAAACGCTTCTCGTATAATGCTTCCAACTCTTGTTGCCGTCGGCGGTAGTTATCGTCCGACGTTAACCGGTAAGTAAGGGCCACTCAAAGTGAGGGGATCTGAGTCTCCAATGGGAGGACTGTCTCGCTCCCGTAAACCACGAAGAACGGTGTATTTCTTGTAGCCGTCCGCATTGTGGTACGATACGCCCATAAGCACTCGCCAAGCTTTTCATTCCAGTCGTGTTTGTTTGAAGATACGAACTTTTTGAGGAGCTTGATTATGGTTTTGTTGAAAGCTTCAGCCAGACCGTTAGCCGACGGGTTATATGTGTCGAGGCCATGTTCTGAATCCTATTCTTGTCACAAAATCGATAGAAAGCGTGGCTTGCGAACTGCGGACCATTGTCATGAATAATCCTTCGGGGCACTCCAAAATGGTAGATAACGTGATATTTTATGAAGCTAATTACGTTTGATGTCTTCACCTCTGCAAGTGGAACAGCTTTCGCCCATTTGGAGAAGTAATTGGTGATAGCAAGTACGAACTGATACCCCCTAGACGATGGTGGGGTGATTGGCCTAATGATATCCATTTTCCATACTTCAAATGGCCAAGAGGCCACTGTTGGGTGCAAGAATTCAGATGGCAGATGTATAAAATCTGCATGGATATGGCAAGGCTTGCACTTCTTTGCATAATCAACTGTATCTGCTACCATTGTGGGCCAGTTATAACCCATTCGACGAAGACGATCTTGCAATTTTGGGCCAGGTTGGTGAGCCCCGCAAATGCCATCGTGAGCCTTACGTAAGGCTTCTTTTGCTTCTGCATTTGATAGGCATCTTAACAGTAGCCCATCGTAGGATCGTCGATATAATATTTTTGTCTCCGTATCATAGAAGAATCTGAGGGAGCGTCTTCTGATTGAAGTTGCTTCCTTCATATTCTCTGGCAGAATTCCATATACTGCAAAGTCGATGAGCGGGCGTCTCCAGTCTTGTATGTCGTTGGTTATCTGGGCGGAGTAACTCGTACCCAGTTGAAGATTTTTCTTGGGACAGACCAGCTCATGGCCAATTATGTCGACTAGATGATGACTATCAATTAAAAGTACCAAGGATGCGGCGAGACCTGCTAGTGCATCGGCTTCGATATTTTGGAGCCTAGGAACATGCTCTATAAAGAACCCTTCCAAGGTTGCAATGATGGCAATTGCTGTCTGATAGTAGAGAATCAGATCCTCGTTACGAACATCGTATGAACCTCGAATCTGGTTAACAACCAACTGTGAGCCAACATATGCTTCCAGGTACTTGATCCCTACTTCTTTTGTGAGTTGGAGTCCGATGACTAGAGCATTATATTCAGCTACGTTGTTTGAACAGGGTTCTGTAAGAGAATATGCTCGATTGACCACCAATCCAGAGGAAGAAATTAATACTACCCCGACTCCAGCGACGATATCACCTTGTAGCCCCGCTCTTGAAGCACCGTCAAAGAATATTCGCCAAATGGCGTCATACGAAGTCATGTTTGAGGCGAAACTTCGTCGGGGATTTCTTAATAAATTTTGGCTGTTTCTGAGCCTGGATGGGTTGCTAAGAAGTCGGCCATGGCTTGACCTTTGACAGCTTTCTGCAGAACAAAAGTTATGTCGTGTAGGGATAATAGTATCGTCCAGGTGGCTAGACGAGAACTGAGTGCGCCTGGCTTGGTCATGAAAACCCTGAGAGGATTGACTCATGAAACAACATGGATAGTCTGTCCTGTCACATAGTATCGTATTTTCTGAATGGCGAACACTAGGGCAAGGCACTCATTCTCCACGACGGTGCACCTATGTTTCGGTCCTACCATCATTCGGCTGAGATAGTAAATGGCTTGTTCATGTCCCGTATCATTATTCTGTGCTAGCAAAGCACCGAAGGAGTGTTCCATCGTCCGTATATAAAGCAGGAAGGGATTTCCGGCGACCGGGGCTACCAGACCTGGAGGATTCGTTAGGTACTCCTTAATATCATCAAAGGTATGCTGACATTCCTCGTTCCATACGAAAGAGACACCTTTTCTCATGAGTTGAGTGAAGGATTGACATCGCCCTGAGAGGTTAGATATAAACCTCCTGATATAGGATAGTCTTCCCTGAAGGCCGTGGAGTTCATGGAGGTTCCTCGGTGGAGTCATCTCCAGGATTGCTTTTGTTTATCGGGATCTATGTGAATGCCTCCGGAAGTAATGACAAAGCCCAAGAACTTCCTGCTGGACACGCCCAGGAAAGACTTGGTGGGATTCATCTTCAGGTTGTACGCTCGCATGAGATCGAACACTATTCTTAAATCCTGTAAGTAATCATTTTTGGAGCAGCTTTTAACGACGATGTCATCCACGCAATACTCCACCGTCTTGTGCAAATGATCTCTGAATATGACACTCATAGCACGTTGATATGTAGCACCGACGTTCTTCAGGCCGAAGGGCATGACCATATAACAATACACACCGATCGGTGTTCAAAATGATGTATGCTTCTCATCATCAGGAGATATTTTGATTTGATTGTATCCTAAAAAGCCATCCATAAAGGACATGCACTCAAAGCCGCACGTATTATCGATCATTATGTCGGTGATCGGAAGAGGGAATTCATCCTTAGGGCATGCCACATTCAGGTTACGAAAGTCGATGCAAATTTGGATCTTTCCATTCTTCTTGATGACTGGTACTATGTTGGCTACCCAGTCTGGGTGTTGCTCTTCACGGATGAACCCGCTAGCTACAGGCTTGTTTACTTCTGCTTCAATGGAATTCATGATGTCTAGACGAAACTGCCGCTGCTGTTGTTTGACTGGTTTTGCGTCCGGATAAATGTTGAGTTTATGAAGTGCGATCTCGGGGTTTAGCCCTGGCATGTCTTCGTAGCTCCAGGCAAAGATGTCGATGTATTCTCTAATGAGTTACAACAACGACTCCCGCAAGCCGTCTGTCAGGCTTTTTCTGACGAAGATTGGCTTTGGAGAGGATTCATCATCGAGGTTAACTTGCATAACCTCGTCCTCAGTGGGAGGATCACGAAGTTCAAAGCATTTCTCCTATTGTGCATCTAGTTGTTGGATCCACGGCTCCAACTCAAGTGGTTCGAGCAGATCTTCGTATTCCTCTTCGATATCAGCGGATGTCATATTGACAGATAATGTCTGTCTAAGTATATCTCCAATGCTGCTATCGGAGTTGTAAGTGGGTGACTCGGACGAATGAGAGTGCCACTCGCATTCTTCATCAGAATTTTTGGGCGTTATTGGTGGTGTAACGTACCCGAGGCCGTATTTGGATTTATGATAATGGTCCTGAGGTTTTTCTACCGGTGCCGACGGCTGTAGAGGCAATCGTCGACCGCTATCGTGATTCAGACCCGGGGTAGCCTCCATGTCGTATCCCTGCTCTTGCATGAAGTACTTGGCTTGAGGACTATATAGGTAGAGCGGTAATCCTCCAGCGACAGGTCCGAGATCGAACTCTTATGGCATGAAAGATTGAGGACCTTCTTTTCGGCCAAAGATGATCATGTGATCCCATCCTCTTCTATCTGGGACCAGGAATTAAGTACCTTTAATAGAAGCAAGTTGATTTGGGGTATGGACGGTTGTCACCCGTGTGTACAGGCTAACTTCTAGACAGTCCCGTGTAGCATACATTATATAGGCTTATCATACTCAGAATAGTCTAACGGCAGCCTCTTATTGATGAAATAAGGAATTTTGGCCACAGGGATTACATCATTAGGAGAGGGACTATCCACCTGTGTAACCAGGTATTTGGCGAGTTCTACGTCCTCTTCGGCTACCCCTGCGAGCTTAGAGGTCGGTATGTTGTCTTGGGCAACTTGACCACCAAGGGTTCAGCTTGAGGTATTAACTTGCCTGAGAGTGTTGGATCGACACTTGGTTGCCGACTCGTCTTGGGAAGAAGGATGACAATTGGCTCAGCAAGGGACTTTGTGTCTTCCGGTTGCCTTTGAGTGGATTTTGGCAATCGGATCACCATCGGCGTTACAGAGGGTCTTGCATCTTTCTGTTGCCTTTGATTGGATTTTGACAGTCGGATCACCATCGGTCCTATGACAGGTTTTGGCTCCTGACTGGATTTCGGGAGCCGGATGACCATTGGTTCCTACTGTATAGGTGAGACAGGAGAACCGAGCACCTCTTTATGCAAAGTTGCGATGAGGGGTACGGCCTTGCCCGATTTACGGGCCTGGAGATGAATTCTCAAGGGTTCTTCTGGTCCTGTGATGGCCTCCAGTTTGTCAGTTATATGTTTCCTAGATTCGTCATATCGACAAGCCTCCGAAGAGTAAAAAGATTCAACCCCTTTGAAGGGATCGATGTTGGCGAATTCAATCTTCACGAAGCCGTGCTTACTGACATACTTGAAGCACTGGTAAAGGGTGGATGGCATGATCATATAGTCATGTATCCACGGACGTCCCAGGAGGATGTTGTAGGAGGTGTCTGCATCTATGACGTAGCAGGTAACCTCCGTCTTCAGGTCACCAATCTGACATTTCAATCGGATCTTCCCTAGGGGATAGCTCCTTCCCGAGCTGAAACCGCTAATGGCAGTGTTGCTCACCCCTAGCCGGTGCATAGTGATGCCAAAAAGCTGGATCAAGCTTTTCGGGATGATGCCTATTGACGAACCAGGGTCGATATGCATTCGATCCACCTTGATGTCGCCTATGTATCCAGTGTAGTACAAGGGGCGATCATGCAAGTTGGACTTGATCAACATGTCCTGTGGAATAAATATGAGGTTGGGTATTACATCTGTGCCATTGCTTCCCTGTAGATCTACTGGCGAGTCTCCCCTTGGAGGCTTGACCTGAGCTAAGTAGGCTTCAACATTTTGGAGTGCTTCGCTCAATGCGACATGAAGATCTTTGGAGAGCCATAGGAGCTCGTATAACGACATCTTTGTCGGCGTATTAGCCAATTATGCTAATATGTCAAAGTTGTAAGGTCTCTCCAGTCCCTGAGGCGCATCGTTACGGAGTGGCCTGTCGAAGCGGGTTTCCTTTATCTTGGACTTATCCGCCAGTGGAGGCTGAGATAGCAATGGAACATCAGAGGGAGACAACGTTGCCGGCTGAGGATCTTTGACTGAACTGTCCCACAGGGGCCGAAACTGTGCTCTAGACCGGGTAACGACGGCTACCGCTTCCACCGGTTTGGCTGTAATAGTATGGCAGGATCTATACTTCCTTCCCTTTTTCTTATTAGCAGGAGATGACACCGCCTGGGTAACTTCGGATACTAGTCTGGGTGTACCCACATGATTTTTCCTTGCGAAGTGGTGAGAGGTACCAGTCCAGATATCTGGTTCAGGACGGGTGGAAGGTTGGTAACCTCCATTATCGCCCGAGGGACAGGTGTTACCTCGTCTGGAGTGCTTGTTGGAGGGAAGTCGCCGAACTGAATCGACACCATGTTCACCGCCACGGTGACCTCTTCAATGTCTATCGACAGAGCTTTAGAGTAGATAAGACTCTGGATGTACCACTTTAATTAGAAGTAGTCATGAGTCGAATGATGGACATAGCGGTAGAAGTGATAATATTTTGGGTCCTCCATTTCTGCTGCTCGAGGCTCACACCTTGGTGGAGGGAGCTGGATCTTACCCCCTTGTAATAGCATATCGAAGATAGGTTTGACATGACTATCTTCAAATGAGAAATTCACCTTGGTCCACTGACCTTCCATCTGTTTTTGTTCATGCTTCTGGGTCGCATCAGCGACCATGGCCTATATGCCCTTATTGTCCTGGTTGGAGGTGGTGCCACTGTTATTGTTGCTGGAAGTGGAACCAGGACGTCTGCCCTTATCATCTCCATCTGGGATGTGTAATCCCAACTGGTGAGCCTTCTTCAATTTTGCCTCCGCATTAGTAGCACTTATGATGAAGGTCGTCCAATCCCTGAACTGATCGTCGCCCATCCAGAGGCTAGTTACGGGGAGCAACTTTTTCTGACAGATTTCAATCAAGGAGCTCTCGAGATTGTCTTGGGGAAATCTCATTGCGGTTTGGCAAAACCGCTCGATATAGTTCTTTGTTAGCTCCCTCTCTCCCTGAACGATGTCCATGAGCGATGACATCATCACATCATGCCCTTCTTCGTAGAATCTTTCCAGGAACATATGCTTGAAGTCGTCAAAAGAATGGATGCAGTTGTCGGGAAGGTTGTGGTACCAGTCGAACGTGATCTCCACCAATGCTCCAATGAATAATCATGTGAGGATGGCGTCACTATGCGGCAAGTGGTCGGTTGTGACTTCAAAGTAAGTCATGTCCCGACTAGCAGAAGTCTTCCCGTCATACGAATTGATATGGAACGGCTTGTACCATGGTGGAAAGGGCACATCTCTTCATGCAACGGGATACGACTGTCGTATTCTGAGGTCCCGAGAGGAGTCTCGGGTATTGAACATTGCTCGAAGCTCCTGGACTTCCCTCCTTGCCTCCTTGGCTTTATCTGTAGCTGAAGGAATGGATGCTCCTAAGGGATCATCACCCAAAGAAGGGGCGATCGTGTTGGAGTCTGCATTAACTGCGGGTCCCAAGCTTGTTTGTCCGGGCGTCCTTGCTAGTTGAGTTGGCAAGGTGGCTTTGATTTCGTCCATGGACTTGACCAAGGACAGGAACATGGCTTCAAGTACTTCTAGACGTTGTCGGTCAGAAGGCGCTTCATGATCATCGTCAGCCATAAAGACTGTCCTCACATGGGTAGAGGTGGAAGGGATCGTAGCAGAGGTGCTCTCTGTGTCGTACCTTTGTACAAAGAAATTATCGGAGAATGTCGGAATATCATCTTCTTCAGACTCGGAAGGGGTGCTACCCCCTGTGCAGGAAGCCGCATCATCTTGGGAAGGGTCGTGGCCCTCAGGGAAGTCCAAGTCTGTTGCACAGTTCTGGGGAATCTCTGCCCCCTATGTGTGCTCTTGGTACACCAGGTTGTCGCATATATTGAGGAGACTGCTACCCCCGGCTCCATCTACCCCCAGGGGCGGGTCGAGGATGCACCTCCAGGTGTTGGGAGCTTCTTTCTGGATCGAGTGCTTAAATAGACACCCCCTGTGGCTGTCGGCAGTAAACCCCCAGATGAGAGTTTCTTTGCAGGGCTGGCTGAGATTACCGGGCTTGAAGAGCCTATCTTCTTTTCCCCCTTGCCGGGTGAAACCTTTCAAGTTAAATTACAGGAGGCGGAAGAAAACTCCTCGTCTCCCGGAATTTTTACCTGTTTTTTGGGTTGTTGTCGGACAGGTGCTGGCTGTTGCAGTCGTTGGAAAATGGACTACCGATCTTTAGGTGCTGTCGACTTATCGCAGCAGCAGTGGATGATGACTTGGGTGCAACGACGTCCCGAGAGGGACTCATCGCATGCCAAGGTTGCCTCCTTATGTTTATTAGTAATCACCTCACGCAAGTCGATAGCAGGCTGATCTACCTTTGCACCAAACTTGTGGACTCGGGTATCCCGAGCGCACAGGTGCTTAGGTATTATGTTTGCTCCCTGATCCGAGGCTAGTAAAAGCACTTGCTCTGGATCGTTGGAGGGAGACTTTAAAGACCCATCCTGTCCATTAGCCGCGGAGGACTGGACGCGGGTGGTTCTGTACAACTTTCCATCAGGAGCCCCTATAACAGTTAACGGGGCCCGCTGACAGTCAGCAACTTGGACAGTTGACTGGGCTAGTTGGGCCTGCACTGCCCTAGACTTCTTTGACTTAGCACCCAAAGTCGTATAGTAAGAAGAGTCCAGATTGATGCATCCCACATTCTCAATGGACCGCATGGAGTCAGGCCCGTATGAGAGACGGTTAAACATAGAGCATCTGATAGGGACGCATGAGACATCCTGTGTGAGGCCAGGATTGGCTGCCGCATGCGCTATCTTCCTGCGGCAAGAGCTGGCTGCCGCATAGGCCATCTTCCTATGGCCAGAGTTGGCTGTCGCATGGGCCATCTTCCTGCGGCCAGAGTGGCAGCCGCATGAGTTGTCTGCCTGCGGCGAGAGTTGGCTACCGCATAGACATACTGCCCTTCTCTCTTATGCAGCTTCTTCTTTGTCCGCATGGATTTCCTTTATGCCCCCAAAAACTCAGCATCGTAGTGTTTTCCTCTGCTGCATTTGTGGACAGTGGGGTCCTCTGCGGTCAGAAGCAAAGCTGCAGGAGAGCTTTGGTCACCGTCTTGGGCTGCAGAAGGAGCTTCTTCGAGAACTTGGTCGGGGGCAACAGTTTTGTGCGCCGACGTCCTGCGAGTTCTCTTTGGGTTGGTTCGATTTTGTGACGGGCTGGCGCTCCCTTCAGAGAGCATTTCTTCGAAGGATTGTTGGTCAAAATGAACTATAAGCATTTGCTGCGTAAAATCGAGCTTGGACGTGTCAGATTGCGTCACCAGTTTCTCATCAGAGGAGAAGGACATCCCCAGCAGAGTTGTCATCGTGTTTGCCATTAAAAATCAAAGACAGGTATTACAGAAATACTGAAATTGATTACAAACTCGCTTGTACAAAGAAAAGCCTAGAAAGAAATCCTAGGAAACAATCTAAGTACAATTGTTTAGTTTTTGATTCTGGGGGGTGACAATGGAGGCTCGGAAAAGTATATCAACTCTGCCTTACTCCTTGGACTATCTGACACAGTCTTTAGCTCTTGAAGATATTGCTTTTCGAAGGTTGCCAGCCATTTGCAGGGGTGTGGCACCTGCAATTTATAGTGGTATGTATGTTGAGCCGCATAGATGGCATGTTGCCACGTGGCTAATCAGCACGTGAAGACCCGCTCTTTGGCCGCCAGCTGTCAATTTGTTAGGATTTTGTTGTAGCAAATTTGGGTGGTTAAGACTTGGCCAGCCTGCCATGTGTCCTATCGCAGGATAGGAATCATTTTGAGCCGCATGAGTCTCTCAGTTTTCGTCCATATGGGGCTGTATGAGACTCATGCGGCTTAAGTCGCAATTTTTCTTAGCCCGCATATAGCTTAAGGACTTTTAAGCCGCATAGATTCTGTATTTTGGGCCGCATAAATCTCATGCGGCTTGGGTTATAGTCACCCTTGGCCACATGAAGTTCGGAGACTTTGGGGCCACATATGTTTGAGCCGCATATGGTTCATGCGGCTTGGGTAACACTCATTCTGGCCGCATGAAAGCGTATGAACCCTGCTTTTGGTGATGTCTTCACGTCTTATCTTTTTGTCAGTATAAGAGCTGTCACTTTTGTCAGTTTTGACAAAACTTTTCTGCTTTATCAGACGAACTAATCCTCTTGGCCGCATATCTTTCTTATGCAGCTCGAATCAGTCTGGTTGTCGACGGGCCGCATAAGGTGTTGAATCTGTCATGCGGCTCTCCTTTATGCGGACCTGTTTGGCCCAAAGTACATATTCGACAAATTATGATCCGCATAAACCCCATATTTTCGACGCTTTTATATGCCCCCGACCAGGTTCTCGAAGAAGCTCCTTCTGCAGCCCCAGACGGTGATCAGGACTCTCCTGTGGCCTTGCTTCTAACCGCAGAGAACCCTACTGTCCCTAAATCCAGCAAAGGAAAACACTACGATGCTGAGTTTTTGGGAACACAAGGGAAATCCATGCGGACGAGGAAGAGGCCGCATAAGAGAGATGGGCAGATGACCCATGCGGCTGCTGACTCTGGCCGCAGGCAGATGGCCCGTACGGTAGCCAACTCTGGACGCAGGCAGATGGCCCATGCGGCAGCCAACTCTGGCCGCAGGCAGATGGCCCATGCGGCAACCAATCCTGGCCGTAGGCAGAGTATCTCATGCGGTCCTGTAAGAAGCTCTGTGTTCGACCATCTCTCATGCGGGCCTGACTCCATGCGACCCATTGAGAATATAGGATGTATCAGTCTGGACACTTCTTACTATGCGCCATCAGGTGCTAAGTCAAAGAAGTCTAGGGCAGTGCGGGCCCAATAAGCCCAGTCAACTGTCAAAGTTGCGAACCGTCAACGGGCACCGTTAACTGTTATACGGGCTTCTGATAGAAAGTTATAAAGAAACCACCCGCGTCCAGTCCCCCAGGGCTAATGGACAGGGTGGGTCTTAAAAGTCTTCCTCCAACAATCGAGAGCAAGTGCTTTTACTAGCCTCGGATCAGGGAGCAAACATGACACCTACGCACCCGTGTGCTCGGGATACCCGAGTCCACAAATTGGATGGAAAGGTAGATCAATCCGCTATCGACTTGCGAGAGGTGATGATTCATAAATGCAAGGAGAAGAAAGCAACCTTGGCATACGATGAGCCCCTCTCGGAACTTCGTTGCACCTAAGTCATCATCAACTGCTGTTGCGACAAGTCGGCAGCACCTGAAGGTCGGCAGTCCATTTTCCAACGACTGCAGCAGCCAGCACCTTTCCAACAACAACTTGAGAAACATGTGAAAATTCTAGGACATGAGGAATTTCCTTTCACCTCCTGTAATTCAACCCGGATGGTTCTTCCCTACAAGGGAGGAAAGAAGACAGGCTCTTCCACCCCGGCAACCTCCGCCAATATTGCAAGAAAACTCTCGTCCGGAGGATTTCTACCGACAACCACAGGGGGTGTCTACCTAGGCACTCGATCCAGAAAGAAGCTTCCAACACCTGGGGGGTACATCCTTGACCTCCTTGGGGGTTGATGAGGCTGGGGGTAGCAGTCTCCTCAAAGTATGCGACAACCCGGTGTTCCAAGAGCTTACACAGGAGGTAGCGATCCACTGGAATTACGCAACAGACGTGGACGTCCCTGAGGATGACCGCCTTCGCCAAGACGATGCGGCTTCATGCACATGGGGTAGCACCCCTTCCGAGTTCGAGGAGGAAGACATTCCAACATTCTTCGACGATTTTCGGTACGATCCCTTCCACCTCTACCCACGTACGGACAGTCTTTATGGCCGACGATGATCATGAAGCGCCTACTGACCGACAACGTCTTGAAGTACTTGAAGCCATGCTCATGTCCTTGGTCAAATCGATAGATGAAATCAAAGCTGCCTTGCCGACTCAACCAGCTAGGATGCTGGACAAACAAGCTTGGGACCCGCAGTCAACGAGGACTCCAACATGACCACTCCTCCTTTGGGTGACAATCCTCTAGGAGCCTCCGCTCTTTCAGCTGCAGATGAAGCAAGAGAGGCATGGAAGGAAGTCCAGGAGCTTCGAGCGATGTTCAATGCCCGAAACTCCTCCCGGAACTTCAGAATACGACAGCTGTATCCCGTTGCGTGGAGAGATGTTCCTTTTCCGCCACGGTACAAACCGTTTCATATTAATTTGTATGACGGGAAGACCTCTGCTAGTCGGTACATGACTTATTTTGAGGTCACAACCGACCACTTGCCGCATAGTGACACCATCCTCACACGATTATTCATCGGAGCATTGGAGGGAATCGCGTTCGACTGGTACCGCAACCTTTCGGACAACTGCATCCATTCTTTTGACGGCTTCAAGCACATGTTTCTAGAAAGATTCTACGAAGTAGGACATGGTGTGACAATGTCATCCCTCATGGACGTCATTCATAGGGGAAGGGAGCTAACAAAGAACTATATCGAGCGGTTCCGCCAAACCGCAAAGAAATTGCCCCAAGGCAATCCCGAAAGCTCCTTGATTGAAATCTGCCAAAAAAAGTTGCTCCCCGCAATCAGCCTTTAGATAGGTGAAGATCAGTTTAGGGATTGGATGACCTTCATCAGAAGCGCCACTAATGCGGAGGCGAAGTTAAAGAAGGCTCGCAGCTGGGATTACACATCCTGGATGGAGAGGTCAAAAGAAAATCTCCTAGTACCACCTACAATAACAACAACGTTAATGGCACCTCCAATAACCGGGACAATAAAGGCAAACAGGCTATGGTCGCCGGTACGACCAAGAAGCCTGAACAAAAGCAGGCAGAAGCTTAGTGGCCCAAGGTGAATTACTCATTCCAAGATAGTCATGTCAAGCCTATCTTCGACATGCTCTTACAAGGGGACAGGATCCAACTCCCTCCACCAACGCGCGAGCCTCGAACGACAGAGATGGAGGACCCAAAATATTGCCATTTCCACCGCTATGTTCATCATGCCACTCATGACTGCTTTCAATTAAACCGGTACATCTAGAGTCTTATCGACTCCAAAGCTCTGTCGCAACACATTGAAGAGGTTATCATGGCGGCGAACATGGTGTCAATTTAGTTTGGCGACTTTCCTCCAACAAGTACTCAAGACGGAGTAATACCTATCTTCCGGTCAACGATGGAGGTTACTAATCTTCCCCCACCCATCCGGGACCAGACGACTGGCTTGGTACCTCTCACCACGTTACGAGAAGAGGTCATGTGGGTGCACCCAGACTTAGTGCCCGAAGTTACTTAGGCGGCGTCATCTCCAGCCAACAAGAAGAAGGGCAGGAAGGCTAGATCCTGCCATACCATTTCAACCGAAGCTGAGGAGGCAACGGTCGTTGTCACCCGGTCTGGGGCACAAGTCCAGCCCACTCTAGATAGATCAGTTGAAGACCCTCAGGCAAGCCAATGCCACAAGAAGAACACTTAGTGGTCAAGTTGCCCAAGACAGCATCCCAACCTCCGGTCATGCAGGGGGTAGCAGAAGAGGATGCATAACTCGCAAAGTATCTGGTTGCAAAGGTGGATAGTCCCTCTCCTGATGATATAATCCCTGTGGATAAAATTCTATATTTTATCAATAAGAGGCTGCCATTGAACTATCCTGAGTACAATAAACTCAATCTGATGTATACTATGGGACATGGTCGGGACAGTAACCTGCAGATAAGGGTGACAGCCGTCCATACCGCAAACTGACTTGCTCCTATTAAAGATGCCTACTTCCTAGTCCCAGGCAGAAGAGAAGGGGATCACACGATCATCTTTGGCCGAAAAGAAGGTCCTCAACCCTTCATGCCTCAAGAGTTTGATCTCGAACCCGATACTGGAAGACTACCGCTCTACCTGTATAGTCCTCAGGCCAAGGACTTCATACAAAAGCAGGGGTACGACATGGAGGCTACCCGAGGTCTGAATTATGGCAACGGTCGACGATCGCCTCTGCAGCTATCAACTCCGTCTGGAAAACCCTGAGATTATTACGACAAGTCCAAATGCGGCCTCGGTTATGTTATACCAGCAATAATGCCCGAGAGCTCCGATGAGGAATGCGATTGGCATTCTCACTCATCCGACTCACCTATATACGATTCCGATGACAGCATTGGAGATATATTCAGGCAGACATTATCTGTCAAAATGGCATCCACGGACGTTGAAGAGGAAGACAAAGATCTACTCGAACCTCTTTAATTGAAGCCATGGATCCAATAACTGGATACACAATAGGAGAAGCACTTTGAACTACGTGACCCTCCTACTGACATGCAAGTTGACCTCGGTGACGAATCCTCTCCAAAGCCAATCTTCGTCAGTAAAAGCCTGACGGATGGCGAGCAAGAGTCGTTGTTGTAACTCATCAGAGAGTATATCGATGTCTTTGCCTGGAGCTGTAAGGACATGCCAGGGCTAAACCCCGAGATCGCACTTCATAAGCTCAATATTCATCCGGACGCAAAACCAGTCAAACAACAGCAACGGCGGTTCCATCCAGACATCATGAACTCCATTGAAGCGAAAGTAAACAAGCTTATAACTAGAGGTTGCATCTGCGAGGAGCAGCACCTAGACTGGATAGCTAATATTGTACCAGTCGTCAAGAAGAATAGAAAGATCTGAATCTGCATCGACTTTCGCAATCTGAATACGACATATCCTAAAGATGAATTCCCTCTTCTCATCACCAATATTATGATCGATAATATGTGTGGCTTCGAAAACATATCCTTTATGGATAGTTTTTTAGGATACAATCAAATCAAAATGTCTCCTAACGATGAGAAGCATACGTCATTTCGAACACCAATCGGCTTGTATTGTTACACAGTTATGCCCTTCGGACTGAAGAACATCGGGGCTACATATCAACGAGCTATGAGCGTCATCTTCAGAGATCACTTGCACAAGATGGTAGAGTGTTACGTTGACGACATCGCCGTCAAAAGCTGCTCCAAGGATGATCACTTACATGATTTGAGAACAGTGTTCAACCTTATGCGAGCGCACAATCTGAAGATGAATCCCACCAAGTCCTTCCTGGGTGTGACCAGCGAGAAGTTCTTGGGCTTTGTCATTACCTCCCGGGGCATTCACATAGACCCCGATAAGACAAAGGCAATCCTGGAGATGAATCCACCGAGGAACCTCCGTGAACTCCGTGGCCGTCAGGGAAGACTAGCTTACATCAAGAGGTTCATATCTAACCTCTCAGGGCGATGTCAACCCTTCACACAACTCATGAAGAAAGGCGTCTCTTTCATATGGAATGAAGAATGTCAACGCGCCTTTGATGACATTAAGGAATACCTGTCGAATCTGCCGGTTCTGGTAGCCCCAGTAGCTGAAAAGCCTTTCCTGCTCTATGTACGGGCAATAGAATTCTCCCTCGATGCCTTACTAGCACAGAACAATGATGCGGGGCACGAATAAGCCATCTATTATCTCAGTCGAATGATGGTGGGGCCAGAGCATAGGTACACCACCGTGGAGAAGGAATGTCTTGCCTTAGCGTTCGCCATTCAGAAAATGCGACACTATGTGTCTGGGCAGACCATCCATGTTGTCTCGCGAGTTAATCCCCTCAGGGTTCTCATGACCAATCAAGCGCACTCTGTTTTCATCTAGCCACATGGGCGATACTCTTATCCTCCTACGACAAGGTCTTCGTTCCATAGAAGGCTGTCAAAGGTCAAGCCTTGGACGACTTTCTAGCAACCCATCCAGGCTCAGAAATAGCCAAAATCTATGAAAAAATCCCAGGCGAAGTCGTTAACTCAAACATAACTTCATATGATGATGTTTGGCGAATGTTCTTTGACGGTGCTTCAAGAACAGGGCCACAAGATGGTATAGTCGCTGGAGTCGGGGTAGTATTAATTTCTTCCTCTGGGTTGGTAGTCAATCGGGCATACTCTCTCACAGAACCTTATTCAAATAATATAGCAGAATATAATGCTTTGTTCATCAGACTCTGACTCGCAAAAGAGGTAGGGGTCAAATACCTGGAAGCATACGGTGACTCACAGCTGATTGTGAATCAAATTCGAGGCTCGTACAAGGTTCGTAACGTGGACCTGATTCCCTATCATTAGACAACAATTGCCATTATTACAACCATGGAGGGTTCTTTATATAGCACGTTCCTAGGCTCCAGAATATTAAAGCCGATGCCCTAGCAGGCCTCGCCGCTTCTTTGGCAGTTCCAAATTATGCTCATTATCTAGTCGACGTGATAGGCCATGAGCTGGTTTGTCCCAAAAACAACATTCAACTAGATACGAGTTACTCCGCCCAGATAACCAATGACGTGCAAGAATGGAGACTCCCGTTCATCGACTTTGCAGTCTACGGAATCCTGCCTGAGAATATGAAAGAAGCAAATTCAATCAGAAGGCGTTCTCTCAGATTCTTTTATGACACCGAAACAAAATTGTTATTTCAACGATCTTAAGACGGACTACTACTAAGACATCTGTTAAATGCAGAAGCCAAAGAAGCCTTACACGAGGCTCACGATAGCGTTTGCGGGGCTCACCAACCGGGCCCGAAGTTGCAGGACCGTATCCCTCGGATGGATTACTAATGGCCTACGATGGTAGTAGACGCAGTCGATTATGCAAAGAAATGTAAGTCTTGTCAGATCCACATAGATTTCATACATTTGCCATCCGAATTCTTGCACCCAATGGTGGCCTCCTGGCCATTTGAAGCCTGGGGAATGGACATCGTTGGTCTAATCATCCCGTCGTCATCCAAAGGGCACCGGTTTATACTGGCAATCACCGACTACTTCTCCAAGTGGGCGGAGGTTGTTCCGCTGGCAGAGGTAAAGACATCAAACGTGATCAATTTCATAAAACATTACGTCATTTACCGTTTTGAACTGCCAAGGAGGATCATTCATGACAATGGTCCACAGTTCATAAGTCATGCCTTCTATCGATTCTGTGACAAGAATCGGATTCAAAATATGGCTTCAACGGCCTAAAACCCATTGGCTAATGGTCTGGCTGAAGCCTTTAACAAAACCATAATCAAGCTTCTCAAAAAGTTAGTGTCTTCAAACAAGCGCGACTAGAATAAAAAGTTACGCGAATGCTTATGAGCATACCGTACTACGAGTCAGACGGCTACGAAAAATACACTTTTCTCTCTGGTGTACAGGAGCGAGGTAGTTCTCCCATTGGAGGCTCAGATCCCCTCGCTTCGTGTAGCTTTTACTTGCCGGTTGACGTCGGACGATAACTACCGCCGATGGCTACAAGAATTGGAAGCTTTAGGCAAGAAGTGTTTGCAAGCTCAACAAAGCATCAAGCTCTATCAAGCACGCATCTCTCGGGCCTTCAATAAAAAATTCAAGCAGAAGACATTCCAAATAGGCGATCTCGTCTTGGCCGTTCACAGACCGATGGTCATGACTCACAAAATTGTCGATAAATTATAGCCCAAATGGGAGGGTCCATTCATCATCGAGACCTTGTTCTCCAATGGCGCATACCGGCTCGCAAAACAGAACGGGGACTTGCTCATGATGCCCATAAATGGCAAATTTCTGAAGAAATACTATGTCTAAGGAATGTTGGTACTTCCTCAAACCACCAAATCTCCCAGACCATCGAGTTATGTACACCAAGTACCTCTGAACTCACACTCTATTTTTTTATATTGTATCTCCCTGAGTGGCGAGTTACTTATGATGATACCTTTGAACTTTTACTCTAATGCTTTATCACACAGGTGTCTGTCCAGTTTATCGTTATCTCTGAACAAACTTTCTGGTCCTGATTATCGTATATCACATCCATATTACCTCTGATACCGATAGTCTCCCGACTTAACCCATGTACCCAACCCAGGATAAAAGATATGGTGTTAAGACCACAGAACCTATCACGTCCATATTACCTCTGTTCGGTTTTGTTTTAAAATCTATTACTCGCACCACTAGTGTGCAGAAGAGTAATAGGCCCACCAAAAAATATTCCTGATTATCGTATGTCACGTCCATATTACCTCTGATACCGATAGTCTCCCGACTTAACCCCTGTCCCCAACCCGAGATAAAAGACATGGTGTTAAGACCACAAAACCTATCATGTCCATATTACCTCTGTTGGGTTTTGTCTCAAAATCTATTACTCGCACCACCAGTGCATAGAAGAGTAATAGGTCCACCAAAGATTATTTCTGATTATCGTGTGTCACATCTATATTACCTCTGATACTGATAGTCTCCCAACTTAACACATGTACCCAACCTGGGATAAATGACATGGTGTTAAGACTACAAACGTATCACGTCCATATTACCTCTGTTGGGTTTTGTTTCAAATCTTTTACCCGCACCACCAATGCGCAAAAGGGTAATAGGTCCACAGAAGTTATCCTAATCTATTACTCGCACCATCAGTGTAGCAAAGAGTAGTAGGTCCACAAAATATCATTCAAATCTATCTGCTCGCATTTCCAGATGCACAAAAGGTAAATAGGTCTACAAAATGTCCCCCAAGTGGGATGTCCTCTGCCAATCACAAATATTGTATTAGGTCCTCTAGTACAAGCACCCATTCTCTCACAATCATTTGCTTCTGGAGCCTAGTTGTTCCATTGCATTCACTCTCCAGTAGTATAACAACCATGTTCAAATCACCTCTGAGTTGCTTTTCTACCCCTTACAAAGTAGATGATGCTAAAAAAAATATTTACCATGTCCACCTTACCTATGAGTAAACACCCTGTGCAACAACCCCTGCGTTGTGGCGCATCAATCATAGAACTTCCATGTCCATATCAGCTCTGAGTTGTTCTGTGTATCCTCACCGAGTTCACTCCTACCATGTCCATATCAGCTCTGAGTTGTTCTGTATATCCTCATCGAGTTCACTCCTACCATGTCCATATCACCTCTGAGTAGGAAAGCTCTACCATCAATCTCATATTTACCACATCTAAATCACCTCTGAGTAAATATGTTGGTTCCCTCTCTAAACTTATTATCTGTACCTAAAACCAAGGTATGCCAAAGATGATAAGTCCACATAAAATCTTCAGTGGAAGTACCCAAACCTATCACGTCCATGCTACCTCTGATAGGATTGCCATACCTAAACAACTCTACTTTCCATGCTTCTTATTCAAAGTATTCCAAATTTGCAATTTGAAAACTTTGAAGGGGGTCTTGTAGAAGCATGGAAAAGTGGATATGGCTTTTAGTCCCACATCGAAAAGTAGAAGAAGAAAGGGCTCACTCTATTCTATATATAGAGCACCCTTCCCTCCTTTGAAAAGGGCACCAACTTCCCTTTCCTCCTTCCAACTTGGACTCTTCCTACTACGCACCTTCGGGTGCTAAGTCAAAGAAGTCTAGGGCCATATCGCATATTTTATGCGCGGGCCTATCATAGCTCGTCCTGTCTCGCAGTGCTTTACTACCTCAGATCAGGAAGCAAATATGATGGTCCCAAAAGTCTCCCTACAATGATCGAGTGCAGTACTTTACTAGCCTCAGATTAGGGAGCAAATATGATGGTCCCAAAAGTCTTCCTACAACGATCGAGAGCAGTACTTTACTAGCCTCAGATCAGGGAGCAAATATGATGTTCCTAAAAGTCTTCCTACAACGATCGAGCACAGTGCTTTACTAGCCTCAGATCAGGTAGCAAATATGATGGTCCCAAAAGCCTTTCTACAACAATCGAGAGCAGTACTTTACTAGCCTCAGATCAGGGAGCAAATATGATGGTCCCAAAAGTCTTTCTACAATGATTGAAAGCAAGATCCGGGAGCAAATATGATACCTACGCACCAGGACGCTCGGGATACCCGGGCCCACAAAACGGATGCAAAGGTAGATCAATCTGCTCCCGACTTGTGAAAGAGGTTGTCATTCACAAATACAAGGAAAGAGAAGCAACCTTGATGTGAGACGAGCCCTTTCCAGGACATCACTGCACCCAAGCCGCCATCAAATACTGCTGTCGTAAGACAGTGGCTCCACCACCAAGGCAGTATGTGTTTATGCGGATCATCACCCTATGCATCCAGGTTGACTCGAGCTGCAGAAGCAAGACTCTCGAAGATCCTATACGGCCAGGTTGACTCGAGCCGCAGAAGCAAGGCTCTCGAAGAACCTATGCGACCAAATGAAACCGAGCCGCAGAAGCAAGGCTCTTGGAGACCCCATGCGGCCAAGTGGACTTGAGCCACGGGAGAAAGACTCTTCAGACTTCATACGGCCAAGATGATCCGAGCCGCAAAAGGAAGTCCCTTGAAGACCTCATACGACCAAGCCAATTTGAGCCGCAGAAGGAAGAGTTACTTATGCGGCCAGGCTGACTAGCCCTTCTGATAAAGCTGACGAAGTCTGTCAAAATTGACAAAATTGACAGCTCTGACACTCTTAAAAAAGAAGATAAGGCATGATCAGACAAGATGTCATATCACCAAATTGGACATGGCCATGCAGCCATAAGGACTGCGACCCGAGCCGCATGAACCTTATGCGGCTCAATCCATGTGCTTCATGCGGCCAAGGGTGACTGCAACTTGAGCCGCATGAGCTTTATGCGGCCCAGAATACAGAACCTATACGGCTCAAAAGTCCCCAAGCTACATACGGACTAAGGGAGACTGCGACTTAAGCCGCATGGGTCTTATGCGGCCCAGCATGGCCGAATACTGAAAGGCCTATGCGGCTCAAAATCACTCGAGTAGACTGATCCTATCCTGCGATAGGATACGTGGCAAGCTGATCAAGTCTCAGCCACCCAGATTTATTGCAACAAAATCTCAACAAGTCACCGGCTGGCGGCCAAAGAGCGGGTCATTATGTGATGTTGTAGCCACGTGGTCACATGACCATCTATGCGGCTCAAGGTATTCATCATTATAAATAGCAGGGTACTACACCCATGCAAAAGGCTGGCAACTTACGAAGGGCAATTTCTTCAAGAGCAAGGATCGTGTCAGATAGTCCAAGGAGTAAGGCAGAGTTACTACACTTTTCCGAGCCTCTATCGTAACCCCAAGAATTAAAACTAAACTATTGTACTTAGATTGTTTACTAGGATTTCTTTTTAGACTTTCTTTTGTATAAGCGAGTTGCAATCAAGTTCAATTCCTCTGTAATTTTTGTTCTTGATATTTAATGGCAAACACACATGTATACGGGTAAGTATATATATGTATATATAATGTGTGTATATATATTTTGAGTGTGTGTGGTTCAGTTGCGGGTTCAGTAGGTTGTGTATCCTATATGCACATGTACATTGTAATGAGGGTGTACCAGTTTAGGCAAGACATGTAGATGTGATCAAGGATAGGTATATGTGTGTATTTAGGATGGGCACATGAGTATTCATGTGCATGAGTGAGTGTGTCCATAGATATATCTATATATGTATATACAGGGTCATCTATGGGTTAGTAGGATATATATCTATATGAATATGAAAACATCTATAGGCTAGTTGAGGGCTATTGGCAGCAGCTTGCTTGTACCTGGCCAAGCCAGATAGCATGGGTCTGCAGCAGCAGCAAAGCAAGCTTTGCATTGCTAACAGCAGGGCCGCATTTAGAATGATGCAACATGTAGATAGAGAGGGATGTGTTTTCCTAATACATAGGGTATATGTGTCATATTAATAACTAAACTTACTACTGTATATTGTCCTGTCTATGCATATTTATTTAAGCATTGATTTGAATAGAGGAGGGAGATTCGACTGAACTAAAGAAATTGGATGTAGGTATGTCATATGTATTTGGAAGGAAATCGGGTTCAATTGTGTGTGAGTTGTTGTCCTGTGAGTATGTCCTAGTAGAGCTATGTGTATGTTCGATAGGAAGGATTAGAGGGAGAGTAGGAGTAAGAGATGAGGGGAGTTGTGAGGGCCATACATTCTTATGTTTGTGTGTGCATCAAAGTGCACATGAGTATTGGATAAAAGAAGTTAATAGCAACATCATGAAGAGAAGCATAGACAATAGTGGGTCAGCCACTGTGCAGTAGATGAGAGTGAGAGGAGGGATTATAGCAGTACATGTTAACTGCAACACAGTCTTGGACTGACTGAGCACTTGATGTATCAGTTAAAGAAAATGTTATAAGGGACTGAAGTGAGCAGGGAGTAGGGTGCACTTTAAAGTGTTGCCTTCTCAGGCATTTCCTTCATGAATGTTATTTCGGATGTGTTTCATGGTTCATCTTAAGTCTCTTTTATGTTATTAGTAACTTGGTCATCCCTGTATCCATCCTAACTGATTGAAGGACTAATACAAGAACAGATATTTTGGAAGAGGACAGAATATTTTAATCAGTCCACTAAGATTGATATGTATCAGTCTTAAAACTGATTTTGGGTGATCAGTTGGACTGATCTTAAGATCAGTCTCTAAACTGATTTTTGGTGATCAGTTGGACTGATCTTGAGATCAGTCATAGTAGAGTGATAGAGTGATCAATAGGACTATGTATCTGTAAAACCCCAGAATTTTTGGATTATTTTTTTATTTATTTGGCTTAAATAGGATTTTATGGAATTTATGAATATCTTTAAATTAAACAGTTATTATTATAGATGACCTTAGCCATGGTTGAGTTTTGGAGTACAAGATGACCAAGAATTGTGGCACGGATAGTGTTCACGTGTACTTTGACTAGTGTTTTAGCCATGGTAGAAAAGGCCGAGCCACAGGTATCTAACTAGAAAAACTAGGCCAAGTTGCAACTTAACCCCCATCGATGATTTATTTATTTAATTATTAGATTATTGACTTTCTAGGAGACCCGGTTGTACCAATTTAGTCCCGACTTGACCCGAACCAAATACAAATCTAAATAGACATGTAGTAATCTCAAATAACTTCATGTTGATATATATTTTGTATATATATTTTATTAATATTAATATGTTTTCAATTTTAGAAAGTTTCTATTTATAGAAAGTGTCTACGTGTAATCCTAGTATAATCCTAGTTGGCATTAGTTTATATTTGATCCAAAGTCCAACCCAATCCTAAGTAGATATGTTGGGCATTAATAAATATCAATAAATACATATATCTTGTATTTAATTTAGATTTTGTATTGTATTTATATAGATAGATTTAATTAGTTCATATTAGGAAAGACCTTTTTAATCCTCAATCCAATCAATTAGCCAACTCACCAAACCACCACCCCAACCAAGTGGGAGCACTCTTGGCCAACCAAAGCAGCCCCTCCCTTGGATATTTGGCCAAGCATCTCATTAGGAATAGGATTCCCACTCCTTTTCATGCATGCAACCCAAAAAGGTCCATATATGTACATCAACTCATACCCAAACCCTAACCCTAACTTAATTTATTTTTTTCTTCTTAGCCGACCACTCTCTTAATTCCCCCTCATATTTGGCAGAACCTCTCCCCTATAGCCCTCCATACATCATTTTCTCTATTGCACATCTCTCTATCCTTCACAAAAACTCATCTCCTCCACCATACATCCATCCAACCACTCAAAACAAACCCTAAAAACTCCATCTTCCCCATCCAACCATCTATAGCCATTGCCAACCCTTCCAAACTCACCAAGAGATGATTAGCAAGCAAAGATAGCAAGAAATATTGGAGCTTTGGCAAGGAGAAGTCTTCACAACCTCTCTAGCAATGACTTTTGGTAAGAAACCCTAATTTTTTCATCTCAAACCCTTACTAAATTTTTGTATAAAATATGTTATTAAATCTGTAAAAATTATATTTTGATGGCTTTTGCTATATATAATCATCTATAAAAGTTTCAGGATTTATAGTCGTAATATTCATGTTTCGGTATGATCAAAATTAACTATGTTGTGAAGAAACTATAAGTTATTGGTGGTTATTTTCAAAACTGAATTTTATGTGTGTTCATATATATAAACTATGATTTTTAAGTATTTTTCTATGAATTTAGCAACTCAAATCTGGTCAAAAAAATTATAGGTCAAAACTAGCTATTTTCGGGTAACCTGCTGACCTAGAAGGTTCCAACTTAGTAGCACAATTTAAATCTTGTATTCATGTCTTAATTCTGAGAAAGAATGTAATTTAAATTCTGTATAAAATATATTTTTGGGTATTTTAGCTATTTTATGTAATTGGCCATGTTTCGGACGAGTTTCGGATAGACCAGCTGACGTAGTAGTCAACTAATCACATTATTTCAATATAAATCGTAGTTCTGAAATTTCAGAGTTAATACTGCAGAAAATACTTTTAGAGATTATTTGTAGGAACTTTCTATGATTTCTAAGTGTGTTATTGAAGTGGGATCATAACCGATTAATTGGAAGGTCGAAAACCCTAAAACTGTGTTCCGAGGTCTCGTTAGACACGTATGTATGTCATACAATTTAAGTAGTCCTACAAAATATTTGAATATAGTTCAAGTAGTTTAGAACATTAATCTAGTTACTTAAGTTCTGTTATAAGTTTCATAAGTAGTTAAATAAATTATTTAGGAGCATTGGATTCTGGAGGCGTGGACGCGGGAGCGAGACTTCATCTTCACATCACGGAACCAGGCAAGTATACCTTGCCGAACTTATACAGTATTTAAATGTTTTCTTTCCTGTTGTTTTCCTTTCCACATGGTTACATGCTTCTCATATTGTGATTGGTTTGTCATCGACTGCTTTACTTGTTTTCTAGATTTACGTGCACGTATAGGATATTATTCATTTCTTTTGCTTGTCCATTAGTTTTATTCGTGTTTATCGTGTCTCTGATAGATTTGTCATTTCTATGCCATGTTTTCTTGACTTGACTTAATATTGATCGACTTGGACTTGTCTTGTGTATGACCTGACCTGGCTTGACCAATCTCGATTGGGAGTATCTTACATTGTACTACAATTGAGATATACTATAGATTGGGAGTATCTTAATTGTACTACAGTCTATAGGAGTTTACTTGATCCTTGTATTCCTTTAGGAGAGGAGATCGATACTAGAATTGGCTATTCTTGATTGGGAGTATCATGCATTGTACTACAATCGAAACATACTATAGATTGGGACTATCTTGCATTGTACTACAAGCTATAGGTGTTATTCGATTGATTGTTAGCCAAGTCTAATATTACATTTTCATATAACATTTTGTTACTTAGATATTCTCCTTGCACTGTTCTTACCCTCCATACATGTTATTTATTGTTATATTAGTTGGCATATTTTTATGTATCTTGCTAGTCCTCTAAGGACTTGATGATCTCTTCAGGTAGCAGATTTCACGGAGTTAGTTAGCGGATCATGATGGTAGTGATTACATTTGCAGGGATACAGGTACTTGCTTGTGAAATTACTTTATTATTCTCTCGTGCTTTATATTCATTATCATGCCATATTCTTCTTGTTAGCCTAGTTTATAGACTCGTGTTATTTCTTTAGAGTCTAATCGGACATATACGCTAGTGGGCTGCAGACCACGACCCATAGTGCTCATTCTTGTTTTATATACTCTTGTAGATTGAGATATAGATTTGCCTTGCCATGATTAGGCATATTACCATAGTCTAGACAGCTTATACGTATTCAAGGCGTGCTGGAGTCCGCTCGATACGTAGCTAACTTGTTCACGCACTTGCATCCTGAAAGCGGGTGCGGGTCATGACAGTATCAGTCCATAGGACTGATTAGTATCAGTCTTTGACTGATCTAGGTGATCAGTCCATAGGGACTGATTTGAGTGTTTAATGATCAGTCCTTAGACTAATTTATGTTCGGTCTTTAAGACTGTATGAGATATTAGTCTTAGACTGATATGAAGGAATACGGGAAGGCAGTTGGGGTATGTGGATGTTCTTTTGAACTGAACATGGGAAATGTATAGGTGGTTGGGTGCCAATGTAGGTAATTTATGTATAGTAGAGTGAGAGTAGATGTGTGGTAGAGGTAGATACATACATTAAGGTATTGGTATAAAAAAATAAGTGAGGTAGGCAATATATGTCACGACCCACACCCAGTGTAGGGGCACTAGAAGTGGTTACGTCTAGCCTACGCCGCAATGTCGGCGGTAGAACACTGTCCTAGGTCACATACATCTAACAGTTATAAGGTACCTGTACAGTTATACCCTCCGAATGGAGGAATAATATAATGTACAGCTTAATCACAGCTAAGGTAGAATGTACGATAAGATAGATAATCAACAGAATCCACAGATGAAATACAAGATAAGAGAGAGAAATAAATGTCTAACATAAACAACTCCACAATATCCAGGATAATAAATTCCCAAATAAGTACAAGTGTATCCAATAAGACATGATGATAAATAAGATACTGGTCTAGCTAACTAGCCTAGACTACTGGGGTAATATCCTCTGCAAGTGTTGGGTCCTCCTAGGAGTCCAGCTCACATGTGTCTTCTAGGCCTGCTCCATAGTAAGTGGGACAGAACTCCTCAAGGTCATCTGTAATATTTCAACAGGTTTAGTCAGGACGAAAGTGAGCACAGTACATCTCACGTAGTTCATAATATGACAGGATATATAAATATGCAATAGAGTAAGATACATGAAACGCTGAAGAATATACATAAAGTAAAAGAGAGAGAACTGTAATGTAACTAGATACTATAAGAAGAGAACTAACAGTGAACTAGTGATTTAGAGTACAAGATAGACATATGAACGGCTTTAATTTGCACATGAATAATCTAAGAGTTTGAACATGAGTATACTACTTTGGAATTGTTCACATGACCATTTATACTCCTCCGTGCCCCAATCAATACACAAGGATCAAGACAGGTTATGTTATTGCACATGATATCACATGAAGGCCCATAATAGGGTACACATGATTGTATACGTGGGGGCTCCATGAATATGAGAGTACATGAATCACGAGAGTGCACATGAATGGTGAAAGCACCGGAGTACATGATGAAAGTAAAACACACATGACATACTATAATCCGATGCTCCCGAGGGGAATAACATCTCATGAAGGGATCCATATAGTGCCAATCTGTGTTAACAACGTGACAGCATCAAGTAAAGTAATCTAGAAGGTAAATGTAAATCCTATCAAGTATGAAACGGCCAGAGAATGTACTCGCCTGATATCCTGAGTATCTGAATGAAATACTGCCTGAGGAGTGGTGTCTGGCTCCTATTCAGAACAGTACAAGTCACAAGATATCCAAATTGGTAAAATAAACTGCTATAATGCATTCTACATGATGTTTGGGTCAATCTAGGCTAAAGTCAACCTTTGGTCAACTCTAGTCAACTACTCTAGTCAAACTAGGTCAACTAGGTCAAACCTAACCCAAACAATTCTCACTAAGCCAAGCTATGTCTATCTAGCATTCACACATCACCACAAAGCCATACATGCTATCAACACACAAAACTCATGTGGATACATTCTATATACACATAGGCTCACACATAGAAAACTACATAGGCTATATCACATAGGCTACATGCCACATAAAATAATATAGGCAAGTACTCACATATTTTCCACACTTATATATATACTAATTTAGTATTATATATATATATATATATATATATATATATATATATATATATATATATATATATATATATATATATATATTATCACACAAGAATATAGATTATATATATATATATATATATATATATATAAAATATATATATATTATCTATATATATTATCTATATATATATATTATCTATATATATATATATATATATATATATAGAGTGAGAGAGATAGTGTCATGTGTGTGTGTGTGTGGCAATAGTGTTCTCAGGTTAACTGTACAATGTGTGTGTGTGTGTAGATGAATAGGAAATCAATGTGTGAGTGTGTGTATGTCCTGTGTGCATGTGTGAGTCCAGTTTGTGTGTGTGTGTGTGACAGTACATAGTTGTCTCAAGTTTGTGTGTCAAGTGTTCTCAGATTTCAGTGTTCTTGTGTAAGTGTGTATAGATGTAGGGTGTCAGGTCAATATGTTCTCAGTTTTGATTTCAGTAGAGTGTGTGTGTAGATATGGTGTTAACAATCAGTGTACACATTACAGTTTCAATTCTCAGGTTGTGTAATATGTGTGTGTAATATATATCAATGCACGCATGACAGTGTTGCAAATTCTCAGGTTTGACAGTCTCAGGAAAATCGAAAACCATAGTCTAATACAATTCATGAATCCTAACATGCCACTAAGCTCAGATGTATATAGGTGAAACATCATTGCAATTAAACCAACAACAAAATCAGTAAAACACATGACTGTGTATTAATTCTCAGGAAAACAGTGTATTCATAAACAGTTTTCAGGTTTAGACAACCCAATGCAAATTCGAAAACCAAATTCTCATGCCAACATGAAAACCCAACATCTAAGTTAATCTCATATTTGTACTGGTGAACCAACATTCAATTTAATCATTCGAAAACAGTTAACATACATTTAATCTCAGAAAAATCGATTAATTAGTCTAGTATCAGAAATATTGGGGGAATCCCTAAATTCGAATTCAAATACAACTAACATTCGATTTTAATGGTTGGTAATTAGAGTGTCATATGTGATGTGTTGTAGGTGTGTTCTAGTGTCCAAGAACTGGACAAAAACGTGTCCAAACCCATTCCAACACACGAGCCACACAATATAGTGCACAGTCTCGTGCACGTGTTCACTGAGTTCGTGGACACGACACGTGTGTCCATGTGGTCATGTCCACGTGTAGCCCAACACTAGGGCTACACACTGCACACACCATGACTTGTCTACGTGGTGTCCTGTGCGGACACGAGGCACGTGTCAGTGCGTGAATTCGACAGTATAACGTGCAGTGCAACACGCGTGCGGGCCAAATACTATATCCGACATGCAACGCCTTGACACGAGGCTTGGGGATAACATGTCAGTCATTACCCCCACCTTTCGGCCAAGTGGCAGCCTCCCACATGTAATGTACGAGGAGAACAACTCCTTGAGCAGCAGGGCACAGCCCGAGCCTATTGTGAGTGTGTTCGTGTCCTATTTGGACACGGACATGGCTCGAAATTGGACTCAGTCATGGGGGAATTTTGAGTGCACATATAAAACAATATTTTCATTCAAACACTTTTCAAAAATATCAAAATAAAAACCATTGAGACATTTTCACAAATACCTAGAGCTAGGCTATGATACGTGTCCGATACGGACACGAAATCAATGCTAATTTACACAAATCACACACCACAGCTAGGAGACACCAAGATCTAGGCTAATATGCAAAGAAATAAGAATTTAAATACAATTTAGAGGGTTTACCTATAGTGTGTCAAATGACAAGAAAAGCCCCAAATAGGATAATTCTCCTTGCAAGCCCAAATCTCCAAACTGTTCAAAAGCTGAGATTTCTCTCCATAAACAGAAAATAGAGTAGGATTAGACTCTAATGCAAGAAAATAGAGTCAAAAAGGATTTAAAATGGAATAGTTATGGATTGGGGAAGAATGATAATACCTTTCCTCTTCCAAGAGTTGATTCAATACAAAAGAGGCAAGAACCAAAGGAAGAGATATTATATAGGGTTGGGATCCTATGTGGCTGATCTAAATAAGTGGGAATTAGGGTTAGGGTTTTGACAAGTGGGCTTGGGCCAAGTCTCATTGGTAATGGAAATTAATTCATGAGTCAAAAGCCTATGAACCTAATCATTTATCCTCCTATTTGAAACTTGATTCTAAGTGACTTAACTTGGGTTGACTTAAGTTAGACTAGGGTCCCACCATGCTAATCAAGTCACCATAGCTAGAGTCAACATCTAGGTTAGTCTCCAAAGTCTCAACTAACAAAAGTCAAAAATAATAATCATCACTTCAATAATTCAAAATAAATTCAAAATTTATCAAATAACCAAAATACCCTCAAGCTAAAATGTGGTAGTGACAAATCTACCCTCCTTAAAAGAATTTTGTCCTCGAAACTAAAAGGCAAAACTAAACTGATGAGAATGATAGACAATCATACCTCAAGATCCAAAAATATATGGATATCGCTCGCGCATCTCATCCTCCCGCTCCCAGGTAGACTCTCCTGGAGAATGATGCCTTCATACGACGCGAACCAAGGGTATCACCTGGTTTTTCAGTACCTTCTCTCGGCGATACAGAATCTCCACTGGCTGCTCTGGATAACTGAGAGTAGGTCCCACCTCAATCTCTGAATGGTCAAGCACGTAGCTAGGATCAGCCACATACCGTCTCAAATATGATACGTGGAATATGTTGTGGACACCCACAAGTGCAGGTGGCAAGTCTAGCATGTATGTCACGTCACCGACTCTTTTGCTGATCATGAAAGGTCCGATGAAGCGCGGGCTAAGCCTCCCATCTCTACTAAAATGTATGGTACCACGAGTCGAAGATATCCTCAGAAAAACTATGTCTTCGACCTAAACACAAATAAGGTTTCAAGTTACTAAATAATCAAACATGATCAAACAAACTCAAACAAACAACATACTTCTAATCATATCTCTAATCTGTACCTCAAACTCCAACGGCCTCCGGTGGCTATCGGCCCATTGCCGATGTCTGTCCTGCGCCATGCGAAGTCTGTCCCTGATGAGCTTCACCTTCTCGGCTGTGTCAACAACCATCTCAGGTCCCAATAAAGCTCGCTCTCCAATATCATCCCAAGATAAGGGTGTACGTTATCTACGTCAATGCAGCGTCTCGAAAGGTGACATCTCAATGCTGGCCTGAAAACTGTTGTTGTAAGTAAACTCCACCAAGTGCAGGTGATCCTCCCAGGATCCTCCAAAATCTAAGACGCACGTTCGTAGCATGTCTTCGAGCATCTGAATAGTCCTCTCTGACTGTCTGTCCGTCTGAGGGTGGTATGTAGTACTAAACTTAAGCTGAGTGCCCAAACTAGTCTGCAGACTCCGCCAGAAATAGGAAGTAAAGCGACTATCCCGATCCGAGATAATGCTGACCAAAACTCTATAAATCTTGATAATCTGCCATATGTACATCTCTGTAAGCCTCTCAGTAGACGTACCCACTTTAAATTGTAAAAAGTAGGCTGATTTGGTCAACCTATCTACGATGACACAAATCGCGTCCTTCTCTCCTGGTGTACGCGACAATCCAGATACAAAATCCATCGTGATATGCTCTCACTTCCACTCTGGAAAGGACAATGGCTGCAATAAACCTCCTGGCCTCTGCCTCTCTGTCTTGACCTGCTGACAGACCAAACACCTTGCTACGAAGCGAGCTACCTCCCACTTTATCCCATACCACCAGACGTGCTTCCTCATATCCCTATACATCTTGTTGGCACCAGGATGTATAGAGTACTGAGATCGGTGGGCCTCCTGCATGACCTGCTCCCTGAGCTCTCCACTGGGCATACACAGCCTCGAACCGTGCCTCAAAGTACCATCCTCTGCAAGAGTAAACTCATCATCCACTAGCCCAGCTCGAACCTGCTCTCGAATACACCGCAGAGCAACATCCACGAACTGCTTCGATTTGATCCTCTCCATCAAGTTCGATTGAATCTGAAGGCCCCACATCTGCATCTGAACTCCTGGTGCAATCACCTCAATCTCCAGGCTCTCCAAATCAGCTAGCAAATGACGATCCATAGTCAAACACATGGATATCGGATACCTACTCAAGGTATCGACAACCACAGTGGCCTTCCCTAGGTGATACTGTAGTGAAATGTCGAAGTCCATCATCAACTCCAACCACCTGTGCTGTCTCATGTTGAGCTCCTTCTGTGTAAACACATACTTCAAGATCTTATGATCTGTGAAGATCTCCACCCTCTCTCCATATAAGTAGTGTTTCTACAACTTCAAAGCAAATATCACTGCTGCCAACTCCAAGTCATGGGTAGGGTAGTTCATCTCATGGGGAGGCAACTGCCTGAAAGCATCGGCAATCATCTTCCCATGCTGCTACAAGACACAACCAATACCCTTCCCTCAGGCGTTACTATAGATAGTGAACCCTCCTAATCCTGATGGCAATATCAGAATCGGAGCTGTCGTCAGTCGCTTCTTCAACTCATCAAAAGTGACCTGACACTCCTCTGACCAAACAAACTCTACATCCTTCCGGGTCAGCCTAGTCAACGGCTCTGCAATCTGGGAGAAATCCTGTACGAACCTCCTGTAATAGCCTACCAGTCCCAAGAAGCTCCTGATCTCTGCTACTGAACTCGGTGCCGACCAAACCTCAACTGCCGTGATCTTCTTCGGGTCTACTGACATCCCATCTCCAGTCACCACATGACCCAAGAAGTCAACTTTGTCCAGAAAGAACTCATACTTTGAGAGCTTGCCATAAAGCTCCTCCCTCCAAAGTGTCTCCAGAACCACTCTCAAATGCTCCTTATGCTCCTCCTCAGTCTTCGAATACACCAGGATGTCATCGATGAACACCACCACGATCTTGTCCAAGTACTGGTGGAACACCTTGTTCATCAAATTCATAAATACCGCCGGAGCATTGGTCAGCCCAAACGGCATAACCAAGAACTTAAACTGACCATACCGCATCCTGAATGCGGTCTTGGGGATATCCTCCTTCTTCACCTTTACCCGATGATAACCTAACCTCAGATCAATCTTCGAGAAAGCTCGAGCTCCGCTCAACTGATCAAAGAGATCATCAATCTACGGTAGTGGATATCTGTTCTTGATCGTGAGGTTGAGTGCCCTATAGTCGATACACATCCGTACCGACCCATCCTTCTTTGGTACAAAGAGTACCGGTGCACCCCAAGGTAAAGAACTCGATCGGATGAAGCCCTTGTCCTGCAGTTCATCCACCTGCTTCTTCAATTCTACCAACTCACTAGTGTTCACTCGATAGACATAGTGAGAAATCGGTTCCGCATCGGGAACCAAGTCTATCGAGAACTCCACATCTCTATCCGGTGGAAGTCCTGGCAACTCCTCCGAAAAGACGTCCATGAACTCTGCAATCAAAGGATGTGGAACCGCCTCCTCCTCGACTAAAATTCCGTAGAAAAGTTCGCCGCTCTGCTCTGCCTACCATCGGGTGAACTCGAACTCTGGCTCTCCTGGCGCTCCAAACAGAACTCTACCCCCACGATAATCTATGCTGGCATGGTGTCTGCTCAACCAATCCATACCTAATACGATATCGTAGTTCGGTAGTAGCATTACGAGCAGACTCACCTCCAACTGTCGGCCTCCCAAAATAACACTCTGTCCTCTGCAAACATCACTCACGAGGATAATGCCACCCCTGGTCGTGATCTTGCAGGTTCTAGGCAATGGTTCAGATACTAGGCAGTGTCTAACAGCAAATAATAAAGACACAAAACTGTAGGAATCCCCGAAATCAAATAAGGCGATAGCTGGAATGGAGTCGAGTAGAACAGAACCTGCGATCAGCTCTCCAATAACCTCTACATCCTCGGCCGCCATCGTGAAAGAACGCCCCTGCTGGCCTCCCCTGTTGGCCTCTCCTGGCCTAGTGCTCACTACACAGAGTGGCTGTCAGAGGTGCAGTCCTGCCTGGTTTGCGGGGTTGGAGATAGATTCTCAATGGTTCCTCCGGCCCCGCAATGGCCTCCGTCTGCTCTTGAATATCTTCCTTGACCAGGTGCCTCTTGGATTTCTCGCATAAGAAAGAATCCGAATAATAGGATTCGACCCCTTTAAAGGGATCGATGTCGGCAAATTCTGTCCTGACGAAGCCGTGCTTATCGACGTACTTAAAGCACTAGTGCAATGTAGAAGGCACGATCATATAATCGTGTATCCACGGACGCCCCAGAAGAATATTATAGGAGGTGTCTGCGTCGATGACATAGCAGGTTACTTCCGACTGAAGGTCGCCAATTTGGTACTTCAGACGAATCTTTCCGATGGGATAGCTTCTTCTGGAATTGAAACTGCTGATGACGGTGCTGGTAGGAGTCCGCCGATGCATAGGGATGCGTAGATGATGAAGCAAGCTCTTCGGGATAATGCTTATCGAAGAACTGGGATCAATGTGCATCCGATCCACCTTGACGTCGCCAACATATCCAATATAATACAGAGGGCGATCGTGCAGGTTGGTTTCGATAAGCATGTCCTGTGAAGTGAACACAATGTTGGGCATGGCCCCTGTACAAGCGCTGTCCTAGAGATCCGCAGGCAAGCTCTCCCCAGTGAGATTGATCTGAGCCAGATATGTGTCGGCATTCTGGAGTGCATCGCTCTGTGCGACGCGAACATCTTTGGAGAGTCTCAGGAGCTCATACAATGACAACTTGGCCGGTGTGTTGGCCAGTTGTGCCAAAATATCAAAGTTGTAGGGCTTCTCCAGCCCGTGAGGCACGTTTTTTCGGAGCGGCTTGTCAAAGCGGGTCTCCTTTGGCTTTGGCTTGTCGGTCGGAGGAGGCTGAGAAGGTCCTCGAGCGTCAGCAGCGGCCGACTGGCGTTCCTTAGTCGAGTTACCCGGTGTAGGTTAGGATTGTGCACCAGACCGTGTGACGACAGTCGTAGCTTCTTCGACATCTGTCGAGATTGTACGGAAGGACCTGACTTTCCCACCCTTCTTCTTGCCGATGGAGGGTGGTGCGGACTGAGTCACTTCAGATACCATGTCTGGATGGACCCACATGACCTCCCCTCGTGATGTGGTAAGAAGCACTAGACCAGCAGCCTGGTCTCGGGGAGGTGGAAGATTAGTGACTTCCATCTTTGTCCGGGGGACAGGTACTACTCCATCTTGTGTCCTCGTCTGCGGGAAGCTGCCGAATTGGACTGACACTATATTGGCAGCGACCGTCACCTCCTCGAAATCAATGGCCAGGGCCTTGGAATCGATGAGGTTTTGGATGTACCGCTTCAGTTGGAAGCAGTCTTGAGTGGCATGGTGGACGTAACGATGGTAGTGGCAGTACTTGGGGCTCTCCATCTCTGTAGGACGAGGTTCATGCCTTGAAGGAGGGAGCTGAATTCGATCTCCTTGTATGAGCATGTCAAGGATGGGCTTGACATGGCTGTCTTCGAAGTAGTAAGTCATCTGCGGCCACTGCTTCTCTGCCGGCTTCGGTTCAGTCTTCTGGGCTGTGTCGGCCACCATAGCCTGTTTGCCCTTGTTGTCTCGGCTATTGGAAGAATTACCACCGTTGTTGTTATTGGCGTTAGGGCGTTTTCCCTTGTCGTCTTCCTCCGAGATGTGCAATCCCAGTTGTCTAGCTTTCTTCAACTTGTCCTCTGCGCTAGTGGCGCTGATGATGAAAGTCTTTCACTCCTTAAATTGACTTTCACCCATCCAGAGGCTGATTGTAGGGAGCAACCTCTTTTGTCAAATTTCAATCAAGGAAGAATCAGGATTACCGGAGGGCAACTTCATCGCGGTTTGGCGAAACCGCTCAATATAGTTTCGTGTCAGCTCCTTCTCACCTTGAACAACGTCCATGAGGGTGGACATTGTCACATCTTGTCCTACCTCGTAGAATCTTTCACGAAATATGTTTTTGAAGTTGGCGAAGGAATGGATGCAGTTGCCCGGCAGATTGCGGTACCAATCAAATGCTACCCCCTCCAATGCCCCGACGAACAATCGCGTGAGGATCGCATCGTCGTGCGGCAAGTGGTCTGTCGTGACCTCGAAGCAGGTTATATACCAGCTTGCAGAGGTCTTCCCGTCGTAGGGGTTGATGTTGAACGGCTTGTATCACGGCGGAAAGGGGACATCCCTCCATGCAGCGGGATACGGTTGTCGTATCTTCAAGTCTTGAGAGTATTCTCAGGCGTGAAACATTGCCCGAATCTCCTGGACCTCCCTTCTTGCCTCTCTGGCTTCATCTGCAGCAGTGGGAGCCAACATTCTAGGTGTATTGTCGCCTGGGGTCGGTGCAGTTGTGTTTGAGTCCGCATTGATGGCAGGACCCAAGCTTGTCTGGCCAGGCGTCCTTTCTTGGAGAGCCGGAAGAGCAGCCTTGATCTCGTCTACTGATTTGACCAGGGTATGAAGTATAGCCTCAAGAGTGTCGAGGCGCTGTCGATCGCTAGGACTGTCCTGGTCATTCTCAGTCATAAATATTGTTCTCACACGAGGAACAGTAGAAGGAACGGTGGAGGATGTGCTCTCCGAATCATACCCCCGAACGGAGAAGTCGTCGGGATATGTAGGAATGTTCTCCTCCGATTCAGACTCGGAGGGAGTGTTACCCCCTGCATCGGAGGTTGCTTCATCTTGGGACCCATGGACATCTGGTCCGTTGCATCTGTTGGGGGAACTGTCTCCCCTGGTTCATCTTTTTGGAATACCAGATTATCGTGGATGTTCGGGGGAGTGCTACCCCCAGCTTCGGCTACCCCCAGGGATGTAGATGACGAATCTTCGAGTGTTGAAGATTTCATCTTTGAGTGGGTGCCCTGATAAACTCCTCCTGCGGTGGATATGGACAACCGCTTAAAGGAGAGTTTCTTTGCCGCGCTGGTTGAGATCTTCGGGTTAAAAACATTTATCTTCTTCCCCGCCTTGTCGATAGGGATCTTCTGAGTAGAATTGTAGGAGGCGACATGAAGCACCTCATCTTCTGAGCTTTGTTGCAGGACCGGTCCTGGCTGTTGTAGTCGTTGGAATATGGACTGCCGGTCCTCTTGTACTGCCACCTTGCTGCAGCAGCAGATGACAATGACTTGAGTGCAGTGATGTCCTTAAAAGGACTCTCTGCACACCAAGCTTTCTTCTCTTTCCTTGCGCTTGTAAAGAATCACATCACGCAAGTCACTCGTTTTGTGGGCCTGGGAGTCCCGAGCACACGAGTGTGTTGGCATCATGTTTGCTCCCTGATTGGAAGACTCTTGGGAACCACTCTGTCTGTCTGCCGCCGGGCGCTGGACACGGTCGGTTCTGTACAACTTTCCATCAGAGGCCTGCCTAACAGTAAGCGGAGCTCTCTGATGGTCAGATGTTGGAACAGCTGATTGAGCTCGACGAGCCCGCGCTGCCCTAGACTTCTTCCCTCTAGCACCCAAGGGCGCATAGTAGAAAGAGTCCAAGTTGTGCCGCACAGAGTCTATCACACCCTCAGGAGAGTGTCTGAGGTCAGGACCGCATGAGAGACGGTCGAAGACTGATCCCGAGCCGCATGGAGCAGATAGTCTGCGGCTAGAATTGGTGGCCGCATAGGTTGTTTGCATACGGCTGGCATTTAAGGCCGCTTAAGCAGTCTGCATGCAGCTGGCAGTTGTAACGCCCCAGTCCCAAAATACGTAGGACTAGAACGTAATCATGCCAGCTGTATACATACGAAGTATATGGACCGTCGTATGTATACATAAGCTGTAAAATGCAGTAACCAAAGCACTAAATCCCATCCACAAAGATAAATTATGATATAAAAGCAACTTTGAATTTGTTATGATACACTATGTTGGGCGGAGACAAATCCACTACCAACAAGTAAGAAAAAGTACATAAAAATAAAATAAGTTTGGCAGGCGAAGCGAAGACGATCAAAGTGCAATCATCCTCGAAGAAATAGTGACGATCATGGCCACGGCTAGAACACTTGTGAAAGACAAGAACACACACATGGCGAGATAACCAGGTCCTCAGAGGGACGTAACAAGATACAATAAACATGCCATATAAATACTGGATATAAAATATGCCACAATCAAAGAAAGTGACAAGACACAAATAAGGTAACCTAACCGTACTAAAGTGAACATGCAGTTAAGAACAAACCTTTCGTCGTATGAGCCCTGGCTGTAAATAGGATCTGGTATAGTCCCCCCTTGGCTACCAGTGACCTAAGCGCATGACATTCAAAGACGACAGTGGCCAACCTGAGAGGCTCAACAAACCCGTATCTCCACCGGAGCTTCCGGGTCACAAGGGTGTAGGAACGATATAGTAGAGCGTAATACTCTAGAGGGGGGTGAATAGAGTTGGCAGCGGAATAATGCTAAATAAAAAATGTTAGCAACACAATCACAGTATATAATCACAGTTAAAATAATGTAAAGGCAGAGTTCAGAAAGCAAACGCAAAGACAGCGATGTATACTGGTATCCCTCTGTTGAGGACTAATCCAATCGGTAGAACTCTTGCTACCAGTTGAATCCACTATAGGAAAAACCACAAGTTTTCTTACGAAGTCCTTGCAACTTCTACAACGCGAGCTTTGATACGAAGAACTCGTCCAACTTCAAATGTGAAGAGGTATTCTTCAATCAAGCCTTCTGATTACAATCTCTCAGAAACTTCTAGACCGTACCGCACTGGCAAATCAACTAGAGGATTGTAACTGGCTTGGGATCTGAAAATGAAAGCTCTAGAAAACTCTTTGGAAGGCAGAAAGCTTTTTAGATAGAGAGAAGATTGAAAGTGAATGAGTGAATTGAAATGATCGAAATCCATCTCTATTTATAGGAATTCCAAAGGGAGAACTCTGTCAGAATTCGGGCAGAATTCGGGCAGAACTCGATGAGCAAATCTCGGTCAAATCCGCAACTGCAGGTGGACCAAGTTCCAGAGAATTCAAAAATCAAACGGCCACCAACCGAACTCTGGCCGAACTCTGGCCGAGTTCTGTCAGGGTTAGGTTAGGGTTTTTAAAAAAAGATTTTTGGTGATTTTTGAAAACCTTTTTGAAAACCTTTTTGTAAACATTTTGATAGGTCATTTTAAAAACATTTTGAACTATTTGGGAGTAGCCTATTTGCCAGTACGACTCGGTGTACAACGTATTCCTAGACTCAAATAAAATAAAAAATTATATTGTATAGGAAGTACAGACTCAAGTAGGCAAACAGATCTTCAGTCTTGAACGGAGTGAATATCCAATCTTGCTTATGTCCAAGGAGCTGAGATGTCCCAATAAGCTTCGTATATCCAGACAGAGTTTTGATCAATTATTAAAATCAGATTGACTATGACCAATGGGCCAACAAAGGAAAGTGCAATCGAAGCCCATACGACAAGAAAATGTTCTCCCCACTCAATGTACCTATCATGTCGCATCCACGACCATGTAACACTACTAACCGTCAAGTCTTCTAACATACAACTATTGACAGTTAGACCTAACGCACGTCCTGTACGCATCAGTGGTCAGCCAATACGCAAGTCCGTAGGCTATATGCTACTCACAACTCGCACATCTCGTGGCACATCAGTGTCAAAGTTTATGTAATGCACTAAACTAGTGGTAGTCCCTTAACTCTAGGTCCATATGAAATCAAAGAATAAATAACAAGCTACAGCTAATATTACTGAGCAGGCAGTAATCAAGAACTAGAAATAATGAACAGTAATAGATAATAAAATGCAAACTGAAAATAACCAGTATAATGACAAGGTATCTTGCCTGGTGTGTCGCCTGGTGGTGCGATGTTCTGTCATGTTCCAATAGTCCAATAGCCATGGTTGATGTGAAGAAGTCCGAAAGAAATAAGTATTTGATTAGTCATGGTCAGATGTCATATATTCTAAGAGGGAGATTTGATTTATGAAAAAGATGATTCTAAATTTAAAATACATATATATATATATATATATATATATATATATATATATATATATATATATATATATATATATATAAATATATATATATATATATATATACTAGTCATAACCCGTGCCCATAGGGCATGGTTCATTTAAGGTATTCCCCCTCAAAATCTTGGACCCCCAATTTTAAACGAACAATAATAATTTTGAGGCCCCCATCAAAATATTAAATCCCAACCACTGCTGGATGTGAATTTTCTTTGGATTCCCCATAAAACCCCACTCTCAATAATGCTCATCCACAACCATTATGAGGCCCCCATCAAAATATTAAATCCCAACCATCAAAATATTAAATCCCCATCTTTGGATTCCCCATAAAACCCCACTCCCAATAATGCTCTTTCCCATAAAATCCCACTCCCAATAACGCTCTTCCCCATAAAACCCCACAACCGTTGATTCACCAAGATTAAATCCCAACCACTCTTTATCTTGGCACAGTCAGCCCTAGGATTCAAAAACCTTTGGGTTTTGTATAATAGATAGATGATTCTAAATTTAATATATATATATATATATATATATATATATATACTCATTTAGAAAAACAGTCATAACTATCTAGGAAAAATATATTTTTGTATTTGTTTTAAATCCATATTTTATTAAATATTTTAAATAATTATATTAACTTCATGAAAATCATTGAGGCTTAAAACGCTAAAATTCTTCAAACTGTAAATTTTAGAAATTATTTATAACTTATTTTTAATAGTGGAAATTATATTTTATTGATCAATTCATTTGTAGGTAAATATTCTAAAAAATTATAAGTACTTGAAAATTCTAATAAAAATCAATTTAGGTCATAACTAGTTTTAATTTGGAAATAATAAGCATAATGATAATAATAATCATATATATAATAATAATAATAATCATAATAATAATAATGGTAATATTAATAAAAATAAACAATAATAATAATAATAATAATAATAAAACTGATAATAATAGTAATAATGAATAATAATAATAATAATATTCATATAAATCCCTAACAAATGAATACAGCCCTCTCCCCCCCCCAATTCGTAACAGTGAAGAGAGAGAGAGAGAGAGAGAAAGGAGGGAGAGCGGAAGGAGAAGGGGGCCTTACCAGTGGCTCCGATCGGCGGTCGGCGCACGGAGAGGCTGCTGCGGCGATCGGCGTGGAAGCGGCGACTGGTTTTGTGAAGGCGGCGGACGCTGGCGGTCGGAAGACGCCGAGATGTGGCGTCGACGGATCAGTTCCTCGCCGGATTGGGGCGACGGCCGCGGGAAGTCGGAGCGATTTTGGGCGGTGGTCGGCGGTGGGTCGGCGCGCGGGAAGTCGGAGGCGCTGGAGGAAGGAGAGAGGGGACGGCGACTGTACGGCTGGGGGAGGCAGAGAACGCCGGCAGACGCAATCAGCGATGGTCTCACGCGCTGGGGAACTCCGGCGGTACTCGCGATGGTCGCGAAGAAAGGGTACGGGCGGACGGTGCACCGCCACCTGGGAACGGCGGCACGCAGGGCGGCTCGGATGGCCACGGCACGGTGGGGCTCCGCTGGCGAACGCATAGCCAGACACGGCGCACCGGCGGTGGCACGACGCGGCGAAGGTCGAGACAGGACGGCGGGCTGCTCCGGCACGGACTACGGTAATTTTAGGGTTTTGATTTATAACTGGTGTGGGTGATGATGATGAACGGGGACACAGACACGGGGACACGATTTTGTGGTGTTGGAATGGCGATGGTGGCGGTGGTGCTCTGCCGGTTTTGGTGGTGGTGCGTACGGTGGTGGTCTTGGTTGGGATGGTGGTGACGACGGTATCCTGTGTGACGTGGATAATGAAGGGAGATGGTGTCTGGTGTGTCGGACATGGGGAGGGGATCTATATTTGTAAAAAATAAGAATATAGTGGATGAGACACCGACACGATGCACGGTTTGGTTGTGGATGGAAAACTGTTGGAGGAGTACCTCTCCTTTTATAGGAGGTGGGAATTCCCAGTTGGATAGGGATTGGGAGAATTTAAATTCCCCCTAGATAATATCATATTATATTTAAATTTGCTTTAAACTTTAAATTGTTCAAATCCAAATCAAACATAAAACCTCCACTCATTTAATTCAAATTCCAATGAAATCTTTTCTAATTTAAATTAGCATATTTAATCAAATATTAAAATCAGCAAAATCTCAAGTATTGTTTTCATAATTAAATAAATATAAAAATAATTAATTTCAAAATCATGATAAATACTTAAATGTTAAATTATAAAATAGCTTTTATAGATAACAAAATATTTTAAATATCAGGTTTCACATTTTGCAAAATATTTGGAATACTTTTCATATAAACTACAATTTTTCAAATCACCATTTATTTTTAAATGACGAACAAAATAACTCTTTTTAGAATTAAAAATATTTACCACATATTATTTTAAAAATTAAATTCTTCTATATATAAAATCTCTAATAAAATGTTTTACAAAAATATGTAACTCGCACATATTCGCATTCGACGAGCAATTACGAAACGCAAATCTCGCACGCTACAACAATGTAAATTCATATGCGACGTGTAGATACGAAGTATAAAATAATTACAATAATATTTTAAAAAAATCGTAGAAGAAATTTAGGGGGTTTACATCCTACCCAACTTAAAAAAATTTCTTCCTCGAAATTTAGGGATAATTAGGGTAGGTAGGGTGAAGGAGGTAGAAGCAGTATATTCGAATAGATGTACGAGATCTTCTTGGGACGAGAATGGAAACAAAATATTCTACGAGGAGGTGGGCGACATTTCGATGATACTAGATCAGTTGGATGACTAGGAAATAATCGGTTATAGTATGATTATGCGTATGATAACCCCTCGATGCCTATAATCCTTCATTTACTGTCATTTGTTCTATGGACGTGCAAGCTTCCCAATTAGGTAATAGTCTTCCAATATAAATTTTGATCATTAGACTAATATTATTGATTCAACATTTCCTTGCGTGTTTTCAATATTGTTAAAATCTCAAATCGTCCTTATCAATTTGTCATTCACTATTGCAATATTCCATAACTTTCTTTTCTTCTTTATTTACTTCAATCATTTACCTCACAAATTTTAAATTCCAAAATGTATGCAATTATCTAATTCAATATTTCATCGTAAAAAAAATTTTCAATAAGTTCAACAAATTTTGAATTAAATGAATCTCTAATGTACTTTGCTCACATATCATTTTCCTCAAAATAGATCTCGTCGTTCACAATCTCTTCAAGAGTAGGTTCTAGATAATCCTTTAATATGTTTAATCAAATGTTAAATCAACATTCTTTGTAGGAAATTCGTACTTATCCTTAAAATACCCAAAATAAGCTATCACCTTCAATATTTGTTGATCATATCTTCACAACACAATCTTTTATCATTACAATTAAAATTCTTTACCTATTAGCGTCTTCTTCGGGAATTGGAATCCATTGATCTTTTAATTCATGATGGTAAAAATAAAACCCGTCTTACTTCATATTCTTAATCATCTTAGGGTCGTATTCCTTAATTCGTCAAAAATGTAAGCAATTTCTTTCTTCAACCATTTGTTATCCTTGAAGCCTATTCTCTTCATAACACTATAATTTATCGAAGGCAACGTCAATATTGTCTTTATCGAGAATTTGTATCCATCAATTTAGTATATAAATTTGGTTCTTTAAACCACCAACACTTTAAGAATTTCTTCGCTCAATATTTTGTTACCTCCAAATTTTGTAAATTTGAGAAGTCTATTTACCTTTGATTATTTTATATATCATCACAATATAACATTTTTCACTTCATCTATTTGGATTTATCGCACATTTTCATTTATGTCCATTCTACATCTTAGCCAACTGTGTTATTTATCCTTGCTGTGGGGTTCTCTAATCTACCTCTACTAACTCGAGATGATCAAATTTTATTTCGCATAAGGGAATCATACAAGGAACAAGGTTGCATAAACAATGGAGAAATCATAGTAAAATATGAGAAAGCAATTTAATTGGAAGGAAGAAAAGTAAGTGTTGCTAATATTGCATGAAGAGTAAAAAGGTGTTATGGATTTAAGTAAATCAAGATAATACAAGAAAATAAAATGACAAGGGTTAAGCAGTCAAGATAAAATACAAGGTTAAGCATTTAACGGATTTAGTAGACCGTAATCGGGCCGAAGATTTGAGTCGAGATTGAGTCCAAATATATAGTCAAAAGTATATCGGTACCATGGTATAGGTTTGTTTGCCATGAATTATAAAAGAACAGAATAATTATATTGGAGGACTGGACTTTTACTTTATAATACAAACTCGCTTGTACAAAGAAAGCCTAGGGACGAAAACCTAGGTACAACAATTTAAGTACAATTGTTTATTTTAGATTCTGGGGGGTGACGGTAGAGGCTCGGGAAAGCGACGGCAGCTTTGCCTTACTCCTTGGACGATCGGGTGCAACCTTGGCTCTGGAGAAGATCTGCTTGGCATTAATGAAGAAATGCTCTCCTTGCTCTCTCTATATATGCTTCTTTGTCCTTTCTTCTCCCTGGATTGATCTCTGGATTTTTGATTCTCTCCTCCTCTCTGGATTTTTGGATCCTCGGCAAGGGAATGACACCTTGCTATTTATAAGAGTAGGGGGGCATCATTAGGGTTTGCTATGATTGCCCTAAAAAGTCGGCGGCTTGGGGATTTAATTGCCATTTTCCTTGATCCTATTTTGTTGGCAATTAATCTGGACCACTAATCTTGATTGCAGTGAATCTGGACAATTAATACTGATTGTGTCAAATCCGTACGGGCATTTAATGTTGATTGTCATGAATCTTTGGAAGCTCGGATCTCCTGCCACGTGTCGCGATTGTAATAAATCTGCTTTGATTCGGGTAATTATGATGATTGTACTAAATCAGGTTGTTGGGATTTGTTGATGACTCTTGATTGATTTAGTGCCGCGTGGGAAACTAATTTTCTGCCACGTGTCAAAGCCGTATGAGGGTAGCTTCTTAGGTTTTGGACTGCATGAAGGTGGCAGCCGCATAGGTGACTTCTCACAATTTGAGTCGCATAAGGGTGGTTTCCAATTGAGCCGCATAGGACTTGCCACGTGTCAAGGCTGCATGGGCGCGAGCCGCATGGAGATGTTCCTCATGACCCGAGCCGTATGAGAACAGCGGCCGCATATAGTGACTGTTCATAATTTGAGCCGCATGACAAGGGTCTTCCCGCTCCGAGCCACATGCGAGCATCAGCCGCATGGGTTGGTGGCAGCCGCATAGGAGGCTTGGGACTTGACGGATGCTGTCAGAAAGATTTTCTTCTTTTTCCAAGGAGCACGCCATCATCATTCCAGCTTTTATGTCAGAGCTGTCATTCATTGTGTCAGAGCTGTCGTCAGAGCAATTAATTAGGAGCCGGCTTTATGGCTGGCTGTAGAAGTGGGCCATGTGTCTTTGTCCGAGCCGCATGAAGCTGTTGGGGAGTCTCGAGCCACATAAAGTTCTGAGCCGCATGAGGCTCCCTCTGTTTGGAGCCGCATGGACTTTCCTGTTGATTTTGGGCCGCATAAGGCCCCCTCTGCTGCCTTTGGGCCGCATGAAGCTTTCTGAGCCGCATGAAGCATTCTGGATTTTGAGCGGCATAAAAATCCTCATGGGCCGCATGGAGCTTTCTGGGTTTTCAGCCGCATGAGACTCCCCTTCTTTCCTTGCGCTTGTGAAGGATCACATCTCGCAAGTCAAGGACATCTCGATCAACCATTGCACTCGCTTTATGGACCCGGGTATCTCGAGCACACGAGTGCGTAAGTATCCTGTTTGCTCTCCGATACGGGACTAGTAAAAGTACTTGCCCTTGATCATTGTTGGGAGACTCTTGAGAACCACCCTGTCCGTTTGCTGCCGGGGGCTGGACACGGGCGGTTCTGTACAACTTTCTATTAGAGGCCCGCGTAGCGGGACGCTCTGATGGTCAGAGGTTGGGACAGCTGACTGAGCTTGACGAACCTGCGCTGCCCTAGACTTCTTCGACTTAGCACCCGAAGGTTCATAGTAGGAAGAGTCCAAGTTGGAAGGAAGGAAGAGAAGTTGGTACCCTTTTCAAAGGAGGAAAGGGGGCTATATTTATAGAAAGGAGTGAGCCCTTTCTTCTTCTCCTTTCCGATGTGGGACTAAAAGTAATATTTTCCATGCTTGTACAAGACCCTCTTCAAAGTTTCTAAATTACAAATTTGGAATACTTTGAATAAGAAGCATGGAAAGTAGAGTTGTTCATGTGTGGCAATCCTATCAGAGGTAGCATGGACGTGATAGGTTTGGGTACTTTTGCTGGGTATTTTATGTGGACTTATCATCCTTGGCGTACCTTGGTTTTAGGTACGGATAATAAGTTGAGAGAGGGAACCATCATATTTACTCAGAGGTAGTGAGAACATGGTAAATATGGGGTTAATGGTAATGAGGACATGGTGGGAGTGGGCCAAAACGAGGATACATAGAACAACTCAGATGTAATATGGACGTAGATGTTCTATGTAATGGGTAATGAATGCCACGGGGCAACCGGGCTCCAGAAGCATATGATTGGAGAAAAAACCAACATATTTACTCAGAGGTAATCAGGACGTGGTAAATATGGGACTAAAGTAGAGCCTTCCTACTCAGAGGTAACGAGGACGTGGTAGAAGTGGGCCTAATGAGGATACACAGAACAACTCAGAGGTGCTATCAACGTGAAAGTTCTATGTATTGGGTGAAAGAATGCTATGGAACAGCTGGGCTCCAAAAGTATGTGATAATGAGGAAAGATGTGGATGTACTAGGTATTTGAAAGAATACCAGGGAGCGGCTGGGCTCAAAAGACATGATGAGAAAAGAGTAGCATGTACTAGAAAACTTAGTATAACATTCGTGGTCAACTGCGGACATTTGTGGTCAACAGAGGACATTTGTGGTCAACAGAGGACATTTGTGGTGGTCGGAAGACATTTGTGGGCCAATTATCCTTGGCGTATCCTGGGTTTTTTTTTTTGGTACGGATAATAAGTCGAGAGAGAACCAACATACTTACTCAGAGATAATGAGGACATGATAAATATGAGGGTTTCTTCGATGGAGCCTTCCCACTCAGAGGTAATGAGGACATGGCAGGAGTGGGCTCCATAAAGGGATACATAAAACGACTTAGAGGTAATGAGGACGTGGAAGTTCTATGTGAGGGGGCGGTTTGTTTTTTATAGAAGAGAAACAACTCAGAGGTAGCATCGACGTGGTTGTTTCGGAGAATCTGTGGATCTGTTACCCTTTTTGTGCACTGAGAGTGCGAGTATTGGATCATAAGGAGGGAGCTCTTTTAGGAGGAAAGTTTAGAGGTATGATCATACATGACTTACTACCTAAATAAGACGATATAGATTTATCTGTAGTGACCAGAGCGTGAGTTTAGCGGTACTTGCAGGTACATAACTCAACAATCTGGGAGATTTGGAGTCAGAATGTGAGTTCAGCGGTACCAGAGGGTACGTAACTCGTCATTCTAGGAATTTTGTAGTCGAAATGTGAGTTCAACGGTACCTGGGGGTACACAACTCATTACTTTGGCTGATATAAAGTCGGAATATGAGTTCAGCGGTACCAGAGGATACGTAACTCGTCATTCTGGAAAATTTGTAGGCGAAATGCGAGTTCAGCGATACCAGGGGGTACATAACTCGTCATTCTGGGAAATTTGTAGTCGAAGTGTAAGTTCAGCGATACCTGCGGGTATATGACTCACAATTCGAGAGATAGCTGGAAGGTGTCGTTTAGACATAGTACTTCTTGAGGAACTTGTCATTGTTGTTTTGGGCGTTTGATCTTGTCCTCCCTATTCGAGATCTGCAACCCCAGTTGGCGAGCCTTCTTCAGCTTCGTTTCAGCACTTGTGGCGCTGATGATAAAGGCCTTTCAGTCTTTGAATTGGCTTTCGCCCATCCAGAGACTGATTGTGGGGAGCAGCCTCTTTTGGCAAATTTTGATTAGAGAAGAGTCCGGATTGCCAGAGGGCAATTTCATCGCGGTTTGGCAAAACCGCTCGATATAGTTTCTCGTCAGCTCCTTTTCTCCCTGGACAACATCCATGAGGGTGGACATTGTCCTGTCTTGTCCTACTTCGTAGAATCTCTCCAAGAACATGCGCTTGAAGCTGGCGAAGGAGTGGATGCAGTTGTCTGGCAGGTTGCGGTACCAGTCGAAGGCGACCCCTTCCAATGCCCCGATGAATAATCGTGTAAGGATGGCATCGTCATGGGGCAGATGGTCGGTGGTGTCTTCAAAGTAGGTGATGTACCGGCTTGCAGATGTCTTCCCATCATATGGATTGAGGTGGAATGGTTTATACTTTGATGGGAAGGGAACATCTCTCCACGCAGCGGGATACGGTTGTCGTATCCTGAGGTCTTGGCAGTTTTCTCGGGCTTGGAACATGGCCCGGAGCTCCTGGAACTCTCTTCTTGCCTTCCTGGCCTCGTCTGCGGCGGTAGGAGCCGTTATTTCAGGAGGATTGTTGCCCGGGTTCGGTGCTGCAGAGTTCGAGTCCGCATTGACTGCGGGACCCAAATTTGTTTGGCCAGGCGTCCCTCCTTGTAGAGTAGGAAGGGCTGCTTTGATCTCGTCCACAGATTTGACCAAGGTGCGCAGTATAGCCTCCAGAATATCGATGTGCTGGCGATCACTGGGGCCATCTTGATTGTCGCTTGTCACGAACGCCGTCCTAACGCGAGTCGAGATGGAAGGGATGGTGGACGACGTGTCCTCCGAATCATACCCTTGTACAGAGAAGTCATCGGGGTATATGGGAATATTCTCCTGTGGTTCGGACTCAGAAGGAATAGTACCCCTAGCTTCAAAGCTTGCCTCGTCTTGAGAGTTGTGGATATCCTCGGAGACGTCGGGATCTGCTGTATCTGATGGGAGAGTTTCCCCGGGCTCGTCTCCTTGGATCATCAGATTATCGTGGATGTTCTGAGGAGTTCTACCCCCAGTTTTAGTAACCCCCAGTGGTGTGGATGATGAATCTCCTACTGTAGTAGATTTCGTCTTCGAACGGGTACCTTGGAAAACTCCGGTGGTGGACAACCGTTTAGACGACAGTTTCTTAGTCAGAATGCTTGAAATCTTCGGGCTGGAGACGTTTATCTTCTTCCCTTTCCCATCGACGGAGATTTTCTGAGTAGAGTTGTAAGAGACGACGGGAGGTGCCTCATCCCCTGAGCTCGATGGTTGTAATCTTTGGAAGATGGACTGCTGGTCTTCTCGTGCCATCGTGTTGTTGCAACAGCAGTTGACAATGATTTGGGTGCAGTGATGTCCGTAGGAGGACTCTTTGCACACCGAGGCCTCTTCTCTTTCCTTGCATTTGTGGAGGATAACCTCACGCAAGTCAGATGGGTCTGGAACGACCATGTTTGCTCCCTTAGTTTTGGAAGACTTTTGGGAACCACTCTGTCCGTTTGCCGTCGGGGGCTGGACTCGAGTAGTTCTGTACAACTTCCCATCTGAGGCCCGTATAACAGTATGTGGAGCACTCGGACGGTCAGAGGTCGGGACAGCGGACTGAGCTCGCCAAGCTCGTGCTGCCCTAGACTTTTTCACTCTAGTGCGTGAGGGCACATAGTAGGAAGAGTCTAAGTGATGTTGCAGAGAGTCAGACATATTTTCTTGAGAGCATGAGAGATCAGGACCATAGGAGAGGCGATCGAAGACTGACCTGAGCTGCGTGGAGCAGACAGCATGCGGCTGGAATCAACAGTCCTCATGCGGCTGGCAATCGTAGCCGCATGGGCTTTTTTCATGCGGCTGGAAGTCTCGGTCGCATAAGTATTCTCCATGCGGCTGGCGATCTTGGCCGCATGGGTATTCTGCATCCGGCTGGCAGTTTTAGCCGCATTGACATCATGCATGCGGCTGGCAATCTTGGCCGCATGAATGTTCGGCTTCTTCCTGGAGCACATAGAATCACTCTTTGCCCCTGCAAGTCAAGCATCGTAGTGCTTTCCTCTGCCGGACTTGGGGACAGCAGAGTCCTCTATGGCTTGAAGTGGGGCCGCATGAGGGTTGCCTTCGCCGTCTTGGGCAGCAGAGAGTACTCCGTCCAGAGCTTGGGGAGGAGCAAATAATTTTGGCCCCCACTCCCTGCGAGCCTTCTTTGTGCGGGTACGCTTCTGGACCGGGCCAGCGCTCCCGTCGAAGATCATTTCTTCAAACGCCTGTTGGTCGAAGGGGACAACCATCTTCTGTTGTGTGGAGCCAAGTTTGGCTGCATCCGATTGCGTCACCAACTTCTCAGCCGTGGAAAAGTTTGTCCCCAGCAGAGTCGCCATCGTGTTTGCCATAAATTATAAAAGAACAGAACAATTATATCGGAGGACTGGACTTTTACTTCATAATACAAACTCGCTTGTACAAAGAAAGCCTAGGAACGAAAACCTAGGTACAGTAATCTAAGTACAATTGTTTATTTTAGATTCTGGGGGGTGACGGTAGAGGCTCGGGAAAGCGACGACAGCTTTGCCTTACTCCTTGGACGATCGGGTGCAACCTTGGCTCTAGAGAAGATCTGCTTGGCGTTAATGAAGAAATGCTCTCCTTGCTCTCTCTATATATGCTTCTTTGTTCTTTCTTCTCCCTGGATTGATTTCTGGATTTTTGATTCTCTTATCCTCTCTGGATTTTTGGATCCTCGACAAGGGAATGGCACCTTGCTATTTATAAGAGTGGGGTGGGGGGCATTATTAGGGTTTGCAAAGATTGTCCTAAAAAGTCGGCGGCTTGGGGATTTAATTGCCATTTTCCTTGATCCTATTTTGTTGACAATTAATCTGGACCACTAATCTTGATTGCAGTGAATCTGAACAATTAATGCTGATTGTGTCAAATCCGTACAGGCATTTAATGTTGATTGTCATGAATCTTTGGAAGCTCGGATCTCCTGCCACGTGTCGCGATTGTAATAAATCTGCTTTGATTCGGGTAATTATGATGATTGTACTAAATCAGGTTGTTGGGATTTATTGATGACACTTGATTGATTTAGTGTCGCGTAGGAAACTGATTTTCTACCACGTGTCAAAGCCGCATGAGGGTAGCTTCTTAGGTTTTGGACTGCATGAAGGTGGCAGCCGCATAGGTGACTTCTCACAATTTGAGCCGCATAAGGGTGGTTTCCAATTGAGCCGCATAGGACTTGCCATGTGTCAAGGCTGCATGGGCGTGAGCTACATGGAGATGATCCTCATGACCCGAGCCGCATGAAAACAGCGGCCGCATATGGTGACTGTTCATAATTTGAGCCGCATGACAAGGGTCTTCCCGCTCCGAGCCGCATGCGAGCATCAGCCGCATGGGTTGGTGGCAGCCGCATAGGGGGCTTGGGACTTGACGGATGCTGCCAGAAAGATTTTCTTCTTTTCCCAAGGAGCACGCCATCATCATTCCAGCTTTTATGTCAGAGCTGTCATTCATTGTGTCAGAGCTGTCGTCAGAGCAATTAATTGGGAGCCGGCTTTATGGCCGGCTGTAGAAGTGGGCCACGTGTCTTTGCCCGAGCCGCATGAAGCTGTTGGGGAGTCTCGAGCCCTATAAAGTTCTGAGCCGCATGAGGCTCCCTCTGTTTGGAGCCGTATGGACTTTTTTGTTGATTTTGGGCCGCGTAAGGCCCCCCTGCTGTCTTTGGGCCGCATGAAGCTTTCTGAGCCGCATGAAGCATTCTGGATTTTGAGCGACATAAAAATCCTCATGGGCCGTATGGAGCTTTCTGGATTTTCAGCCGCATGAGACTTCCCTTCTTTCCTTGCGCTTGTGAAGGATCACATCTCGCAAGTCAAGGACATCTCGATCAACCTTTGCACTCGTTTTATGGACCCGGGTATCTCGAGCACACGAGTGCGTAAGTATCCTGTTTGCTCCCCGATACGGGACTAGTAAAAGTACTTGCCCTTGATCATTGTTGGGAGACTCTTGAGAACCACCCTGTCTGTTTGCTGCCGGGGGCTGGACACGGGCGGTTCTGTACAACTTTCCATTAGAGGCCCGCGTAGCGGGACTCTCTGATGGTCAGAGGTTGGGACAGCTGACTGAGCTCGACGAGCCTGCGCTGCCCTAGACTTCTTCGACTTAGCACCCGAAGGTGCATAGTAGGAAGAGTCCAAGTTGGAAGGAAGGAAGAGAAGTTGGTGCCCTTTTCAAAGGAGGAAAGGGGGCTATATTTATAGAATGGAGTGAGCCCTGTCTTCTTCTCCTTTCCGATGTGGGACTAAAAGCAATATTTTCTATGCATCTACAAGGTTATAGTTAGTCTTTATGACCCGAAAGTCGTACCATAAAAATAGAGTACAAGGGGACGTGTTTTAGTGGAACATGATATTCCTACACGAAGGTGAGCTCGTCTAGGCCTTGCATGTGAAATTTGTTGGAAGGAAAAGTCTAGTGTTGTGCTCCAATTATCAAAGTCACGATAGGGAAAGTCAAATGATCAAAATAGAAAGTGGGTTTTCCTAAGGTACTAATTAATGCTCAAAAATAAAAGGTTAAAGCACGAAATAAAGATAATTAGGAAATCTCGTCGATCAAGTTAAGATAAGTTAGAGACACAGTTTCTAGAGAGAAAATAGTCTCCTAGATGAGGGTATGGCCAAGGGGATGGTCCTAATCATTTCTAAGTTCCAAACAATTAGATGGTCACGAATAAAGATCTAGCTTGGAGGGAAAGTCGAGTGAGTCAAAGATATGTTCATCGGTTTAGTCGATGACTAACTATACTTGTGTATATGCAATATCATAATCATAGGTAGTATGGCAATCTAATGTGGAGTACTTCTACCTCACTAGGGTGACCTTACTTGCTTCTTGGCCCTCTACCAATATGATCTAATCTAAAATTTCAAGTTCCTCGTAAGTTTCTTAATAAACTTTCTAAGATACTCCACCAAGATTTTCCAATCATCTTAGGCTGTCAACTTTAATCAAAATTTCAAATCTCTAGTCAATCTCGAACAATCCTCGTAATTCGCAAATCGAATAAATAATTTTTAATTTTTAATTTTTTTTTCTCCAGACCTTAAACTCAACATTTAATAAGTTTATCAGCCGAAATTCATACTACAAAATGGAAGATTTAAATAACTCCCGAATTTAATTCTATATCCTTCAAATGTGTATATCTAGCTTCCAATAAGCCACAACTATTCTTCAAACTTTGTTTTCACCAAAATTTAAATATCCATCATCAAGGCTTTTAAAATCGAAATCTAAATAAATTTATAATTCATAGATCATATGACGTAATTTAATTCAAAAATATTTTACCAAAATTTATCAATCATCCTCAAATTTTGGTCAATCGTAAATCATACTTCCATATTTAAAAATTTTATGATCCTTTTCCAAATCAATTTATATCCTTCCAAAAAGATGTATAGCTATAACTCGATAAATCATAAATGCTCAAAGACCTTCAAAAGTCAAAATGCAAATCAAATCAATTTGTTTTCTCGATCTTGCTATCCTCTTGTGTATATCACATTGTAATATCAAAATAAAATTCCAACTATCTTTTGGAAGCGGTAATATGCTACTGCCCAACTTGGAATTAACTAATCCTTAAGATCATATTTCTAGGAAAATAACTGCCTTTATAACTCAAATAAAATCCTTAATAATAATAATAATAGTAATATTAATAATAATAAATAATAATAATAACAATAATAATAAAACTGATAATAATAATAATAATAATGAATAATAATAATAATATTCATATAAATCCCTAACAAATGAACACAACCCACTCCCCCTCCCCCTCCAATTCGTAACAGTGGAGAGAGAGAGAGAGAGAGAGAGAGAAAGGAGGGAGAGCGGGAGGAGAAGGAAGCCTTACCATTGGCTCCGGCCGGCGGTCGGCGCGCAGAGAGGCTGTTGCGACGATCGGCGTGGAGGCGGCGGCTGGTTTTGTGAAGGCGGCGGACGCTGGCGGTCGGAAGACGCCGAGGTGTGGCATCGGCGGATCAGTTCCTCACCGGATTGGGGCAACGGTCGCGGGAAGTCTGAGCGATTTTGGGAGGTGGTCGGCGGTGGATCGGCGCACGAGAAGTCGCAGGCGCTGGAGGAAGGAGAGAGGGGGCGGCGACTGTGCGGCCGGAGGAGGCGGAGAACGCCAGCAGACGCGATCGGCGGTGGTCTCACGCGCTGGGGAACTCCGGCGGTACTCGCGATGGTCGCGAAGAAAGGGTACGGGCGGACGGTGCGCCGCCACCTGGGAACGGCGGCACGCAGGGTGGCTCGGATGGCCACGGCACGGTGGGGCTCCGCTAGCGAACGCACAGTCAGACACGGTGCACCGGCGGTGGCGCGATGCGGCGAAGGTCGAGATAGGGCGGCGGGCTGCTCCGGCACGGACGACGGTAATTTTAGGGTTTTTATTTATAACTGGTGTGGGTGATGATGATGAACGGGGACACAGACACGGGGACACGGTTTTGTGGTGTTAGAGTGGCGATGGTGGCGGTGGCGCTCTGCCGGTTTTGGTGGTGGTGCGTACGGTGGTGGTCTCGGTTGGGATGGTGGTGACGATGGTGTCCTACGTGAGACGGATAATGAAGGGAGGTGGTGTCCGGTGTGTCGGACACGGGGAGGGGATCTGTATTTGTAAAAAATAAGAATATAGTGGATGAGACACCGATACGATGCACGGTTTGGTTGTGGATGGAAAATTGCTGGAGGAGTACCTCTCCTTTTATATGAGGTGGGAATTCCCAGTTGGATAGGGATTGGGAGAATTTAAAGTCCCCCTAGATAATATCATATTATATTTAAATTTGTTTTAAACTTTAAATCGTTCAAATCCAAATCAAACATAAAACCTCCACTCATTTAATTCAAATTCCAATAAAATCTTTTCTAATTTAAATTAGCATATTTAATCAAATATTAAAATCAACAAAATCTCAAGTATTGTTTTCATAATTAAATAAATATAGAAATAATTAATTTTGAAAATAACGATAAATACTTAAATTTTAAATTATAAAATAGCTTTTATAGATAACAAAATATTTTAAATATCAGCTTTCAAATTTTGCAAAATATTTGGAATACTTTTCATATAAAGTACAATTTTTCAAATCACCATTTATTTTTAAATGACGAACAAAATAACTCTTTTTAGAATTAAAAATATTTACCACATATTATTTTGAAAATTAAATTCTTCTATATATAAAATCTCTAATAAAATATTTTACAAAAATATGTAACTCGCACATATTCGCATTCGACGAGCAATTATGAAACGCAAATCTCGCACGCTACAATAATATGAATTCATATGCGACGTGTAGATACGAAGTATAAAATAATTACAATAATATTTTAAAAAAATCGTAGAAGAAATTTAGGGGGTTTACAGCAGTTGTGGCCGCATGAGCCTTCTCCATGCGATTGGCTGTTGTGGCCGCATGAGCCTTCTCCATGCGGCTGGCTATTGTGGCCGCATGAGCCTTCTCCATACGGTTAGCTTTTGTGGCCGCATGAGTCTTCATGCGGCTGGCGCCCTTATGCGACTTCTTCCTGGACCGCAAAAAGTCCCTCTTTGCCCCTGCAAGTCCAGTATCGTAGTATTTTTCTCTGCCGGACTTGGGGACAGCAGAGTCCTCTACGGTCTGAAGTGGGGCCTTATGAGAGTCTTCTCCGCCGTCTTGGACAGCAGAGAGCATTTCGTCCAGAGCTTGGGGAGGAGGAAATGATTTAGGTCTCCACTCCCTGCGAGCCTTCTTCGTGCGGGCTCGCTTCTGGACCGGGCCAGCGCTCCCGTCGGAGAGCATTTCTTCAAACGCCTGCTGGTCGAAGCGGACGACCAGCATCTGTTGTGTGGAGCCAAGTTTGGCTGCGTCCGATTGTGTCACTAACTTCTCAGCAGTGGAGAAGTTATTCCCCAGCAGAGTCGTCATCTTGTTTGCCATTGATTATCTAAGAACAGAACAATTTTATGGAAGAACTGAACTTTGATTCATAATATAAACTCGCTCGTACAAAGAGAGCCTAGGAACAAAACCTAAAAAAAGCAATCTAAGTACAATTGTTTAGTTTTTGATTCTGGGGGGTGACGGTAGAGGCTCGAAAAAGTGATATCAACTCTGCCTTACTCCTTGGATGATCGGACGCAACTTCGGCTCTGGTGAAGAAGAATGCTCTCTGGATCTCTCTGCTGCTCTGTGTCTCTCCGTGTGTATCTCCTGCTCTATTTGTGCTTTTTTCTCTGTGTGTGCTTTTTTCTCTGTGTGTGTGTAAAAAAATAATCCCGTGCTATTTATAGGAGTTTGTGCTGAGTGGGGAGTGCAGTAACTGTGCCTTAAAAAGTGGGCGGTTGGTGATTGGTTTAGATTAACCTTGATCTGTTTGTTGGAAATCAATCTGGGCTGTTGCGTTGGTTGCAATAAATCTGCATTGTTATGATTTGTTGGTTGCAATAAATTTGAGTGGATAAGTCTTAGTCAATCTTTTGCCACGTGTCCCAACTGCCATTATGCTGCGAGCCGCATGAACGGGGCATCCTGAGTATGGTCTGGTAATTGAGCCACATGAGGGTGGCCTCACAATCGAGCCGCATGAGGGTGGCCTCATAACCGAGCCGCATGAGGATGGCCTCATAACTGAGCCGCATGAGGGTGGCCTCACAACTGAGCCGCATGAGGGTGATCCCCACAACCGAGCCGCATGAGGGTGGTCCCCACAACCGAGCCACATGAGGGTGGCCTCACAACTGAGCCGCATAGGGGTGGCCTCACAACTGAGCCGCATGAGGGTAGCCCCCACAACCGAGCCGCATAAGGGTAGCCCCCCATCTGAACCGCATAAGGGTGGCCCCCACAATTGAGCCGCATGAGGGTGTCCTCATGTCAGAGCCACATGGAAGTCCTTGAAGCGATCCTCATAAAGAGCTTTGGAATTGGTGGATCGTGCCAGCTATAAAAGATTTTTCTCGTCTCTCTAGGAGCACGTCATTATGTCAGGGTCATCATTTTACCTTTATGTCAGAACTGTCAATCCTTTATGTCAGAGCATTTAATGAGCCAGCTGCACAGAGTAGTTATTGCCAGCTGTAGAGGCCTATTTTTGAACCGCATAGGGCCACGTGGCTTTTCCCTAGCCGCATGGAGCTATCGGGGACTTTCGAGCCGCATGAAGCTCTAAAGGATTTTTGAGCAGCATGAAGATCTAAGGGACTTTTGAGCCGCATGAAGCTCTAAAGGATTTTTGAGCCGCATGAAGCTCTAAGAGATTCTTGAACCGCATGAGACTCCCCCTGTTTTGAGCCACATGGACTTTTCTGTTCTTTTCCATGCTTCTACAGCTGGTGCAGTACGAACCGCTGTTGCTGAATCGACAGCGGTCCCTTCTGCTGAACTGTTGGGGCTCTGGCACCCGCTTCCTGAGCTGCTCGTCCCGAAGATAGAGGGCACTCCCTCAACTGGTCCTATGCCGAACCACAGAGTAGGCACCTCCCGAGCCTCTTCCTGTAGTTATTCTACACATGCCCTGGTTTCCTGCAGAAACTACAACTGACAGGCTGCTGCCTAAGTACCTACGGCTGAACCCTCGGCTGCTGCTGCACCTGCTGGAAAGGTGCACGGCCCTGACCCTGGAACTGTCTCTGCTGGTGCTGCTGCTGAAAGTGCGGCCTCTTGGCCGGTCCTCCGCTACCACTGGCTCCCTGAGTGTCTTGCCCCCTCTTGAGCCTCAGCTCAAGATCATCCTCTGCTGGTAAGGCACCCACCAAGATCTCCTCAAAAGTAGTGCTACGGGCACTCTTGGTGTAGGACTTCACCTCCTTGACTAGTCCCTTCCTGAACCTCCGGGCCTTCGTCGCCTCGGATAACCCCTCAACAAACCTGTCCAGACGGCAGAACTCCCCAGCATACTCTTCGACAGTCTGACTGCCCCGTACTAAAGCCTCGAACTGAGTCTCGAGGGCACCAAGCGTTGCGTCAGGGAAAAACTTCTTCTTGAACAGCTTCTTTAAAGCTGTCCAAGTCTGCCTAACCGTACCAACCCTCGGGTCTGTCTGGTACCAGGTGTGGGCCAAATCCTGCATCATACTGGCCACTGCCTCGATCTGTAGCCTCGCTGGAATCTCTGCCAGTTTGAAAATCTTCTCCATGCGCTCAATCCACTCATCAGCGTATAGGATACCCTCTGTACCCTGAAGTTCTGTGAGTGCATCTTCTGGAAGTCCTGGATGTCCTTTTTCTTCGGCTGATACGGCTGCTGAACTGCCGGAGGCAGAGCTTCTGCCCTCTCAACTGTCGTCAGGGCCAGATCGATGCCGAGACTGAACTCTGCCGTCTGACAATGCTGTTGGGCCTCCATGAACTGCTGGAAGAAAGTGAACAGCTGGACTGCGTCAACGGATCCCGACGGTGGCTGCTGCTGCTGGAGCATCTCTAGAATCTCTGGGCTCGGCCTGTGAACTGCTGGTAGAGGGGATCCTCCGAATGTAGCTGAAACACCCACCCCAGCTGGCATGACTGGGGTTACGGCACCTGGGCTGGCTGCTGAGGACGAGAGGTGGCAGACCTCTCATCATTGTCCCCCTGACCTGGGCGATGTGATCTAGTCCCGACCATCCTGGAGACAGATCAAACAAGAAATCAATTTCTGAGAATGAGTCAAAATAGCAAAGGAGGACAATTTATATTCAAGGGAAGACAATAAGAAGCAAATTTAGATAAAAGGAATCTGATTAAGAGTTTTTTCTAATGTGATTGAGTACCTTCAAAAATATCATAATTCTACTGCAGGCTGCAGTGATACTCTAGTTCGAATACCACCGCAATTCTAACTACGACCTGTATGGGCCACCACTAAAAACGTGTCACGACCCGTACCCAGTGTAGGGGCAGGAGAAGTGGTTACGTCCAGCCTACGCCGCAGTATCGGCGGTAGAACGATGTCCTAGGTCACATACATCTAACAGTTATAAGGTACATGTACAGTTATACTCGCCGAATGGAGGAATAATATAAAGTACATCTCAATCACAGCTAAGGTAGAATGTACGATAAGATAGATAATCAACAGAATCTACAGATGAAATACAAGATAAGAGAGATAACTAAATATATAAGATAAACAACTCCACAATATCCAGAATAATAAATCTCCAAATAAGTACAAGTGTATCCAACAAGACATAATGATAAATAAGATACTGGTCTAGCTAACTAGCCTAGACTACTGGGGTAATATCCTCTGCAAGTGCTGGGTCCTCCTAGGAGTCCAGCTCACATGTGTCATCTAGGCCTGCTCCATAGTAAGTGGGACAGAACTCCTAAAGGTCATCTGTAATATTTCAACAGGTCCAGTCATGATGGGACCGAGCACAGTACATCTCACGCAGTTCATAATATGACAGAATATATAAATAAGCAATAGAGTAAGATACATAAAACGCTGAAGAATATACATGAAGTAAAAGAGAGAGAGAACTGTAATGTAAATAGATACTATAAGTAGAGAACTAACAGTGAACTAGTGATTTAGAGTACAAGATAGACATGTGAATGGCTTGAATTTACACATGATTAATCTAAGAGTTTGCATATGAGTATACTACTTTGGAATTGTTCACATGACCATTTATACTCCCCCGTACCCTAATCAATACACAAGGATCCAGACAGGTTATGTTATTGCACATGATATTATATGAAGGCCCATAATGGGATGCACATGACTGTATACATGGGGGCTCCGTGAACATGAGAGTACATGAATCACGAGAGTGCACATGAATGGTGAAAGCACCGGACTACACGATGAAAGTGAAACGCACATGACATACTATAACCCGATGCTCCCGAGGAGGATAACGTCTCATGAAGGGATCCATATAATACCAATCCATGTTAACAACGTGACAGCATCAAGTAAAGTAATCTAGAGCATAAATGTAAATCCTATCAAGTATGAAATGGTCAGAGAACGTACTCGCTTGATATCCTGAGTATCTGAATAAAATATTGTCTGAGGAGTGGTGTCTGGCTCCTATACAAGTCACAACATATCCAAATTGGTAAAATAAACTGCTACAATGCATTCTACACGATATTTGGGTCAATCTAGGCTAAAGTCAACCTTTGGTCAACTCTAGTCAACTACTCTAGTCAAACTAGGTCAACTAGGTCAAACCTAACCCAAACAAGTCTCACTAAGCCTAACCATGTCTATCTAGCATTCACACATCACGACAAAGCCATACAAGCTATCAACACACAAAACTCATGTGTATACATTCCATATACACATAGGCTCACACATAAGAAACTACATAGGCTATATCACATAGGCTATATGGCACATACAATAATATAGGCATGTACTCACATATTTTCCACACTTATATATATACTAATTTAATATAAGCAACATATATATATTACATTATCACACAAGAATATATATATATATATATATATATATATATATATATATATATATATATATATATATATATATACACACACACACACACATAGAGTGAGAGAGATAGAGTGTCATGTGCGTGTGTGTGTCAATAGTGTTCTCAGGTTAACTGTGCAATGTGTGTGTGTAGATGAATAGGAAATCAATGTGTGAGTGTGTGTAAGGGTGTGTGTGTCCTGTGTGCATGTGTGAGTCCAGTTTTTGTGTGTGTGTGTGACAGTACATAGGTGTCTCATGTTTGTGTGTCAAGTGTTCTCAGATTTTAGTGTTCTTGTGTGAGTGTGTATAGATGTAGGGTGTCAGGTCAATATGTTCTCAGTTTTGATTTTAGTAGAGTGTGTGTGTAGATAGGGTGTTAACAATCAGTGTACACATTACAGTTTAAATTCTCAGGTTGTGTAATGTGTGTGTGTGTGTAATATATATCACTGTACACATGACAGTGTTGCAAATTCTCAGGTTTGACAGTCTCAGGAAAATCGAAACCCATAGTCTAATACAATTCATGAATCCTAACATGCCACTAAGCTCAGATGTATATAGGTGAAACATCATTGCAATTAAACCAACAACAAAATCAGTAAAACACATGACAGTATATTAATTCTCAGGAAAACAGTGTATTCATAAACAGTTTTCAGGTTTAGACAACCCAATGCAAATTCGAAAAACAAATTCTTATGCCAACATGAAAACCCAACATGTAAGTTAATCTCAGATATGTACTAGTGAACCAATATTAAATTTAATCATTCGAAAACAGTTAACATACATTTAATCTAAAAAAAATTGATTAATCAGTCTAGTATCAGAAATATTGGAGGAATCCCGAAATTCAAATTCAAATACAACTAACATTCGATTTTAATGGTTGGTAATTAGAGTGTCATCTGTGAATGTGTTGTAGGTGTGTTCTAGGGTCCAAGAACTGGACACAAACGTGTCCAAACCCATTTCAACACATGAGCCACACAATCCAGTACACATTCTCGTGCACGTGTTCACAGAGTTCGTGGACACGTGTGTCCACGTGGTCATGTCCACATGTAGCCCAACACTAGGGCTACCCACTGCACACACCACGACGTGTCCATGTGGTGTCCTGTGCGGATACGAGGCGCGTGTCAGTGCGTGAATTCGACAGTGTAACGTGCAGTGCAACACGCGTGCGGGCCAAAAATTATATCTGATACGCAACACCTCGACACGAGGCATGGGGGCTGACATGTCAGTCATGGCCCCCACCTTCCTGCCAAGTGGCAGCCTCCCATATGTAGGAGAACAACTCCTCGAGCAGCAGGGCACTGCCCGAGCCTGCTGTAAGTGTGTTCGTGTCCTGTTTGGACACGAATATGGCTCGAAATTGGACTCAGTCATGGGAGAATCTTAAGTGCACATATAAAACAACATTTTCATTCAAACACTTTTCAAAAATATCAAAATAAAAACCATTGAAACATTTTCACAAACACCTAGAACTAGGCTATGATACGTGTCCGATACGGACACGAAATCAATGCAAATTTACACAAATCACACACCACAGCTAGGGGACACCTAGATCTAGGCTAATATGCAAAGAAATCAGAATTTAAATACAATTTAGAGGATTTACCTATAGTGTGTCAAATGGCAAGAAAAGCCCCAAATATGATGATTCTCCTTGCAAGCCCAAATCTCTAAATTATTCAAAAGCTGAGATTTCTCTCCATAAACAGAAAATAGAGTAGGATTAGACTCTAATGCAAAAAACTAGAGTCAAAAAGGAATTAAAATGGAATAGTTATGGATTGGGGAAGAATGACAATACATTTCCTTTTCCATGAGTTGATTCAATACAAAAGAGGCAAGAACCAAAGGAAGAGATATTATATAGGGTTGGGATCCCGATGTGGTCGGCCTAAATAAGTGGGAATTAGGGTTAGGGTTTTGATAAGTGGGCTTGGGCCAAGTCTCATTGGTAATGGAAATCAATTCATGAGTCAAAAGCCTATGAACCTAATCATTTATCCTCCTATTTGAAACTTGATTCTAAGTGACTTAACTTTGGTTGACTTAAGTTAGAATAGGATCCCACCATGCTAATCAAGTAACCATAGCTAGAGTCAACATCTAGGTCAGTCTTCAAAGTCTCAACTAACAAAAGTCAAAAATAACAATCATCACTTCAATAATTCAAAATAAATTCAAAATTTACAAAATGACCAAAATACCCTCAAGCTAAAATATGGTAGTGACAATATAATACAAATAGGTAATAGGCATTCCCTACAGGTAGGTAATGTGAGGGTGGTAGGTAATGTAGGTAAATAGTGAGACTTTGGTGTAGGTAATATTTAGGTGAACTCATGGATCAGGTTTTAGGATATTAGGATATAGGAATTGAGAGAATTGAGTTACCTTGTATCAAGGTATCATGTAGCATGAGTATAGGTAAAAGGGGTAAATGGCTAAGTAATGTACTATAGGGTATATGCATATGCAATATAGCTAGATACTTAGTGTATCGACCCAATATCCTAAACTTGGACTCATATAACCTAGAAATAGCTAGTTTGACCCGGTTTGAGTAGTTTCACTATTTGAATTTGAGTTAACCTAGAAATGACTTAGAGACCAAAAACTGACCAAGTATAGCATGTTTATGATTCCAATACACACATTGACATTGATATTCCATATTTAGGCCTTTGAGGCACCGTATCGGATACTGTTGATATTCTACACCAGATTTCAGGTGAGTATATTCTCTGATAATTTTTTATGGTATTTTCTATGTTTCATGTATTTAGTGTAGATATCCTTGATTACTTGACACATTGGTTACACAGATTAGTATTGTCTGGATCCCGTCATGAAATGTTATTCCTGTATATCTTGGTATATCACGTGCAAGTCTTGTTCTTGTTTCTTGTACATTTTATAGACACCGATTCCTGTGAAGGCTCGTGACCTTCTCAGAGAATCACGTGTCATAACGTGCCATGTTTGGATCCACTGTATCTGTAAACCCCCTAAATTTTCACTATGATTTTAAAATGTTATTTTGTATTAGTTTTGTTTTCGAATTTGAACATCGCGCGCGAATTTGCTTTTTTCATGTTTGCTCGTCGAGTGTGAATATGTGCGAGGTACATATTTTAAAAAATACTTTATTTATGGATTTTAGAAAACATACAGTTCATTTCAGTATTAGTATAGAAAATATTTTATTTTGTTTGAAATAGAAATTTCCGTCGCACTAGTGGCAATTTTATTTAATTATACCGATTTCAAAAATAATATATACATAGATATTTTGTACTAGTTGAATGCGAAGAACACGAAATTTGATTCGTGTAGATGATTTAAATTTTCAAATTTTATTTTATTATTATCTGTCTTAATTTTACTACAAAGATATTTTGAAGTATTATTCATAATTTTGAAATTTTAATTATTTATTATACAAAGAGTAAGTCCAAATATTTTCTATCAATATTTAAAAATATTTATTGTGATTTTTGAAAGTAATATTATAGCATATTTTTCTAGTTATAAAAAGTTAATTTTAAACTAGTTTATCACAAATAAATTGAATGGTGATTTTATTAAATAAATTCTATATATATTTTTGAATAAGATTGAATCATTATTCGATATTATCTAGATTTAAGATTGATACAGATTTGAATGAAATTATTTTAATTCAATTTAGATAAAATGAAGGAATTATCTATTGGGGTCCAATCCTTATCTACTAAGGATTTCCTCAACCCTACATATAGGGGAGCTTTCCATTGAGTTCTCCACAATATTATTTTACAAATACTTACCCATCCACGTGCATCGTGTCCATGTTCTCCCCGTCCAATTCTAATTCCATATCTACATATACATTTATCCTCCCATATCGGACACATCCCGACACAATCAAATTCTTAATCCTAACCTAACAATCTCTCTGCTTCCCTGCTCTCACCACCCCGACCACCATGGACCACCGCCGCATCTGCGGTATCGCCACCGTCACCACCCACTCAACATCACCCTGTCGACCTCGCCACAGCCCTAACCCAACAGAACCGCTACCACCGGTGCTAACACCGCACAACCATCACCACCACCGACAACAATATAGCCACCACTGTCACCACTACCAAATCACAATTAAATCAAAAATCCCCGGCCACTTACCTGGCCTCGACGAGCCACCACCTTGGATCTGAGCGTCTCGACCTCCGATGAGCGCCGCAGAGCTCGCGTTCCCAGAGTCGCTCCTCCGTGCGCAGCAAGTGACCCGGTCTGTCGCGTTCGTGAGCCCACCGCTGGCCGCGAGTCCGCGTGTGTCCCCGCGAGCTGCGACCACTGGCCAAGCCCAGTGCGTGTCCTGCCACGTGCTGCTCCCCGTCGTGGGCTACTGGCCGACAAGAGACTCCCCCGCCAATGAACCCCTGTCCCGCTAGAACTCACCTCCGCATCCCCTCTGTCGCACGGCCATCCGGTGTCAGCCGCCCTTCTAGATCTCCACCACCGAGCTTCCCCCTCCGCGTGGCCGAGCTTCCCCCTCCAATGGTAAAACTCTCCTTCCCTCTGTCCCTCTCCTCCAGCCTTTCCTTCTTCTTTATCAATCGAGCCTTTCCTCTCTCTCTCTAAGAGAGGAAAGCAACAGCTTATATGATGATTTTTCCTTTTTTTAAGTGTTTTGCCTTTTGTGTATATATGTTATAGGTTAGTACTAAGTTTGGTGGTTATACTGATTAATTAAATAAATGTATATTAGATAAATTTATGACATTTTTGTATAATAAGACATATTATTGGGTTAGGCCCTAGATATATTTTAAAATTTGGTTCTAACCTAAGGGATATTTCTAGAAAATAATAACAATAATAATATTTACTTCAATACTTTGACCTATAAAGATTAGTTTTAAAATATGTTTTTACCCTACTACGATTTTTAATATTATCGAAACTATTTTGAACTGATAAAATGTAGTTTTCAAACTTTCATATTCAAAGTATTTATTTAAAAATATGCCTGCCTAATAAAAATCTAGTTTTTTTTTTTTGCATTTAGATATTTTCTAAAACTATATATTGTTTTGGTAGATAAGGGTTTACTTTCAAATATATATATATATATATATATATATATTAATATCTATTATACAAAACCCAAAGGTTTTTGAATCCTAGGGCTGACTGTGCCAAGATAAAGAGTGGTTGGGATTTAATCTTGGTGAATCAACGGTTGTGGGATTTTATGGGGAAGAGCATTATTGGGAGTGGGCTTTTATGGGGAAGAGCATTATTGGGAGTGGGGTTTTATGGGGAATCCAAAGATGGGGATTTAATATTTTGATGGTTGGGATTTAATATTTTGATGGGGGCCTCATAATGGTTGTGGATGAGCATTATTGAGAGTGGGGTTTTATGGGGAATCCAAAGAAAATTCACATCCAGCAGCGGTTGGGATTTAATATTTTGATGGGAGCCTCAAAATTATTATTGTTCGTTTAAAATTGGGGGTCCAAGATTTTGAGGGGGAATACCTTAAATGAACCATGCCCTATGGGCACGGGTTATGATTATATATATATATATAAATTTTTTTATATATATATAAAAAATTTTTTATATATATATATATATATATAAAAATTTTTATATATATATATTAAAAATTTTGATTAGTATGAACCATGCCCTATGGGCACGGGTTATGATTAGTATATATATAAAAAAAAAAAAAAAATATATATATATATATATATATATATATATATATATATATATATATATATATATATATATATATATATATATATATATATAATATATATATTATATATGTGATTTTTGGATGTACTACTATCTTCTAAAGATAATCTCATAGGCTTGTAAATATGTTTTGATAAATAAAATCTAATATAGTTATAATATTTTTCTAAATTATATAACTCTAACTAAGAAGTTCCTTCTTCTAAATCAAATATCCTTCTTAGGCTAGAATGTTCAATCCTTGATCACGACTAATCAATGCTTCCTATTTTTTCTCGTAAAGTTTGTAATCTTCACAACAACCATGGCTAATGGTCAAATCGGGACATGTCTGAACATTGCACCACACCAGGCAAGTATACCTTTCCATATTTACTGCTTATATGTATTTCTGCATCTTTTGTTTAGTTACTGCATTTATCTTATTTATTATTTATTTTACTACATTTTGGTCATGTTTTTCGCTTCTTTATTTATTATATGCCCATTTGACCTAGAGTTAAAGGATTGTCCTTGGTGTGATGCATGTCTATAGGTCTTAGCGATTATTAAGAATATCGTGATGTGGATACAACACGAGTAGTGCATGGGGAGGGAGAAGACAGCTATTAGGTGTAGGGTCTTTCACTCATTTACTTTCCTCTAGATGCCCTTAGTGACTCAGTCGAGTGCTAGCGGGCCGTGCATTTACTTTCCTCTAGATGCCCTTAATGACTCAGTCGAGTGCTAGTGGGCCGTGCAATTATTTTCCTCTAGCTGCCGTTAGTGTCTCACACGAGAGCTAGTGTGCCGTACACTTATTTACTTTTCTCTAGATGCCACTAGTGCCTCGGTTGAAACACTAACGTGCCGTGCCTCTAGTTTCAGAAAGCCTCTGTGTGGAACATTGTCTTCAAAGCGCATATCACTTAGACGGTTAGGAACCCAGTTGTGTTGTAGTTTTATTATGTTTACTTTTGTAGTTATACATGGCATGTTCTTTCTGTATCTTGCTACATCCCTCTGAGGACCTGGTGATTTCTCTAAGTGTGTTTATGATTTTTGCAGGTGCTCTAGCCAAGGACATAGTTTATAATCTACCTTCGCGATGCTAGCTTTTAGATCGTCTTTCGCTTCGCTCGACTCTTCCATCGTTGCTATGTATTTCTCTCTTTTTGTTGGTAATGGATTTGTCTCCGCCCAACATTTTGTACAAATGACATTTATAAGTGATTTTACGACATATTGGTTTGTGGATGAGATTAGTTTCATGGTTACTGCATTTTACAGCGTATGTATACATACGAGGTTCCATATATTGGAGTATGCTTCGTATGTATACAGCTGGCATGTCTAAGTACTTGGTCCTAAGTATTTTGGGACTGGAGCGTTACAGTATCAGTCGGGGGCGGGAAGTAGTAGTGTAGATACGTGATCGTACCCTTTATGTGCATGTCCTATTTTTTCCTGTGAGTGTTAATCATACAATGCACATATTATTAACCAGGCCATATTCCTGTGCAAGTTCTCAAGTCGATCACATGTTGAAACTAATACTCACTCACTTAGATAGTTTATTTCCTGATTCTTGTACATGATATATCATGTTCCCATGCTCTTACTTTCACTTACAGTTTACTCATGCCCTATTACATTGCTGTACATATTATTTCTCTTGTATACTCTCTCTTTATTTACTGTTATATAGTCCTTAACATTTATTGGAAACTGTTATTAGCGATGTACTTCGCTACAATCCTGACTAGATATATTTTTCAGACGGTACAGAGGATGAGTGCCCTACTTATTACGGCCCTCCAGATGTAGTAGGTATAGACCGGGAGACTTTAGTTCAGGAGGGTCTAGTCCCAGCAGAGGGCCCTTACTTAGTGAATTATTAGGCTAGATTTGTACTGGGCTTTGTCTCCAGTTGTTGACTATTGGCATATTTATAATTTTAGCACTGGTATTTGTGAAATGTACAATTTTAGACTTTTTGGACTTCTAATATTTCATGTTAGACTTTTCTGGATATTTTCATAATTTGTTGTCTTTATATTTTCGTATCATTTATCTTCCGTTTAGTATTATGATTGAGTATGGATATATTTTTATTACTTATCCTCCGTTTGGAGTTGACTATCTCGACAGGTTATGATATTTATATTGTTAGTCAGTTTAGTTAGACCTAGACAACGTTCTACCGCCGATGCTACGGCATAGGCTGGGGTGCTGTTACGTAATCATGCCCCTACACAGGGTGCGGGTCGTGACACATTTTTAGTGGTGGCCCATGTAGGTCAAAAGTCGCAATTAGTGTGATGTGGTAGTGGTGCTCGACTTAGAGTGTTGTAATGAGCCTACTATAGTTATAGAGGATATAGGCTATAGGCTAAGGATACTAGATCACAATTAGAAAAAAACTTCCAATTTGCTTCTATACAACTGTCCTTTCTTGATATTGAATATTTGCACTCTAACTGTCCTCCTTTGATATAATCTATCTTGTGCCATGTTGACTACCTTCTTTCGATATGTCTTCAGGATGGCTAAGACCAGATCCTAACATTTGGGGCCCGTAACTACAGAGAGGTCTACGACGTCCTGCGAGTGTAACCCCGTTACTTCTCCCGTGGTTGGAGTGACAGCAGCTGCTCTCGGGGATGCTCCTCCTCCAGTGACGAGGACTATTCCCGAGGTCGTTGTTGGTGCTTCTGCTATAGTACAGGGGCTATGACTAGAGTCATCATTGGTGTCCCTCCTTCTCCCATGTTGCGAACTCTACCCTCTGTTCCAAGAGATCTGCCTCCTCCGTCTCCAGTGCCTACTGATATAGGGTAGATGTTTGCCTTCTTCATAGAGATGCTAGAGACGCAGAGGGCCCAGTCTGAGGCTCATCAGAGGCAGTCAGACGCGATGCGTCAGGGCATGAAGAATGCCCACCAGCTCGTGTAACGCCCCAGTCCCAAAATACTTAGGACTAAGTACGTCAACATGTCAACTGCATACATACGAGGTATACTCCAATATATGGAACCATCGTATGAATACATAAGCTGTAAAATTCAGTAAACCATGATACTAATCTCATCCACAAATAAGGAATAAAGACTTTATAATAAACTCATGAATTATCATTTACAAGTTGTTGGGCGGAGACAAATCCACTACCAACGAAAAAGAGAGAAATACATGATAACAAAATTTTGTCGAGCGATGCGAAGACGATCCAAGTGTAATCATCCTCAAAGAAGAGAATACAACATGATCTTGGCTAGAGCACCTGTGAACACCACAAAAGCACACACACACACCTGAAGAATTCACCATGTCCTAGAGGGACGTAACAAGATACAATAAACAACATGCTATATAAATACTGGATATAAAATATGCCACAAATAAAAGTAAGTAACAAGACATCAATAAGGTAACCTAAACATACTAAAGTGAACATGCAGTTAAGAACAAACCTTTTGTCGCATGAGTCCTGACTGTAAATAGGATCCGGTATAGTCCCCACTTGGGCACCAGTGACCTAAGTGCATGACATTCAAAAATGACAGTGGCCAACCTGAGGGGATCATCATACCCGTATCTCCAGTGGAGCTTCCGGGTTACAAGGGAATATGTAATCGAAGCCCATACGACAAGGAAATATTCTTCCCACCCGATGCACCTATCCAGTCGCATCTACGACCATGTAACACTACTAACCGTCAAGTCTTCTAACATACACCTATTGACAGTTAGACCTAACGCACGTCCCATACACATTACTGATCAGCCAACACGCAAGTCCGGAAGATATATGCTACTCATCTCACACATACTCGTGGTACAACTGTGTCAAGGTTTATGTAATAAACTACATATGGTAGTCCCTTAACTCTAGGTCCATATGCAATCAAAGGATAATAAACAAAGTAAAGCTAATATCACTGCGCAGGTAGTAATCATGAACTGTATTAATGGTAAAGCTAGAAGGATTGGAAATAAATATACAGTGATATGTAATAACAAAAATGCAGACTGAATATAAACAGTACAAATGGTAAGGTATCTTGCCTGGTGTGTCGCCTGGCATGGTGCGATGTTCTTACATGTCCCAGATAGTGCAAAGCCATGGTCGATGAGTAAAGGTCCGAATCCACAAGAAAATAGGAGGCACGATTTAGTCACGATTAATGGTGGTAGTCGAGAAGAATTTGTGGAAATAATTATATATACTATGTTTATAACACTAAAATATATTTTAGTAATTAAGATAGCTTTTAGAAAAAAAAAATTTTAAATATAAGGATCTCTTTAGGCTAAGAACTAAGTTTGTCAAATTAAAATTTACAGATAAAGAAACTATATTTTGTTAGCAAAACCATTTAGATAAACATTTAGAAATCATCTTATTATTAGAAAAATATATTCCTTCTTATAAGAAAATCGTTCTAAGAAACTGTGGATAATCTAGAAATTTTATTTAGGATTTTAAACTATATTTTGAAATTTAGACTATGTCAAATATAATATTTATATATTTTGTAAGAAAATTTTGAAAAGATTTTTGATAACCATGAATATATAAAAGTCATAATAATCCTAAATTTTAGTACAATAAATAAAAACTAATAACATAATCTATTTATAATAATAATAGAGGAATATTAATAAAACTAATTATATATACAATACACACATGTATACATATTTTATGGTGTTGTTTTAATATTAGCAATTATAACACAAGTAGTAATTAATAATAAATAATGTTTTGTGATTGCAACAGTGCTCGGCTTGTGATAATATAATAAAAAATTAATAATATTAATAATAATAATAATAATAATAATAATAATAATTGATGTAAAATGAAGGAGAAAACATACAACTATATTTAAAATATCTAGATATCTACTGTTAGTATAGGAAATCAACACTTGGTCTCACCTTCTCCCGAGAGACACTTATACACAACATAAAAAGAAGAAGCCAGCTACATCTAAAAGAGAGGAGAGTGATGGTGAGAGAGATTCACCTCAAGAGAGGGTTTCGCCATCATTTGCTGGAGGTCAGCGTTCGCTGCCGCTGCGGAGGGAGCAGCGGCCGTAGTGCTACGGGGCGCAGGAAGGGCGATACACGCCGGAGAATTTGGGGACACGGTGGTGCAATCCACGCGCCGGCGGTGTGGCTGTTCTTCGGTGGAGGCGGAGGGAGCGGCAGAGTCCACGCCGGTGCGGTCGACGGAGGGACGCTCGCTCGGCCAGAGCCGAGCGCGGGTTTGGCGGACGGCGGTACGTGATGGCGGCGGCATTGGCTACCACGGTGGCTACGACATTGTAGACCGAGGTACGGGTGGTGGTGGTGTATTTTAATATATTTTCCTCTTTTTAGGGATTTTGATTTGTGGCGATGGCTGGGTTTGTTTGGTACTGGTGACGGAATGGGGAGGTGATGATGAGGCTGGGAGGCCAAGATGGTTGGTAGCGGTGGTAGTGTCTAGTTGTGGGTTTGTTGTCCTGTTGGGTATGGCGATGATGATGAAGATGGTGGTGGTGTAGGGAACTGGACATGGCGGCATCGACATTTGGCCGGGGTGGCTGGCCGGATTTATACGGTGTGATACTGAAGGCTGTGGTGTTGGGGTGTACGTGGATGTGGTAGGGTGGAGGTGACGAAGGTGGTGATAGGCGTGGTTTCATGGTCATTGTTGTCGTGTTCGGGTTTGTCGGACACGACATGGATAACTGTAAAAAGAACTGGAATAAGATTATGTGGACACCGACACTATACAAGATATTTTGATGGAGGAATTGATTGTAAAATTTTTGTGGAGAATAATGACTGAGCTCCCCTTTATGTTGATGTAATCCCATTAGGATAAGGAATAGGATAATTTAAACACGGCTTAGATAATACTATCATTTAATTCAATCCGATTCAATCAAATCCAAGTCAAATTTTGATAAAACCTTCATTCAAATTAAAGTCTATTTAAAATAAAATATTTTCTAATTTAAATTATCATATTTAATCAAATATTAACTCAAACAAAATTTGAAATATTATTTTCATAAATAATAAACTAAAATAATAATTAATTTCGAAAATCAATATATATATATATGGGTGAAGATGAGCCTGGCCTGTGCGATGCGGGGCATCCACAACGTCGGAGGACTGACAAAAAATGGCCACGATCTGAGCTAGCGTGGGACAGAATGGGTGCCCCGTGCATGAAAACTCATCGGCTATGGCGCCGCACGGGCGGTCGAGGACCGGCACCATTCTACCATGGGTATAAACGACGGCTGACCACACCGCCCGTCGTGTGGAGCCCAATGGGCGTCGGGAAGACGTCGTAAGGGCGTTGTGCGCATAGAACGGGTGGGTGGGCGGAACCGACTGTCGTAGGCGTCGTGAAGACGTCGGGGGCGCCTTCGGCGTCGTGGGCTAAGCGAGGCGTTGAGTTGCTGGCGTCGAAAGATGTCAGCCGTCCCGTAAGGCTCTGGAACGCGTGGAGTGCGCGAGGCGTACGTGCCTGGCGATGATGAAAAAGCCAGTGTGGACATGATCCGCACGAAAAGTCCAAAGCGACATGACGACCGGCTAAAAATCGTGTGCGGGGAGACACACGATTTAACTGAGCTTGCACGTGCTGGAAAATATATATATATATATATATATATATATATATATATATATATATATATATATATATATATATATATATATATATATATATACACGTGAATTAAATTCATGCACCTCTCATAAATCTAGAATAAATACATAAAACTTACTTTCTAAATTACCAATAACTAAAATAGCCTTTCTTTAATAAATAAAATAAAGTTTTAGAATTTTCTCAATACGATGCTTTATGCAGCTTTTAGCAATAAAATAAATAAATAAATAATATATTTATCACCTATTATTTGAAAGCTATATTTTTATATAATAAAAAATATTTTCTAAAAATATGTACCTCTCACATATTCGCACTCGACGAGAAATTACGAAAAAATGCGAATTCGCACGCGCCGTACTAATACAAAGTACAAATTAAATACCACTAAATACCAATTTATTTTAAAAAAAATGTAGTAGAAATTTAGGGGGTTTACATCCTACCCAACTTAAAAGAATTTCGTCCTCGAAATTTAGGAATAATTAGGATAGGTAGGGTTGAGGAGTTAGAAAGAGTTTTGCCATCAGAAACCATGATTTAAATCATCGGACGAGTGAAGAAACGATATTCGATGGAAATTAAATGGTTATAAGATTGGTCAATGCATGGCAACCTATCAATGTTTAAAATCAATCAACGCTACCTTTTCCTATAGACACGCAACCTTATAAATAGACAATAACTTCTTTACTCTCGGTGTTGAATCGTAACTCAATAAAATATTCATCTTAATCAAAGATTCTTTATCAAAGTTAGCATTTTTCCTTAATAAATTCTTTTAAAGCAGTTCTTCCTTTCCTTTATTCGAATCAATAGCTATCCTTAAAATAATCTCAAACACTACTTAAAATTCTTGAAGCATGCTCATGTATATATCGACCTTCAACTGATATTTATTCAACTCTCAAAACAATTGATACCTTTAAAATATGTTTTCATACGTGATGTCTCATATTTAGAAATCTAGTAAATCATGAACTTTAACATGCAGCAACATCTTTCAACATATCTATATATTTTCTCGAGCTCTAACTTTTTTGAAAATTTAAGTTTAATAAATCAATTAGTCGAAGGTATAATCAAGGTTACTTTAATACGAAATTATATCCATAATCGTAAAACCTTTGATAAGTCCAAACTTTCCATTTAATAATTCTCTAATACTCTTCCTCCTAAATATTTTTCTCTCGAGCTACTTCCCTCTTGCATAATTACCTTCAAAAAATTTACATAAATTTTTTTCACCCAAAATAACTTACACCCTTTCTGAAATCTAATAACTTCTAATACCTTATCTATCCTCTCAAAAATTTTCTTAATAATAGATTACCACGAAGTACCAATTTGTCGATCAAGAAATCTATTCTCATTTGGTCATAAAATATACTCCACCTAATAGGTTTTACCTCAAGATTTTACCTACGCATATTCAATCATCTTATTCAACTATACCGCTACTCCCTACTGGGGGTTTCCTAATCTAACCTCTACTAACCATAGGATGTCATGATCAAATTTCATCTTGAATAAGGGAATCATACAAGGAACAAGATTACATAACCCACGGAGGAATGAAATATGAGTGAAGCAATTTAATTGGAAGGAAGAAAAGTAAGGGCTGCTAACATTGCATGGAGAGTAGAACAGTGTTATGCATAAGGCATGAAGATAAATGACAAAGGTTAAGCAATCAAGTTAACACACAAAGTTATGCATAATAAGGAATTAAGTAGATCACAATCATATATCAGGTCGAAAAGCTTGAGTCAAAATTTGATCTCTAACCGAAGTCAGAAAGGACCATAGTATTATGGTAGGGTTTATAGCTAGCCATTTTGACTCGAAAGTCGCATCATAAAAATAGAGTACAAGGAGACGTGGTTTAGTGGGACATGATATATCTACATGAAGGTGGAGTCGTTTATGTCTTGTATGTGAAATTGTTGGGAAGATAAAGTCTAGTATTGTGCTCTAAATATCAAAGTCACGATAGGGGACACCAAATGGTCAAAATAGAAAGTGGGTTTTCATGTGGTACTAATTAATGCACAAAAGGATCCAGTTAAAGCTCGAAATAAAGATAATTAGGTTTGAGGGATGGCAGAGTAAGTCAAGATTAAGATATAGTCAAATGGGATGGTAGATAACTAACTACACTTGAGTATATACTACTATCATGGTCATGAGTGATATGTCAATTAATATGGAATACTTCTATCTATCCTGGTTACCAATCAATATAGATTCTAATTCTATGAATTGGAGTTCCTCAGGGGTTTCCTCAATACAGTTCCCAAGATAATCTACCAAAACTGTCAAACATGATCATAACTTTTAAAATTTAAATTCTTTTAATCAATTTCAATAGCCTTTATCATATCAAATGCACCACCTTCTCTGGTCGTATCAATGTCATAACTTTAGAAATTTCAAAATTTTTAAAATCTCGAGATAATTTTTAGTATATCACAATCCAATCTACATACTCAATTTTTTTCTTTCGCCAAGATTTTTAATATCCATAATCGAAACTTTTAAATCTAAATAAATTTATAATTCATAGATCATATGACACAATTTAATTAAAAAAAAACAAATATCTTACCAAATTTTATCAATCGTCCTCAAAGTTTGGTCAATCGTAAATCATACTTCAACATTTAAATTTAAGATCCTTTTTAGATAAAATTTATATCCCTCCAAAGATGTATAGCTATAACTTAATAAATCAAAAATATTTTCAAAGACCTTCAAAAATCAAAACTCAACATCAAATCAATTTGTTTTCTCAATCTAACTATCCTCTTGTGTATACCACCTTATATTATCAAAATAAAATTTCAACTATCCTTTGAAGGCCGTAATATGCTACTACCCAACTTGGAATTAACTAATCCTTAAGATCACATTTTTCAAAAAAACAATAATTTTCTTTATCACTCAATTAGACCTTAATGCATACTAATTGTCAACGTAATACTTCTAGTCATGTGTTTGTCCTATGAGCATATACTAGTGTAGTCATCTTCCTAGCTGTCACTAAGCACGAAAAATAAGAATTCACAATAGAAAGAGTTCAAGCAGGATGCAAATCAAGGATGGTAATGAGAGTTCGAAACTTGAAGCAAGGAAGGAGGTCAAGCTTGTGGATGAGATCCAAAACTCTATTCCTATATACAGGTCCACATCGGTACAGTCACGTAACCGAAGTGATAAACTCGACCTGAATGGGCCACCACAAAAACATGTAACGCACCAGTCCCAAAATACTTAGGACTAAGTACATCAACATGCCAGCTGCATACATACGAGGTATACTCCAATATATGGAACCATCGTATGAATACATAAGCTATAAAATGTAGTAAACCACGATACTAATCTCATCCACAAATAAGAAATAAAGACTTTATAATAAACTCATGAATTATCATATACAAGTTGTTGGACGGAGACAAATCCACTACCAACAAAAAAGAGAGAAATACAAAATAATAAAATTGTGTCGAGTGATGCGAAAACGATCCAAGTGTAATCATCCTCGAAGAAGAGAGGACAACATGATCTTGGCTAGAGTACCTACAAATCTCGCAAAAGCACACACACCTGGAGAATTCACCAGGTCCTCAAAGGGATGTAACAAGATACAATAAACAACATGTCATATAAATACTAGATATAAAATATGCCACAAATAAAAATAAGTGACAAGACATCAATAAGGTAACCTAACTATACTAAAGTGAACATGCAGTTAAGAACAAACCCTTCGTCGCATGAGCCCTCGCTGTAAATTGGATCTAGTATAGTCACCACTTGGGCACCAGTGACCTAAGCGCATGACGTTCAAAAATGACAGTGGCCAACCTGAGGGGGTCATTATACCCGTATCTCCAGCGAAGCTTTTGGGTTATAAGGGAATGTGTAATCGAAGCCCATACGACAAGGAAATGTTCTTCCCACCCGATGTACCTATCAAGTCGCATCCACGACCATGTAACACTACTAATCGTCAAGTCTTCTAACATGCACCTATTGACAGTTAGACCTAACGCATGACCCATACACATTAGTGATCAGCCAACACGCAAGTCCGGAGGCTATATGCTACTCATCTCATACATACTCGTAGTACAACTATGTCAAGGTTTATGTAATACACTACAGATGGTAGTCCCTTAACTCTAGGTCCATATGCGATCAAAGGATAATAAACAAAGTAAAGCTAATATCACTGCACAGGAAGTAATCATGAATTGTATTAATGGTACAGCTGGAAGGATTGGAAATAAATATACAGTGATATGTAATAACAAAAATGTAGACTGAATATAAATAGTATAAATGGCAAGGTATCTTGCCTGGTGTGTCGCCTGGCATGGTGCGATGTTCTTACTTGTCCCAGATAGTCCAAAGCTATGGTCGATGAGTAAGGGTCCGAATCCACAAGAAAATAGGAGGCACGATTTAGTCACGATTAATGGTGACAGTCAAGAAGAATTTATGGAAATAATTATATATACTATGTTTAGAAATCATCTTATTATTAGAAAACTATATTCCTTCTTATAAGAAAATAGTTCTAGGAAACTATGGATAATCTAGAAATTTTATTTAGGATTTTAAATTATATTTTAAAATTTAGACTATGTCAAATATAATATTTACATATTTTGTAAGAAAATTTTGAAAAGATTTTTGATAACCATGAATATATAAAAATTATAATAATCCTAAATTTTAGTACAGTAAATAAAAACTAATAACAGAATCTATTTATAATAATAATAGAGGACTATCAATAATACTAAGTATCTATACAATACACACATGTATACATATTGTATGGTGTTGTTTTAATATTAGCTATTATAACACAAGTAGTAATTAATAATAAATAATGTTTTGTGATTGCAACAGTGCTCGGCTTGTGATAATATATTCAGAAGTTAATAATAATAATAATAATAATAATAATAATAATAATAATAATAATTGACGTAAAAGGAAGGAGAAAACATACAACTATGTTTAAAATATCTAGATATCTACAGTTAGTATAGGAAATAAACACTCGATCTCACCTTCTCCCGAGAGACACTTATACAAAACATAAAAAGAAGAAGCCAGCTACATCTAAAAGAGAGGAGAGTGATGGTGAGAGAGATTCACTTCAAGAGCGTCCGCTGCCGCAGCGGAGGGAGTAGCGGCCGTAGTGCTGCAGGGCACGGGAAGGGCGATACATGCCGGAGAATTTAGGGATGCGGCGGTGAAATCCATGCACCGGTAGCGTGGCTGTTCTCCGGTAGAGGCGGAGGGAGCGGCAGAGTCCACACTGGTGAGGTCAACGGAGGAACGCTAGCTCGGCCGGAGCAGAGCGCGGGTGCAGCAAACGACTGTACGTGATGAGGGCGGTGTTGGCTACCGCGGTGGCTGCAATATTGTAGACCGAAGGTATGGGTGGTGGTGGTGTATTTTAGTATATTTTTCTCTTTTTTGGGATTTTGATTTGTGGCGATGGCTGGGTTTATTTGGTACTGGTGATGAAATGGGGAAGTGACGATGAGGCTGGGAGGCCAAGATGGTTGGTAGCGGTGTTGGTATCTGGTTGTGGGTTTGTTGTCCTATTGGGTGTGGCGATGTTGATGAATATGGTGGTGGTGTGGGGAACTGGACATGGTGGCATCGACATTTGGCTAGGTTGGCTGGCCGGATTTATGCGGGATGATACTGAAGGCTGTGGTGTTGGGGTGTACGTAGATGCGGCAGGGTAGAAGTGACGATGGTGGTCATAGATGTAGTTTCCTGGTCATTGTTGTCGTGTCTGGGATTGTCGGACACGACATGGATAACTGTAAAAAGAACTGGAATAGGATTTTGTGGACACCGACACTATACATGATATTTTGATAAAGGAAGTTATTGTGAAATTTATGTGGAGAATAATGACTAAGCTCCCTTTTATATAGGGTTGAGGTAATCCCATTAGAATAAGGAATGTGATAATTTAAACCCCGCTTAGATAATACTATCATTTAATTCAAACTGATTCAATCAGATCCAAGTCAAATTTTGATAAAACCTTCATTCAAATTAAAGTCTATTTAAAATAAAATCGTAGTAGAAATTTAGGGGGTTTACAGCTCGCCCTAGCTACAGTAGAGCGAGGAGCTCCGGTCCAGCAGCAGGATGCCCAGCAGAGGCCAGGCATCATTCAGGACTTTAAGAAGCTGGGACCCCAAGATTTCAAAGGAATGGAAAGCATCATTTATGCTGACGACTGGCTCGAGGATATTGAACGTCTTAAGAGAGTATCCCGCCTTGCAGATGATCTAAGGGTCGTGGCGGTGGGACTTCAGTTGCTAGATATTGCACGCACTTGGTTCAGAAATAAGCCGACTCTAGCTGGAGAGGGCCACACCTGGGTAGAGTTCAAGGACTTGTTTAAGAAGAAGTTCTTCCCTTCCATGGACCGGATAGACCTGGCTAGGCAGTTTTAGAACCTCCAGCAGAGAGGTCTGACTATAGAGGAGTATGCTACGGAGTTCGGCAAGTTGAGCCGATACACAGAGTACATGGTGTGAGACCTGAAGATTAGGGAGAGTCACTTCTGGGAGGGATTGATTTGGGATGTGAAGATCCTCATTCCTTTCTTCTACGCGACCTACACGGAGATCCTTGTGGAGGTACGCAAGGTAGAGAGGGAGTTGGGCCTGAAGCCCAAGAGCGACCATGATTTTCTTTTACGGCCTACTAGCCGTGCGGGGCCTGTTAAGCGTCTCCAGCTTCAGCATCGTACTTTCCAGGCGCCACAGCAGTAGTTTCAGGCTTCGGCTTGGACGCCCGTCCAGCGGGTGTCACGACAGCAGCAGTGACTAGTGCAGCATGCTCCTTGCCACTTTTATAAGAAGCCCGGCCACATCTGGGAGGTGTGCAAAAAGAGGCTGGGTTTGTGCTTATATTATGGCACCAAAGGGCACCAGATGAGCGATTGTCCTTTGAGCCCTTGTCATGCAGCCCAGAGAGCATAGGCTAGGCCACCTGTGGCACCGCATCATGCCCCGCACCAGCAACAAGATATACCCCGTCAGGGCAAGGATTTTGTGATGACGGTCGAGAAGACCAGCACTGCAGGTGATGGGCTAGAAGGTTAGACTTCGCTCTTCTTCCTTCATGTTTCATTCCATCCATTGATTGCTTGATTGATTTCTGAGTACCTTTAGCTTGCATATATAATTTTCATGCTAGGTTAATAGTGAACCCCAATAGAGACTACAATAACATAACACTATAGGGGTGTAGAAGCATGAAAAAGCGCAACCGTGATAAAAGCGTAGGTGACAATAGTCGATGCATATAACAGCTCACAAAAGCACAGTTGCTCAAAAGCGTAGCCAACAACGAAGTCACAGCGGACATACAAAGATGGTGTATAAAAAGAAGTTCTTTATTAAAATTATGTCTACAAAAGATTTATTACAGATTCTTCATGATTCCATATAAAGACTAAAACACCTAAAAATCTACAAGTTGGCAGTCTTCAGAAAGGGCGCAGCCCCCAAACGCGCAGCAATGACGGAGCGAATCACTTCCTCGTCAGAGCAAGCCACTTCCTAACCAGACGAAGAGGAACTCCAATATGGATAAGGAAACAGCCATTGGCCCGAGCAAGAACGAGCTCCTGGTCACCACAATACTGCGGCTCTTGAGCAGGACAGAGCACAAACTGTGGCTCTTCAAATTGGCAATAAATCCAAAACTGTAAGCTTGGATCTCGAAGACATCCAAGATGTTGTTTAGGTTCGAACTCCTCATGCCAAACGCTCAAGTGCATCTCAAAATCCAGTAGCAGTTCTTCTACAAAGACATAGCTTCTTTGAACGAAGAGATCCACAACTAACAGTTAACTTGTACAAGGCTAACGACCATTCGAAGCAAAATCAGGATCAAGCATGACGTGGAGAATGCTAAGAGACAGTGGGCATGACTCCTCTGAGAAGCTTCCCTTTATATAGGCTGGGTGTGGTACAACCCCAAATGCCACGTGCCAATCGGTCAAAGATCCCCAATTAATAGGATGAACCTAGCACTCAACACAATGAATATCATTTAGTAGGTTCATTTTGACTGAATCTTAGGCCACGAACTTCTTGAATTCCTAAAAGACGGCGGTAATTAAAGGAGAGAATGTTGACTCATTCATTCAGGAGCAGTCATTAATTGGTTCTTACAGAAAATAACTTCAAAAAAATACTAGCTCCTTCGACTTAGAAGTGCAGCCACTTCCTTCAAAGGGAAACCATTTCGGTTCAACCAAAAGCGCAGCACCTTCGGTTAAACCAGACGCGCAACGCCCTCATTTCAACCCAAAAGCGCAGCCCATTCGATAGGCTCCTTCAGGAGACTCCGTTGCTTAAAAGCATAGTCTCCTCGTCGCCTAAAGCGCAATTACTTGGTTGTCTTCAAAACACAGTCTCCTCATCGCCCAAAAGCTCAGTAACTCCGTCGTCTTCGAAGCACAGTCTACTCGTCACCCCAAAACACATAGACTCTGTTGCCTAAAAGTATAGTCTCCTCGTCACCTAAAGCTCAGTGACTTGGTTGTCTTCGAAAACAACCTCCTCGTCGCCCAAAAGCACAGTGACTCCGTCGTCTTCGAAGCACAGTCTACTCGTCGTCCCAAAGCATAGTGACTGTTGCCTGAAGCAGTCTCCTCGTCGCCTAAAGTGCAGTGACTTGGTTGTCTTTGAAACATAGTCTCCTCGTTGCCCAAAAGTGTAGTGGCTCTGTCTTCTTCGAAGCACAGTCTACTTGTCGCCCCAAAGCACAGAGAATTTATTGCCTAAAAGCACAGTTTCGTCATTGCCTAAACGTAATGACTTGGTTGTCTTCGAAACACAGTCTCCTCGTCGCCCAAAAGTGCATTGACTCCATCTTCGAAGCATAGTTTACTTGTCGCCCCAAAGCATAGTAGCTTCGTTTCCTGAAGCAGTCTCCGTATCGCCTAAAACGAAGTGACTTGGTTGTCTTCGAAACAGTCTCATCGTCACCCAAAAGTACAGTGACTCCATCGTTTTCAAAGCACAGTCTACTCGTCGTCCAAAAGCACAGTGAATCTTTCGTCTTTGAAATATAGTCTCCACGTCGCCCAAAAGCGTAGTGATATCGAAGCATCACCAGAAGCACAGCTCGCATAGATGCACCGTCCTACAAGGTAACATTATTCCATGTTGCTAGTCTGGTACCTATATCTTTTCAGATATTACCCAATCGATTTGTTTAAACTACCGCTCTTAAGATAAAGAACATAGTTTGATTCTGTTGATAAGAGCAATACCCAATGGCCCCCTAAGATACGAAAAAAAATCCAACTTCAGGGATAGGAACAGAATCTACTCGGATTCAACCAATCAACGTTAAACGTATGCCATGTGTTATTTACTCAGTTATGTTGATAACTCTACAAAATCTAGATAAATGAGAATCCCATCATCCGCCATGTGTCAGCTCAACAGCAGCCCTCACCGTACAGCCTCAAGATTCTCTTATATCTCCACGTACAGCATTTCTGCACAATCCTTATACACATCGTATATGTGCTCGCCTATAAATAGAAGGAGTTTTTCTTCGATCAAGTGGCTTCAAAATCTTCAGTAACTTCGGCATCCTCTTGATTGACAACCCAAAGTTCCAATCACAAGCACCAGAAATTCAGAGCAAGTTCAACTCGTCGTCAGATCGTTAACAGAGTAAAGGAGCTACTACAGTGCTCGATCTCCATCGTCACACTTTCCTAGAAATTCTTGTACTTAGATCTCCTGTTTAGGAATTGATTGTACTTTTTACACATTTGAATACAAAACTTCGTACAACCTTTTGTCATAGCAAACAAGATGACGACTCTGCTGGGGACTTCCTTCTCCTCTAACGAGAAGGTGGTGACGCAATCTGACGACAACTTTTTGGGATCTTTTCAAAAGATGTTGGTCGTACGTTTCGACCAGCAAGCTTTTGAAGATCTCCTTTTTAAAGAGAAGTCGAGTCCTTCAAAGCAGTTTATAAAACCGAAGAAGACTCAACGTACCTGGGTACCGAAGACTACTGTAACGAGCAGTAAGGTGGAGGAGACGGCACTCCAGAACCCCCTGAACGACGAAGCCACAAAGAAAACCTTGGTTGTTGCTGCCATGCCGCCTCGCTCAGTTCCCACTTCGAAAAATTGCGATGAGGAGTAAGGCTCCCTTTTGGCAGGCCTTAAAAAGGCATAGCGCCAGAAGAAGTGCGCAATGGCCCACTCGCTCAAGGAGGAAGCCGTGCAGGCGAGAACCTCTGTCTTTGACAGAATTGCCTATCCATCGGGTAAGGCTATGTTTGATTCTGAATGTTATACAGCTTTTTGGGGTAACGTAAAGAGATCCATGGCAGCACGTACCTTACATGGCCAAAGTGCTATGCCAACCACTCAGTTGAACTCTGAATACTACGAACCTTCTAGGGGTAGTAGGAAGAAATTCGAGGCAGCATGCACCTAGCACAATCAATGTGCTATGCCAGCAGCTGACCAAAGGCCCGCATTGACAGTCAAGTGTGCAGCCAACGAAAAGCTATACAAAATTGGTTCGAGTTCTTCAATACCTCAACCAGTAAAACCCCGCTGTCACTTGAGCGCTCATCAGCACAACTCAAGCCAGGGGGTACATACTGTGGAGATAAACTTGTGTAAGCAGCATTGCTGTGAGCATGGAGTGAGTCTGCCGTAGCAGCAACTCCCTGATCAGGACCTAAGCGTATCTCACGTTCAAGAACTGAGAAAAAGGAAGCTAACGTCACATTCTCACTCCTGCGCAGCTTCCCTGCGCGCACGAAAAGAATGTAGGAGTAGAGACCTAGATAATTCCCCACAAGCGTAAGGTGAGGAAGGATTCAGCGACACAGGACGTGGCTAAACCAAGGCACACCTGCACCAAGATCACCATCAAATGTTGCTGTTGCCAAACGGTCGCATCGCCACCAATGAGGCGGTCCGTCTTCCAAAGACTGCGACCAATTTTGTCTACACACCAGAGATCGTCAAGTGCAGAATAAGATGAACTCCACGTTGCTTCATGCAACGAGGCACAAGGTTCTCCCTCTCTCAAGAAGCTCTAAAAGAATCCTTCCATTTCGGCCAACAAATCCAAAAGTCGACCTGGGGGTAGCAAGACGGCAGTACCCAATACTGGTGTGTTCTAACACACGTACTCCAAATCTGGATCCTTATCGCAAGGAGATTATGCTGTAGCTACAACATTAGCTGGGGGTACCCAACCCTCTACCATTCGTGATAATCCTTCATTCGAACCCAATGAAGGATTGTATGACACAGACGACTCCGTGGGTGTTAACAGCCAAAAAGCTGGGGGTAGCAATTATAATGAATCCGAGGATGATTGCAATCTACCAGTTTATCCTCAAGATTATGGGACTAAGGCATCTGAACTAGAGAGCGAAAGATGCACTACCCCTTCTACCTATCCGCACATGATGTATATTTTTATGGCTGAAGGTGATAATGCAGAAAGCAACGAAGGATCCAGTCATCAAAAGCGTGTAGAGGTCCTTAAGATAGGTCTAAATACGTTGAATGACATTATGTAAGCCTTGACTTCTGTTGTCATGGAGATCAAGGAAAAATTGAACCCAATGTCCCTGCTCTTGCAAACCAAGACCCGGGGACTAACAACGGATCTAATGTACCTCACATCTTGAGCCAAGCAGTGTCGCCGTCATCTACTCCATCAACCATGGGACCTACAATATCAAGTAAAATGTAGCAGGCCCTCAAAGAATTGTACACTCACCATGATGCCAGAGAAAATCGAGAAGCACTCCAAAAGATGGAGATTCGACAACCATATCATGCCGAATGGGATAATGTGATCTATCCTTCCAAATACAATCCACAGACGCTCACACCCTTTGATGTGAAGGAGTCTTCCCGTTCATACTTGAGGTACTTTGCCTCAGTAGCAGGGCATCTACCGAAGAAAGTTGCTCTGCTTATAAATATATTTGTAGATGCTCTGTAAGGGGTAGCCTACGAATGGTTTTGCAGTCTCCCGGACAATTGTATTGCGTCGTTCGAAGACTTATAATGCCACTTCCTCAATCAATTCTACGAAGGGGGAATGGACATGACAATGTCGACTCTCATAGACATCGTCCAGAAGAAGAAGAAACCTACATGCGCATAAATTGAGCGCTTCTGCCATGCAGCTTTGAGGTTACCCCCTGGTATACCTGAGCCCATGCTTATAGACTCATGCCACAAAAATATGCTTCCTGCAATCAAATTATGGTACAATGCTCCATGTATAGAGTGGACGTCTTTCATCATACAGACCGATGTAGCTGAAAGAAAAGCTCGGGACGCACAATTGCTGGGACTGAATTTTTTCACTCTTGAGGATAAAGGGAAGCACTCATTCGACAATAATTCTACCCACAAGGACGGAAATGGGAAGTAAGCCCTAACCATCAATATCTCCAAAGGTTAAGACGGTTGAAGCACAGAGGTCAAAAGAGACCTATTCCTTCAACGATGAAGATACGCTAGAACTCTTCGATATGTTAACCAAGGGTGGCAAGCTTCAACTCCTGCAACCTAAGCATCCCGACGAAGTGGGAAAGGTAGACAATCTGAAGTACTGTCACTATCACCAGTATATTTACCATTCAACACGCGACTGTTATGTGTTGAAGAGACAGATCCAGTGCCTCATCGATGCCAAGGTCATCTTACTCGACTATAAGAAAAAGACTGTCACTGCCAATATGGTCACCCACCAGTTCGAAAGTTTTCCAAAAATAGAGACTCAAGACGGTGTCTTCCCCATCCCAAGGGCGATAATGGAAGTAGTCAACCTTCCACCGGCATGTGACAATGATCAAGGCCTCATCCCACTTACGACGTCCCGAGGAGAAATTATGTTGATCCATCCTAATCTTGCCCTAGATATGATGCGGACCGTAGCACGCTTTGTCAAGGGAAAGAAAGTCCAGTCATGTCGTATGGTTTCTACCTCGACTAATAACACTCTGATTACCACTCGCTCGGCTCACTAGCGAGAGGACCACCAAGCTTTGGAGGAAGAAGTACCTGTAAACCCCCAATATTTTCTAATTATTTTAGTGTTTTAAAAATTATTTTTACTATATTATTTAGAATTAAAGTGGTAATTGGTATATGTACGTAATTATAGATATATATACTATACGTATGATTGTGTGCTTGATATTTTAAATGCTACTAAATATAGCCTTCCTTTGTTACAAAATATTTTGATACTTAATTACGAATTTTAGAATTGTTCTTGTGAATATATATATATATATATATATATATATATATATATATATATATATATATATATATATATATATATATATATATATATATATGTATATATATGGATATATGGATATTTCTATATATATATATATATATATATATATATATATATATATATAAATATATATATATATATATATATATATATATATATATATATATAGATAGATAAATAGATAAATAGATAGATGGATAGATATTGTAAAGAGAAAAAAAATAGGAAGAAGGGTGGTGGGCCGAAACCCCCCCCCCCCACCCCCACCATCAGCAGCAACTAAGCTGCGGGAGGGGGCCCGACCCCCCTAATACCTAAACCAACCATATATATATATATATATATATATATATATATATATATATATATATAGATAGATAGATATTGTAAAGAGAAAAAAAAATAGGAAGAAGGATGGTGGGACGAACCCCCCCCCCCCCACCATCAGCAGCAACTAAGCTGCGGGAGGGGACCCGACCCCCCTAATACCCAAACCAACCATGATAGCAGCTAGCAGCTACAATTGTAATTAAACCCGAGTCAACTTTAGCAACCCGAGCCAAATCCTTAGCAAACCCATATTCTAAGTCTTAATATGAATAGTAGACAACGGCATAGTATATATACAACTGCTCGGCAAAGTCGAACCCTAACTCACCCCAAATCGACTGCCACCCGTTCTTCTGAACCCTCCCCGTCTTCATGCGCACACCTCCGACCCGTCGCCGCCGCCTAATAGCCACCGCGCCGCCGCACCGCCGTGAAACCCGCCATCAACTGGCCGGGACAGTGGTAGTGCCAGTATTTTTTACGCAGCGAGGTAACCCCTTTCTCGCCATCACACCCCCTCTATACGTGATCGTTTTTGATTCTACAAACTCGTATAGGAAGCCAGTATAACCCTCTTCGCATCCCCTTTGATGGATCCCGACACCGTTCCTTAGATCGGTCAAAAATTTGTCACGAAGTTGAGCCCGCATCGCTCGAAAAACAGAGCATCAAGGCTGTTCCAAACCTCAACTTGTAAGCCTAATTACGATCTAAATATTAGGGTTTTTGATGAACTAATTGAAAATAGTAGTTAACAACATAAACGAGATTACAACGCAAATTTTACTCTTGTAATTCGATCACTATGCACGAATTAAACTGCTGTTAAAGTTTGTCGAAGAACTGTGTGTAAAATAGTAAATTTTAGGAACTTTATCCCGATACGGCACATGCTCCGACAAATCGGGCGACGTGGTCGCACGCTATACGCATCAAAAGGCGCATATGGACATTGCCGACATGTGGTAACTGACGGAACTCAGTTTCGTCGTGTGTACGCGACGAAATCAGTCCGCATCCGTCGAGATACCCCCGTATCGCCAATTTGCAAACTTGACCCCAACTTCGTGTACAGTCGTCGATTCAAAACGAAACTTGCGCCAAGAGGTCCGGATCGAAATTCTGGTCCTGTGTGCCTAGTTTGGTTCGATTCTGAGAAGGTCGAATCGGAACCCTTTTTGGCGGGCCCGCGACCCACTCAAATGGGCAATTTTGTACACGGCTCATCGAAATCCGAAACTGGACATACCGTTGAGTTCCTCTCCTCAAACTGAATCCGTAGACATATAGTTTGACAACTTTAGAGATCATAGACTTTACCACGCATTTCGGTGCAAAGCGGGTCCAACGGCGGACATTGTTTTGACTCGAAATTACGATTTTGCCCATGTTCTAGAATTAGACTTTTGGACAGGCATTTCCTAGGTGTATCTTTTACACCGAGTGCATTTTTGATGTTTGTTTCAGTGTCCGGAGTTGTTTGGAGACTGTGACGTTTCTTGGCTGACATTGTGATTTCTAGGACTTGGCATTTTGTACCATCAGGCAAGATACCTTGCCACCTTACTCTGTGATTATTATATTCTTATTTTCAGTTGTTATTTTCATCATTTTTTGTTTCATAATATTTAAACTGTGCATCCAAGTCACACTTGGGGCAGGCGACTCTATCGGTCGTTTTCACGCTTTTACTTATTTCTCTTGCATTGACTTAGTTTAGTGACCTTCCCTTTGATGATGAGGTATTGGTATATCTCATACGGCCTTGACACTTGCTTACCACGTATTGTGAGTCACATGTAGGATACGTACCCGTGTAGTCGGCTGGCCACCGATACGTATGGAGCGTACGACGGACAGGAGTAACTGCCAATAGTATTGTATGTTAGAAGACTTGGCAGTTATTACAGGTTCATATCAGTCATGGAGATGATGATACTAGGCATTGGGTGGGGAGAACAATACCTGACGTATGGGCTTCTTTGTACTTCCCTGATTACCTGTCCGCTCCTCCGGAGACGCAGGCTCCAGGCGCCCTCTGACGTTTCCCAGAGCGTTATGAACGTAGCCCCTTCCACATGGTGTCCTCTGACGCTTACAGAGCATTATGGACGTAGGCCCCTGGTGCCCTTTATGGGAACTATGCCGATTCTATTTACAGCCAGGGCTCATGCGTCGAAGGATTGTATCTCAACTGCATATTCACAGTAGAATGGTCATGAACCCGATTGCATGCATATCTTTTTCTCTTATTATATTATCACAGTTTATATGGCATAGTGTTTTCTTGTATCTTGCTACGTCCCCCTGAGGACCTGGTTATCTCTCTAGGTTTAGACGATTTTCCACAGGAGTACGGAGCGGCGTTGGAGCTATCCTACATAGATCACGAGGCAGTCTTTACTGATTTCTAGTCTATTCTTATTTGAGACATTAGTGGACATTATTTTTACATCTCTTTTATTTCTATTTTGCGGAGGTTGGACTCCGATCTTGTGAGACGATTTTTTATAGCTGTTTGGAATGAGTATGTTCACCCGGCTATCTTTTGAGATACTTATTTATTTATTTGGACTCTATTATCTTCTGTGTTGAGCTGTGATAAGATTAGAATATGTTATTCTGGCCTGTGGTTATTTTATTTACAACTTATGTACATATATGAGGATTCCATATATTGGAGTATTCTTCGTATATGTGCAGCTGGCATGTTCACGTACTTGGTCCTACGTATTTTGGGACTGGAGCGTTACAGTACCTCCACCTGCTACTCCTACTGCACCCGATGCATCGGAAGCAAGTCCGTCTCAAGCCCCTGTGGTAGATAAGCAGAGGTAGAAGGAGGTTCACTTTGACAGACCTCTAAGGAAAGACTCGGCAGTAGGGCCGATCAAACCCTACCACTTTGACATATTGATACAGCTTGCCAATACTATGGCTCGATTGTCACTCTTCGAGCTCCTTCGTCCCTCCAAAGAGGCTGGAGGCCCTTAACGAAGCTTTACAAAATGATGACTACTTCCTCACTCAGGTGCAGCCGCCCAAGGAGGATCCTACCACGTGCCCATATTGTCATAGTGTGGTCGAGGTGATTCCTAACATCACCTTCATTCAGCAGGACATGCTACTAAAGAACAATCGGCACAATAACCCTTGTACTACACGGGGTACATTGGTGCCATTAAGGTCGATTGCATCCACCTCGACCACGACTCTTCTCTTAGCATCTTCCTTCGGAGTTTACCCTAAGCTTTGGGGATTCTGATGCATCGGTTGACCACATCAAACACTACAATCAGCGGCTTCAATGCTGGAAAGAGTGAGCCCCTGGGCAAGATTCGCCTAAAATGCCAGATAGATGATCTCTAGACGGACGTGACTTGCTACGTCATTGATGCTGACATAAACTAAAACATGCTATTGGGTCGACCATGGATTCATGAATACACGATCGTATGCTCTACTCTCCATCAATGCATGAAGTATGTGGCCAGCGACGGGACTATCAAGACCGAATTTGCTGACATCGATTATTTCGAGGACTCGAAGCATACTATACGGATCCTGATCTGTACAAATCATTCATATGGGATGATGACGCCAACGATGCCGACGATGAGGCCGAAACCGCATCGAAAAGTACAGTTGTTAGTGAAGAAACCTTGAGGACTGAAAAGGAAATCTCCCGAAATACCAGCCCCTCTCGTCATCAAGCTTCGAGGAAAGGCACCCACTCGGTCGTCCTCACCGATATCAGCTGCTAACCAGGAGCCTATGCAAATAAGGCTCCCCCGTAAGGCCCCAAAGCTAGCTCTGAGATCGCAGGAACCTTCGACAACAGCCTCCTTAGTGGTCAAGTTAAAGCGAAAGCCTTCTCCACCTTCCCCAATGGAGGCCCTAGTTCTCACTGATGAGGAGCTAGAAGACTATGTATGCGCCAATACTGAGGCGCATTCCTTAGATGATTTAATCCTTCGGGATAAGATTTTGCATTTCATTAATAAAAAGTTGTCTTTGAATTACTCGTATGCACACTAGAACACTAGGTATTTCTCAGACAACGCTCTGTATATGTTGCAAACACAAGTGACAACCGCTAATCTTACAAACTGAGTTGTCTCTTCTTGAGGTGCCTACTTCTTCGTTCTAGCAAGGAAGAAAGAGGAGGAACCCATCATCTTCAGTCGATTGGAGCACCCTCAACGGCTAGCTCCGACAGAACCCGAACCTGATAACGGCAAGATGTAGCTCTACCGTTACACTACTCAAGCCAAACACCTTATCTAAAAGATAAATTACGAGTTGAACAACGATAGAGGACTGAATTATGGTAAGGGCCGATGCCTTTCCTTATGACTTTGTGCTCCAAAGAAAAAGTCTCAGAATTACTATCAGCACACTCGCCAGGGGTTGGGTTATGTTACACCCACGACAACTTCAGAGACCTCAGAGCCGGAAACCATGATGCATTCACACTCCTCTGATTCCTCAAACTGGGACTCTTATACCAGTATCGGCCAAGCCTTCAAGAAGATACTGTCCATCAATATGGTCTCTACAGTTCCCCCAGTTGAGGATGAAGACCAAATACTTGAATTCTTCGAGGATGAACCCTGGGCTCAATGCCTAGAATCCCAGTAGAAATGGTGCTTTGAATAGCGCGAACCTCCTACTGAAGATGAGGTCATCCAAGTTGAGCTGGGGTATGAGGCTTCCTCTAAACCCATCTTCATTAGCAAAAATTTGAAGATAAAGAATCTCTGATACAGCTTACCCCAGAGTACATCGATGTCTTTGCTTGGAGCTATAAAGACATGTTGGGTTTAGACCCGCAAGTCGTAATGCACCATCTCAACATCTTGTCTGATGCTAAATCTATCAAACAGCAACAGCATCGTTTCTACCCCAATATTATGGATACTATCGAGAATAAAGTTGACACTCATAGAGAGTGGCTTCATTCGTGAGAAGTAACATCTGGATTAGGTGGTCAACATTGTCCCAGTCACTAAGAATAATGGGAAGATTTGGATCTGTATAGACTTCAAGGATCTCAACTCGGCCTGTCCAACAGACGAGTTTCAACGTGATGATTGACGACACTTGTGGCTTTGAGTGGATGTCCTTTATGGATGGTTTCTCAGGCTACAACTAGATCAAGATGTTCCCTAAAGACGAGAAGCATACTTCATTCTGGACCCCAAAAGGGATATACTGTTACACAGTAATGATCTTTGAGTTAAAGTATGTAGAAGCAACATACCAGCGGGCTATGAGCACTATATTCTGCAAACACCTCAAAAAAAGGTAGGATGTCATGTTGATGACATTGTCGTTAAAAGTAAGAGTAAATCCAGTCATTTGGATGACTTGAGAACGGTGTTCGACTTGATGCGGATACATCGACTAAAGATAAACCCGACTAAGTCTTTCCTGGGGGTTACCAGCTACAGGTTCTTGGGCTTTATCGTTATGGCCAAGGTATTCATATTGACCCTGAGAAGACTAAGGCAAGCTTGGACATGGCTCCCCCGAAGAATCTCCGTGAGCTTTGAGGCCAAGTAGGGCGCTTGGCATATATCAAAAGATTCATAGCAAATCTCTCCGGTCGATGTCAACCATTCACCAAACTGATGAAGAAAGGGGTTTCTTATGTCTGAACCGAAGAATGCCAGCGCACGTTCGACTACATCAAGAAGTATCTCACTAGTCCTCCAGTACTGGTAGCACCGGTCGTGGGAGGACCCTTCATGTTATACGTTCGAGTTATGGACCATTCTTTTGGCGCTTTGCTAGCCCAAAGAATCAACGAAGGCGACGAACAGGCAATCTACTATCTCAGCAGGACCATGATTGGTACCGAACATCGGTATAATCCTGTGGAGAAGGAGTGTCTTACTCTAATCTTTGTCATTCAAAAGATGCGCCATTATGTGGCTTGGCAGACGATTCACGTCATCTCCAAAGTCAATCCTTTCGAGTCCTTATGACCAAAACACGGGCATTCAATTCATGATTGGCTATATGGACAATCCTTTTGATACCTTATGACATGGTCTTTGTCCTACAAAAGGTGATTAAAGGACAAGCATTGGCCGATTTTTTGGCTGCGCACCCTATACTAGAGACGTTAAATCTCTATGAAGATATCTCGAATGAAGTCCCAGAGTCTAATGTAGTCTTAGACAACCCTGTCTGGTGTATATTCTTTGATAGTGCTTCAAGAACAGGCCCCAAAGTCAAGATCATTGCAGGGTCAGAGTTGTTCTCATCACTTCTGATGGCTTAGTCATCTATCGTGCGTACTTTCGTATGGAGTCCTGCACAAATAATGATGCTAAGTACAACACTCTCATCATCGGGCTCCAACTCGCTAAGCAGTTGGGGGTTGACTGCATCGAGGCCTATGGCGACTCAAAACTGGTTATCAACCAGGTTCGAGGACAATATGAGGTCCGACATGAAGATTTGGTTCCTTATCACCAGGCAGAAATCGATATCATTTCTACTTTTACATGGTTCTTTATAGAACATGTACCTCGATTGCAAAACTTAGAGGCCAATGCACTCGCTGGCCTCGCCATTTCTCTGACAGCTCCTGCCAGAACCCAATATACCGTTATAGTAATGGGTCGAGAGCTAGTTTTCCCTAAGAACAATCTACATATGTGTCTGAGTTATTCAGTACAAATAGACACTAATGTTGACAATCGGAACTGGTGATTCTCGTTCATACACTACACAGTGTAGGATCAATTGTATGATCAAACAAGACCTATATAAAGAGAACTCGCTTTGATACCAATTGTAGGAACGAATTGTAACATACAATACACTAGAGGGGGGTGAATAGAGTAGGTAGCAGAATTTAGCTAATCAGATGCATTGAACAGAAGAGCTGGAGTTTATTTCCTAACAGTGCAACTAGATTTATTAGCAGACCTTCAGAAGATGGGGATAGAGATAGTTATCCCTACCAATGTAGTATTGATGGCCAGTATACAAGTTCAGTCCAGCATAGTTGAGAGGATCAAGATGGCACAATCAGCAGATTCTAAGCTACAGTGGCTCAGGACAGAATATGAAGCAGGACAAAGACCCGAGTTATGCATTCACGAAGATGGTACACTACGTCATGGAAGCCGTCTTTGTGTACCCAGTGGTGATATCAGATAGGAGATCAAGGCAAAGGCTCACAGTTCTCAGTATTCAATTCATCCCAGTGGCACGAATATGTACCGAGACATCCGTCAATATTTCTGGTGGAATGGCATGAAGAGGGAGATAGCCCGGTTTGTCTCCCGATGTTTAGTTTGCCAACAAGTTAAAGCTGAACATCAGAGACCAACTGGACTTCTTCAACCGTTATCGATCCGGGAGTGGAAGTGGGAGCATATAACCATGGACTTTGTAACTGGGTTACCTAAATCCCCGGCTGACAGGGATGTTATATGGGTTATCGTTGATCATCTCATGAAGGTAGCTTATTTTTTCCCCTTCAGAATTGGTCAGTCGACGGATCAGCTGGCAGAGATGTACCTCAGGCAGATTATCAGATACATAGAGTGCCAGTTAGTATCATATCAGACAAAGATTCAAGATTTATATCATACTTTTGGCGGAGTCTTCAAGAGAGCTTGGGGACTCATCTCAAGTTTAGTTCAGCTTATCTTCCACAGACAGATGGTCAGTCGGAGCACCCAATCTAGACTCTTGAAGATAGGTTGCAGTCTTGTACACTTGACTTTGGTGGTTCGTGGGAAGATCACCTGCATCTAGTAGAGTTCTCCTATAATATTAGTTTCCAGGCCAGTATCTAGATGACACCATTTGAGGTACTGTATGGAAGGAAGTGCAGATCACCTTTAGCATGGGATGATATAGGTGAGAGGCAGATGCTTGGTCCAGAGATGGTTACGCAGACTATCAAGGTGGTCAGACAAGTTAGAGATCATCTTCGAGTTGCACAAGATCGTCAGCGCCATTGGACCGATTCTCATCAGCGTCCTCTTGAGTTTTCTATCGGCGATCACGTATTCCTTAGGATCTCGCCTACCCATGGCCTCATTCGATTCAGCATATGGGGAAAGCTTAGTCCTAGGTATATATGGTCGTTTAACATTCTCGAGCGAGTATGTGATGTGTCCTATCGTCTCGCTCTTTCGTCGTCATTATGTGAGGTACATGACGTGTTTCATGTATCCCAATTGCGTCGGTATATCCCGGATTCGAGCCATATCCTTGATCATTCAGAATTGATTGTTTGTACCAACCTTTCGTATGAGAAAAGGCTCGGATCCATATTGGACCGAAGAGAGAAGGTACTCAAGAACAAGACTATTAGTTTAGTCCGTGTTGCTTGGGATCACCACTCTTTGGGTGAGTCAACGTGGAAGCGTGAGGATGATATCCTCTCGCGATATCCACACATGTTTGACTCATAAGGTATAATATCTTCCTTATGCCTTATGCTCTAAATTCCTTGCTTGCATGAATGATTGCTTGATTGACTGCTAGTCGTAGCTTGCTTATGATTAATATAGCCTGCCCCGACATCTCTAGCCTCTTGATTAAATTCTGAGGACGGAATTCTTTTAAGGTGGGTAGAGTTGTCACTCCCGTTTCCCGTTATACGTATTTTCGTATGCGTATACGAGATCTCTGACGTTTGTCTGGTGATCCATAGTTGGACTTAACTCTCTAGCCTTGTCTTGGTTGGTCATGACTTGGCTTGGTTTATTTTGGTTTGGTTTGGTTTGATTGGGCTTGGTTCATTATGAGGAAACCCTCCCCTTTAAAGCCCAACCACTCCTTATTTCTCTCTCTCTCTCTCTCTTCATTCATTACTTCTTCTTCTTCCTCTATTACTCTCCCACCAACCTAGAGAGCTTAGGCAAGTGAAACTTGCTTCATGATGGATCTTCCAATTTATTGTTCTATCTTCTTCTCTACATGATTCTAAGCATCTTTGGAACTTGGAGTTTTCGGTTTGGACGGATGGATTTTTGTAGATCTAAGTTTGTAGCTTTTTTCGGTTTTCTTAGATTTTGATCTACAAAACTTCATTATTTTTAAGTTTTGATTGTTCTATGTTGTAGAGAATTCAATTTTATCCAAAATGGACCTTTGAAAAGTTAGATTTTGACTTATTTTGAGGAAGTTATGGCTAAAATAAGATTTGAACATCTTCTATGTTCATCTGACCTGGTTCTGACAGGGACGATGAATAGTACATGGCCGCATAGTACCAGTCCGTAAAGATGCATAGTGCTAGTCCGTATAGCTGCATAGTACCTGGCCGGATAGTACCAGTCCGCATAGATACATAGTACCTGGCCGCATAGTGCCAGTTCGCATAAATGCATAGTGTCTGGCCTCATAGAGCCAGTCCACATAGATGCATAGTGCCTGGCTACATTGTGCCAGTTCGCATAGCTATATAGTGCCTGGACGCATAGTGCCAGTCCGTATAGATGCATAGCGCCAGGCCGCATAGTACCTATTTTGGCTGTTTTTGGCTGTTTTATACCCTATTTGGCTGAATTATGGCCAGAATTTCTTCCAACTCCCAACATAAAAGTTATAGATCTTATCCTTAGCTTCAAAAATATGTTACTAGCTATTTTATGCAAGTTTCTCTCATTCATGATAATGTAGGGATAGAACACGATATTGGGCCGTCGTGGTGCAATCTTGACAAGCAACTGTGGCATGATAATGACATGATAGTGGTCCGTCGTGGCGCACTCTTGACAAATAAACCTGATATGTAATCTTGAATGTCATGCGGTGGCGATTTTGACCTGCTAATTAATAACTCGTCTTGACACCGTGGGTGATTGTTTTTGAATGTGCCCGTACAAGCTACATGTCTCATCATGCATCATGTCTAGGACATGAATACCTGATTTTCTACGGTCAGGGATTCATACTGAATCTGACTAAGATAATGACTAGATTGATCAATAGTTTATGAAGAGGTTTCCCAACTACAGGCAGTCCCGTTATCTGGGCGCCTTAATTGGACTTGTAGCCTGCCGTCGAGTAGTGAACATTTCTAGTATGCTGTCATGTGTTGCACTCCCAAGTCACCTAATACAACTCTCTCAACTTGCAACTGGATAACCTAGATTAAGTCTGCAGGACTTGTGGCTGTTGGAACATCTCAATGCATCTTGTTAATAACTAGGCTGGTGATAACCCTAGTTAGTTAAAGTATCAAGTCGTCCTCCTTGCTTAGCCATGATTGATGAATAGAGTCTAGTCTAGTCTTGTCTAAACGAGACCAGTACATGGTTACTTTAGTACATTACTATTTATGCTTTACTTTATCGATAATTGGTTAGAGACTAAGTTCTGTTCAGGTGAAGGGTTACAACCCCGGTCCTTGTTTGGTTTACGGGTTGTAACTTGGTTACTGGAATAGACCTTTAGTTATCTTATCGTTTTATCACCCTGTTTCCTCTAACTCATGTCTTTCGTTATCAATTATGTCTTTATGTGCTAATATGCTGGTTTTAGTTCTTAAGTGAAGCCTTCCTTGTGGCACTTGCTCTTTTGGGGGCTAACCCAGCTGGTTTTGTATGGCCAGATTTCGGAGTAGCTCCCGAGGATCTCCCAGCCTTCCTGCCAGATGGTGAACACTAGAAGAAATCCTGGCAAAGAGTAGGTTTATTTTGCTCTCCCGTTCTAATTGTAAAACTATTCTTTTGAGGCGTTTAGCCGCCAAGCAAGTGTGAGCTCGTATTGAATACTTTACTTACTGTCTGCCTACGGGCTGTAACATGATTAACAAATCCTAGGGTTGATCATGTATGACTGAAACTCTTGCTAGTCCTCACATTTTGTATGACTAGCTTCATGATCATCTGAATATGTAATGTTTGGGATGCCTTACTTTGTATGTTTGATGATCTACTATCTTGTGACATGTACTTACTTGCTTGAGATTGAGACACTAGGCTTGTTCTTGACCATAAGAGACTGATGGCTTGTAAATAAACTCTCATGCATCTAGACAGCCGTGACCGTATGTGGAGGTGGATTACACTTCTATATACGTAGCTGACTGTGTCTATTCCTCGCTCTCCAGTATTCTGGTCCTGGGGCGTGACAGTTGGAGTCCAACCTTGCCGAAGAGAACTCCGTCTGGCGGATGTTATTTGACGACGCTTCAAGAATAGGCCCCAAAAGGGTCAGATTAGATCATCGCAGGAGTGGGGATAGTCTTGGTCTCTCCAGACAACCTAGTTATCTAGTGCGCCTATTCCCTCACAGAGCCGTACTCTAACAATGTGGTGGAATATAATGCCCTCATTATAGGACTCCAGTTGGCAAGACAACTGGGGGTAGAATGCCTCGAGTCCTATGGCGATTCGAGGACAATACGAAGTCCGCCATGAAGATCTGATTCCCTACCATAAAGAAGCCTTGGATATTATCTCAACTTTCACCGAGTTCTTCATAGAACATGTACCTCGGCTACAAAATCTAGAGACTGATGCTCTGGGTGGCCTTGCTGCCTCTTTGGCAGCACCTCTCGAGACTCAACACTTCGTTACGGTAACTGGCCAGGATTTGGTGTGTCCTAAAAATAATTTGTGCATGTGTCTGGAGCATGCCATGCCAGCGGATGCCGACGTCAACATCAGAGACTAGAAATTTTTGTTCATAGACTTTGCAGCCTACGGGATCCTCCAAGATGACTCGAAGGAAGCCATGTCTGTCAAAAGGCGCTCACTCCGTTTCTATTACGATACGGCTACCAAAATGTTGTATCACCGTTCTTACGACGGGATTCTTCTCCGATGTTTATCAAACGATAAGGCGGTCGAAGCTTTTCGGGAGGCCCATGACGGTACCTGTGGAGCTCATCAACCCAGTCCTAAGCTACAGGATCGACTCTGATGTATGGGCTATTACTGGCCTACTATGATGGCAGATGCTATTGAGTACGCCAAAATGTATCGTGTTTGCCAGTTGTATGTCGACTTCATCCATCAACCCTCGGAGTTCCTATATCCTACGGTCACCTCTTGGCCATTCGAAGCGTGTGGTATGGGAATAGTTGAACCGATTACCCCTCCGTCATCCAGGGGGCATCGCTTCATCTTAGCAATCACCGACTACTTCTCTAAATGGACGGAAGTAGTACCTCTATCGGAGGTAAAGAGCTCATAGGTGATTAGCTTTATCAAGCATCATGTAATTTATTGTTTCAGAGTACCCCGAAGGATCATCCACGATAACGGTCCATAATTTATAAGCCATGCGTTCATTAGGTTTTGTGATAAGAATCGCATCCAGAACATGGTATCGACTGCTTACAATCTGGCAACGAATGGGTTGGCTAAAGCGTTCAACAAAACCATCATCAAACTACTCAAGAAATTTGTATCCTCTAACAAACACATCTAGGATAAGAAGTTAGGCGAATGCCTTTGGGCCTACCGCACAACGGTACAGACTCCGACGGGCAACACACCATCCTCCCTAGTATTCGGAAGCAAAGCCGTGCCTCCTCTTGAAATCCAGACCCCCTCACTATGAGTGTCCTCATGAACCAGTTGACGGAGGAAGACAATCAACATAGTCGGTTGCAATAGATAGAGGCGCTGGACGAAAATTGTCTCTTAGCTCAACAACGCATCAAGCTCTACCAGGCTCACATTTTCCAGGCTTTCGACAAGAAAGCTAAACAAAGGACTTTTCAAGTGGGCAATCTCGTCCTATCAGTCAGAAGGCCAATAGTGATGACTCACAAAATACCAGGGAAGTTTGAGCCCAAGTGGAAAGATCCTTTATCATAGAGAGTATACTCTAACGATGCCTACCAACTCGTAAAACCTAACGGGAACTTGTTTATGATGGCAATCAATGCCAAGTTCCTAAAAAAGTACTATGCTTGAAACCCTTCAACATGTACTTCCATCGTCCCAGCAAGAAAAACTATGAATTCAACAACCAATTTATCCCGCTTGATCATGATATGTCTCTAGAGCCTAGCTGTTCTACGGCATTCCTTCATTATTTCTCCAGTAGAAACATCTAAGTCCATATTACCTCTGAGTTATTTCCCTACATCCCCGTAAAGCTTAATCTTACCTCTCAGTAAAATGATGCTAAAATGAGCGTTTACCATGTCCACATTGCCTTTGAGTAAACACCCTTTCCAACAACCCTCGTGTTGTTATATCTCATCCATAAAATAGCCACGTCCATATTACCTCTGAGTTGTTATTTATATCCCCATAGAGTCTATTCTTACCATGTTCATATCACCTTTGAGTAAAAAAACTCTACCACCAACCCCATATTTACCATGTACGCATTACCTCTAAGTAAACATGTCGGTTCATCCTCTCAACTTATTATATGTACCTAAAAACTAAGGTGCACCAAAGATGTAAGTCCACACAATCATAAGTTCATGACAAGTGAGCAAGCAAAAGTTCTTTATTTCTTCTTCATCAAAAGGAGAAAAAATGCTACATTACGGGAAAAAAACTACATCTCAGAACGATAAAAGCAAAGAAAAAAATATAAATAGTGAACAAAAGCTAAGGGTCGGCAAACAGATTGTTGATACGATGCTTCAAAGCCTCAGCCCTGGATTCGACAGTCGCCAAGACCCGGCGTTCAGCTTCACGACGCATCGCTTCCTTATCCTCGGAGGTAATATTAGTTGCATGCTTGTCTTCCAGCTCCTTCTTCGGGTGGAACAAATTGGCCACATGGAAAGTAAACTTCACCGCCTCCTCCTTAAGAGGGTAATGTGGGCAGCCTACGCTCATTCAAAGTCTACCAGGAGTTGGGTTCACTGCTCCTGGAGCATGCGGATCTTGGCATCAACATCCGCTAGGTGGACATCCAGAGATTCCCGTACACCAGCCTTCTCCTCTATAGCTGAAGTTAACTCTTGTTCTTTGGCCTCAACATCGGCCAATTCCCATTCCCAGATGGCCATAGTGGCCAATTAGGCTGACTCAACCTCGGCCGCTAACTTGTGCTGCTCCTCTTCTATCAAAACGGAAAGGTCATTCCGTCGGATGCTCTGGAGCTGAGTAAGATGATCATCGAGCTCAGCAACGGAAGCCTCCAAGATCTCAGTCATATTGTCATGACCCTAGTGAGATCGGATCAACCCGATGTGCGGGATCGCCATTATCCTAGTAGTTGTAAAGCTTCCATATTCCTCCAGCACGACGGATACTCCCCTCCTTAATATCTTGTACATAGCCTCGACGACAAACTTCACGTACTCATCTGCGTCGGCCAATATTTGAGGCGTCATAGGGGGTACCGTCGGAATTCCTATGTGAGCAACGAGGATAGAAGAACTCAGAGATGACACAACATCTTAGCTCGATGGAGTAGCCGTCACCTTGCTCGTCGAACCCCCGACTACCAAAACTTTGGGGTTTGAGTCCCTTTGAGGAGACATTGACCCAGGGACTGCCAGGATCTCAGCATCTGCAAACCCTATTTGACTGCTAACAGTCTCAGGGTCAAGAACCACGGTAGCCAAACCCGTCAAAGGACTCGTCATAGTCCCCCAAGTGGTTTGGATAGAAGGAGATTCTTTCATCATAGGGCCCGTGCCCTTGTCAAGATCTACCCCGGGGGTCCACCAACACCAAGGCCCACCGTAGCAGGCTCAGAAATAGCACCTGCTGCCAGGGCTGGCTCCTCTACTCTGCCTCTTGATGAACGAGCATGTATAGGACTGAAAGACAGGGCTGCGTCCTCTAACTCAGTTGTTTTCTTCGGGACAGGAGTAGAACTCGGTAACAAGAAAGGGTCTTCCATCTCGACCTCCATCACTAGGGGAGGAGTAGGATTCGACTGCAAAACCACTTCCTCTCTATCGTGATCAAGGAAGAGCTTGGTCACGACCATCCCGAGCTTGTCCTCTTCGTCTATTGTAGAGTCCTCCTCTACATCTTCAACAGCGTCATCTGGGACGTCTTTCGAAGAAGACGAGTCCCAATCGACTTCTTCCTCTAAAGGGTCTTGCATGACTTCCCCTTTTGGGTCTAAAAAACAATATTTTTACTAGTGCCTGCAACCGGTTGCTCAACTTTCTCCGATGGCCCCACTTGATCTGTATCTCCCAGAACAATCGATGGGGGGTTGTTCAATATTTTCAGACACCACCACATCACCGGGGTCATCCTTAGTGTAGTCAAAGAAGGCATGAACATCCACTTGAATAATGTCATCTGGGTCTTCCTCTACCCAAGACTTCACAATGGAAGGAATACGCTCTTCAGAAGTGCTGGCAACTTCCTTCTCAAACGGTTCGTCCGAACCTCTTTTCGAAGTCCAAGACTTTTTTTTATCACCTCCTGCAAGCAAAAATGGAATACAAATAAGAAGAGAAAGACCATCTTTACCTCTTAAAAGTTAACGTTGATCTACTTACCATCGCGGGAGTGGGCTCTCTTGGTCCCCCTGCAGGTAAAACTATGGTAGCTCCCGACTTGGTTGCTAAAATTTTCCTTGGCCTCTTTGGTGCAGAGGGACCCGCATCCTTTGAAGCACGCCTCTTCAACTGAATATATGCGGATTCATCCCGCGAGTCCTCCACCCTCTCTATTGGGCCTGTTGATGGTACTACAGCATTTAACGGACGATACGCCCGGGCTTTTATGAGCACGGCTTCAGACGCCTCAAGGTGGGTCCCGATAATGAACTTGTCTCCCTATCGTAGCCAGAGATATCGTGTTTGCCGAACAATAGAGCTTAATGACAGAATACAAGATATGTTGCCTAGGATTCTGAAGGGAAGCTGCAAACCACACTCCCGTACACCCAGCATTGTAGTACTACCAACCACAGGCTCCATCCAACTGGCCCCCAGTAAATCCCAAGCAAGTACTTGGGTTGTTCAATATCAGTTGATTATAGCTGAACTGGCGAGCAAAACAGCTTGGTAGATACGGCTACAGTAAGCAGTGGTTCATGTTCCGATATACCAAATGAGAGGGTCGAATGCTTTGCATACAGCAAAACCCCCAAACTGGAAGGGGAATAGCAACTATGCTTGTATCCTCCAGTCCTTCGTATGCCTCAAAGCCTAGAAAAATTGGGCCAACTTTAGAGATGTTCCACCTTTGAAGCTAGGACAAGATCTTTCCAAAAATAGGAATACGGGTACGCAGCCACTTCCTTCTGTACTAGAGGCGGATAAAGGCATCACCAACAACATGCCCTTCCTCGGTGTCAAGGCTCATCACATTGGGTGATGTAATATCAATCACCATATTAGATAGTGGTAGCACAGCTCCGTTCGAGGAAAGTTCCCACTCTTTCCCTTCGTGGCTATGACATTCACCGTGAACTCTCTTAGACCCCGCATTAGATTGCACACCATAGCTGAAAGCAAAGCCAAAGGACTGCCAAACACCAGTTTCACAGCAGGCAGGATAAGGTTTTTCTCCACAGAACCAGATCTACCAGGAAACACATAATCTCGAAGCCATATCATCAGATAGGCAACTGGCACTGCCTTCAGAGACATTTTGTGCACACAGTGCCAGAAGCAGCTATAGATGTTGTCAATTGGATCCCAGTTTTCATCCTCACGCGGATTACGTTCATCAAGCTTCTATATTTTAGCGACAATTTCTGCATACGTGAGGCCCTGGGGAGTAGTAAAGCAAACCTTTGTAGGATTGCTCTTGCCCTGAGTAAAGATATCATCTCTCTAAACGGTCACATGAGGTTGTGCCTTAATCTTATCCTTTCGATGATACAAATAGTGGTAACTCACTACTTCTTTAAAGACCGCTATCATTTTCGGATCCTTCTCTTCCAAGGCGGAGAGCTCCTCATTCGTTGGAAAATACTCTTCGTACGGCTCAGTCCCCATAGGGAGTTTCAAGATCTTAAACATCTCATGAAGCACCAATCCTAGTTCCTCTACATACGTATAGAACATCTCGGTGTGGGAATTGTACAGCTCCATGAGGGCCAGAAACATAGGCCGGTTTATCTCTATGCCAGTGTGGGTAGCCCGGATGGCAGAGTTCAAACCAATCTCCCTTAGCTCGTTCTTATACTTCACCAAGATCTAAAGTGTCAGATCATCCCACTTTGGCACATGGTGACAGCAACCTTCGACCCAAAATTCCCCTTTTGGATATGAAATCTTGGCCGCCAACATACAATTGAAAAATGTCGAGGCACTGAAGGCAAAGGTTTGAGGGGAAACATTGTTGTATATACTCCGTGGATGCAGAACTCGTATAGAGTAAGAGGTCCCGCCTTGCGCAAAAGTTAAAAAATATCCTTCTGGTCAAATACGGAGTCAATCTGGAAGGACCTCGAAACTTCCCCTCCTTGAGTTGGGGTAAGCTCCCATTGCATCCTCCTTTTCGAAGCTAGGCTAATAAAGACGGTCAGCGGCAACTGACGCTTTATCTTTGGCACATACATGTTAAGTCCCTTCGCTTGAAGAACCAATCATCTTTGATCTTCAACACCTTTGCTTCATAGGAAGCCCGGCGATCCCCAAACAAAAATTGGGGCTTTAAGTAAGCCTCAGTGGCATTCTTGGCAACATGGATCCTGCCGTTCTCTATCATGGCTTGAAGGGAAAAAAGGTTAATCCTGAATCAGTGTCATCCTCTCTGACGGCTGGTCCAACATGATTGCAGCCTTAGCAGGGATTACTATCTCTTCCATTGAAATCTAGACCCATCTGACAGAAGGAGTAGTCGAACAAGACTTCATTCAAAAAGGCAAAGTTATAGACACTGCAAAAGGACAAAAGTTTAAAAGAGTTAGCAAAACTTGGCCCTATTTGGATAAAAAGTCGAAAGTTATGCACATTCTAGCATCAGTACATGTAAACTTTCGCACATCTCATCAGGACAGAAGCCCATGCACAGTAACTGAGTTTTACCATAGCGCATCTCTAGGACCAAGGTCTATGTACGTTGGTATGAAAGCTTCAACGCATCTTGAAGAACGAAGTCCATGTGCGTCACCATGATAAAGCGTCGGCACATCTACAAGACCGAAGTCCATACGCGTTAGCTTACTGAAGCCTAGGCACATCTCCAAGGTGTAGCTCGTAGAAGCCACACCCATACGCTTCAGCGGAGTAGTTTGGCACATATTCCAAGATGGTTGCCCATCCATGCGCCTGACCATACACCAGTGAATATGTATTTCAAAGAAGGAAATCCTAAAACAACAGCCACAAACCGACAACTTCTTCTCGCATGTCGGCGTGTGTCATGTCGACGACTTGGGTCTCATCAGCTTCGGCTTCAACAGGCTTCTTGCCCTTGCCTTTTTCCTTACCAGTAGCACCATGGGGAGCTTTAGGGACCATCACAGAAGTACTAGGGTTTTCTTTTCGGAAAAGAAAAAAAAAACCCTAAGGAAGAAGAAGAAAGAAAGAAAGCAAAAGAAGTCTCTCTCTCCTACCCAGACGCCTATTTATAGGCTTGGGCTGCACGAAACTTGATGAGGCGTGATGTTAGCAAGCGACGCTTCTAGTATTGTGAAAGGACGGCTTCAAATATTCAAAAAAAAGATTATCATTAATCTTACACGAAAACCGAATGTTTATCCATTCGGCCAATCAAACAGCATGCGCCAATACAGCCATACGCGGAAACGGCTATGCGCCCAAACCTCTAATACCCATGCTTTTTGTTCAAAGTATTCCAAAGCTTGTCTAAAGTTTTGAAAACTTTAAAGGGAGCCTTGTAGAAGCATGGAAATTCAGGCGCATCAAGAGAACCGAAGTTTCTATACGCCACAAACATTATGCGCCGAAGACGCAGGACAAATGTCAGTGCATCATTCAAAGATAGTAAAGATAAGAAGTGCATAGAGAAGAGATTTTTATTTATATGAAAATCTATTACATGTCTTTTTTATTACAATTCTACTACAAGAAGCCTAGTCTAAATTATACGGCTAGGCGCATCACTCTGACGTCTCAGCATAGGCGCATCATTCTTCCTCATCAGAGCGAATCACTTCTTCGTCAACGAACAAGTGCTACGACTAATGAAGTAGTTATTGAGCAGAACGTGGGTTGGAAATCAATCCAAACTCGGTAGCTCTTCCAGTATCACGAAAGTCGGGGCACGACGACCCCAAACTTTGCATACAACAGGCACTCAAACGTCATCTCGTAAAAGAACACTGCCAGTAGGGTGCACGGGCATAAGCTAACTCGACACATCTCAATCTTCTAAAGGAGTTTGTCATCAAAATTAAAGCTTCTTTGAATGAAGAGATCCACATCTCGCAGTGCAACATCTTGTCAAGTGGGAGGATCGGTCGAGTTCACCTTCGCCAAGAAGTTGGGTGAAATGAGAATGAACTATCTTTCCCCATTACTATTTATACGCTAGTACAAGCAAAACCCATACGCCAAATGGCAGTTCTTCCCGAAGTTAATGTGATGAACCTAGCATTAATATCGATGAATTTATAGGAACGAAATGTAAAGCGCAATACTCTAGAGGGGGTGAATAGAGTAGGCAGTGGAAAAATAGCTATTAAAAATTGTTAGCAGCAAGATCACAAAATATATATATCACAGACATGTAAATAAAAAGTAGGGAGCAGACGCAAACACAAGGATGTATACTGGTTTCCCTCTTATGAGGACTAGTCCAGTCGGAAGAACTCTAGCTTCCAGTTGAAATCCACTATGGAAAAATGTCGCAAGTTTTCATACGAAGTTCTTGTAACTTCTATAACACGAGCTTTGATCCGAAGTACTCGACCAACTTCAATTGTGAAGTGTCTTTCTTCAATCAAGCCTCTGATTACAATCACTCGAAAACTTCTAGACCATACTGCACTGGCAAATCGACTAGAGAATTGTAACTGGCTTGGAATTTGAAAGTAAAAAGCTTAGAACACTTTGGAATACCATAATAGACTTAGAGAGAAGAAAAGAGAGAGGTACGTTGAAATGATAGAAATTTTTCTCTATTTATAGATTTTCTAAATGGAGAATTTGGGCAGAATTCAGGCATAATTTTTTGAGAGAATCTCGACAAATAGTCATTGCATCCGTAACTGTGGGGAGACCAAGTTCAAAATCCAACGGACTACCAACCAAACTCGGGCCGAATTCTCTTGGTGTCCAGAGTTGATTTTTAGGATTTTGCAAATCGGATTTTGGGCTTTTTAAAAAATCGGGCAATTTAGGAGGTTTTTGTAAATAGGCTATTTTCAAAACAAAGGATATTTTGAAAACATTTTGGGGTAGCCTATTTGCCAGTATGACTCGGTGTACATCGTATTCCTAGACTCAATAAATTATGAAAATTATATTAAAAAAGGAAATACAGACTCAATGGCAAACTGGCTTCAAGTCTTGAACGGTAGTAGTAGCAGTTCTCAACAGTTGTCCAAGTAGCCCTTATATCGACACAGGTTAGATCAATTATTAAAATTAGGTTTTACCATGACCAATGGGCCAACAATCTCCTCCATTTGGTAATTGAAAAACCTTGACCGGTATAACATCTTGATCTTGATTTGACAAAAAATCAAAATTTATAATGTATTGTTGTTATGTACTTGTTATCTCCTCTAAAAAAATTCTTGTATCCTATAAAAGATGTTAGATCCTTTTTCTCCTCTATTGTCACTTAGCAAAATAATTGCAAAGAGAGAATCTTCCCCGCAATTCATGCTTAAGAAACGAACGTTGAAGAAATACTGAAAAATATATAAAGAATAACATATATTTCACAGGCAGTTCAATGAATAAAGCATAAACTAAGATAATGCTACGCATAGAATAAAAGAGAGAACAGTTCACACTGAAATAGTAAATGCATACTAATAAGAGTTTGAAAAAGTATCAACTCAGCAAACAGTCACAGTGCTAAAATAATAACGATAAAGTACATAGACAAATATAAGTCTAATCGGATACCATCAAGACAAAATAAAAAAGCGTCTAGATCAAAAAATCTCAGCAACTAAACAAAGTCGTCATCGTCATTGCGATCAGCATCGCCACCATGTCCGGAAGGACCAGCTCCAGAAGTGCCAGCTCCATGAGAAGGGTGTAGAGTAGCACCAGAACTACTGTATCAGTCATAAGCGCTACCGGACTCAAAAAAGTGACAAACTGCCTCATCCTGTAGCTAGAGACAATGGGATCTCATGGAAGTGAACTGGCATACAGACTAGTCTGGGAGAAACATAGATCCGGAAAGGAGTTTGTCAGGGCCAAAAACCGACTACCATCTCGGAACTCGCGTTACCTTAATGTGTTAGTCACAAATGCTCGCAAAGAGTTATGCTCATCTATCTGAGCATACCGTATATCAAATAGGTGCTGGTGGAGACCCTCAAAAGACATAGGGTAATCCTGAGAAGGTAGAGGTGGTGCAGTGGGAGGAGAGGAAGAAGGAACAGCTATGCTACGACAAGATAGTTGAACATACTTGGGATCATAGTTACGAGCGAAAGTGGATAGATCAATATTAAAGTGCTGAAAGATGATTGGAAGAATCATTGCGTAAGCAAAATTCCTGTGCCTTTCGCGAGAACGATCCATTATCTGAATAATAGTCTTAGGGACAGAAAGTGAAATCCCCTTACGAATATGATATAGAGCAGACATTTTAAGGGTGGTCACATCGTCCTTGAAAGTGGATTTGGGTAAGATAGTGGAGTAGACGACACAATTTAATTCATAGAAAAATAAGTTCAAATAAACAGCTTTGAACTTTCCAGAACGAACTCGATCACGAGAGAAGAGTTCATTTTTGAAACTATTTAAAGTTGTGTCTCCGGGAAATTCAAATTTCGTGATATCGTCTAGCGGAGTGTAGAAGCATGGAAAAGAATAAAGAAAGGCCTATGCGGCTCCGACAGAAGGATCCCCATACGGCTCAGGATTCCCACGCGGCTCAGAAGTCCATGCGGCTCAGGAGTCCATGCGGCTCAAGGATCCATGCGGCTCAGAAAAGAAGCTACGTGGCCTTCAACAGTTCTTCTCTACATTCGGCTGCATTTAATGCCCTGACGGCCACTCTGACAAAAAAATAGCTCTGACATAAGGACGTAATAATGACTCTGACATGGTGGCGTGATCCTAGGAAAGAGAAGAAAATCTTCTTACAGCTGGCAAAATGTACCAAGTCCCGAGGCCGCTCCATGCGGCTGCCCATCTGCATGCGGCTGTCTATCTACATGCGACTGCCTATCTCCATGCGGCTGCCCATCTCCATGCGGCTGCCCATCTGCATGTGGCTGCCTATCCCCATGCGACTGCACATCTCTATGCGGCTGCCCATCCTCATACGGCTGCCTATCCTCATGCGGCTGCATGCTTCATGCGGCCGAAAGGACCACCCATATGCGGATCTGCCAGGACGGTCCAGTTGAGACACGTGGTGCTCTTCGCGATAATTGAGACACGTGGCAATCTTATCTTCCCTGGAACTATGGGTGCTAACAAATCCTAACAAAATCAGATTTGTTGCGATCGTCATAATTGCCCAGATCAAATCAAATCAAGCAAATTGGACACGTGGCAGGCTATCACAAATTACGAATATTCATGGCAATCAATATTTATTGCCCACAGAGATTTGATGCAATCACATTAATGACTCAAATTTATTATATTCAAGATGAATGGCCCAGATTAAGTGATCCTTAATCGCCGACTTCTGAAGGAGGCAATCATTTACAAACCCTAATGAGCACACCCCATTCCTATAAATAGCAAGGTGCCATTCCCTTGCAAGAAGCGGAAGAGGAAGAAGAGGAGAGAAAAAGAGAAAAGAGCAGTGCGAAAAAAAGGAGAGAGCACTACAAAGACATCCAGAGATCTAGCAACCGAAGGTGCAAGGGAGTCTCCCCACACGTCCAAGAGCATTTCTTCACCAGAGCCAAGGCTACATCCGATCGTCCAAGAAGTGAGGCAGAGCTGTCGTCGCTTTCCCGAGCCTCTATCGTCACCCCTAGAAAAAACTAAACAATTGTACTTAGATTGCTGTACGTAGGTTTTTGTCCCTAGGCTTTCTTTGTACGAGCGAGTTTGTATTGTGAGTTTAAGTTCAGTCCTCCTATATAAATTGTTCTATACTTTCATAATCAATGGCAAACACGATGCCGACTCTGCTGGGGACAAACTTCTCCACGGCTGAGAAGTTGGTGACGCAATCAGATGCAGCCAAACTTGGCTCCACACAACATAAGATGGTCGTCCGCTTCGACCAACAAGCGTTTGAATAAATGCTCTCTGACGGGAGAGCTGGCCCGGTCCAGAAGCGAACCCGCACAAAGAAGGCTCACAGGGAGTGGAGGCCAAAATCATTTGCTCCTCCCTAAACTCTGGACGGAGTACTCTCTGCTGTCCAAGACGGCGAAGGCAACTCTCATTCGGCCCCACTTCAAGCCATAGAGGACTCTGCTGTCCCCAAGTCCGACAGAGGAAAGCACTACGATGCTGGACTTGCAGGGGCAAAGAGTGATTCTATATGCTCCAGGGAGAAGCCGAACAAAGGCAATAGCCGCAGACTGAACATTCATGCGGCCAAGATTGTCAGTCGCATACATGATGTTCATGCGGCCGAAACTGCCAGCCTGATGCAGAATACCTATGCGGCCAAGATCTCCAGCCGCATGGAGAAGACTTATGCGACCGAGACTTCCAGCCGTATGAAGAAAGCCCATGCGGCTACGATTGCCAGCCGCATGAAGACTGTTGATTCCAGCCGCATGCTGTCTGCTCCACCCGGATCAGGCTCAGTCTTCGATCGCCTCTCCTATAGTCCTGATCTCTCATGCTCCCGAGAAAATATATCTTACTCTCTGCAACACCACTTAGACTCTTCCTACTATGTGCCCTCACGTACTAGATTGAAGAAGTCTAGGGCAGCACGAGCTTGGCGAGCTCAGTCCGCTGTCCCGACCTCTGACCATCCGAGCGCTATATATATTGTTATGCGGACCTCTGATGGGAAGTTGTACAGAACCACTCGAGTCCAGCCCCCGGCGGCAAACGGACAGATTGGTTCCCAAAAGTCTCCCAAAACCCAAGGAGCAAACATGGTCGTTCCAGACCCATCTGACTTGCGTGAGGTTATCCTCCACAAACGCAAGGAAAGAGAAGAGGCTTCGGTGTGCAAAGAGTCCTCCCATGGACATCACTGCACCCAAGTTATTGTTAACTGCTGTTGCAACAACGCAACGATACGAGAAGACCGGCAGTCCGTCTTCCAAAGATTACAACAGCCGAGCTCAGAGGATGAGGTGCCTCCCGTCGTCTCCTGCAACTCTACTCAGAAAATCCCCGTCGATGGGAGAGGAAAGAAGATAAACGTTTCCAGACCGAAGATTCCAACCATTGTGACTAAGAAACTGTCGTCTAAACGGTTGTCCACTACCGAAGTTTTCCAGGGTACCCGTTCAAAGACAAAATCTGCTATAATGGGAGATTCATCATCCACATCACTGGGGGTCACTCGAACTGGGGGTAGCACTCCTCCGAACATCCACGACAATCCGATGTTCCAAGGAGACAAGCCCGGGAACATGACTCTCCCATCAGATACAGCAGATGCCGACGTCCCCGAGGACATCCACGACTCTCAAGATAAAGCAAGCTCTGAAGCTGGGGGTACTATCCCTTCTGAGTCCGAACCAGAGGAGAACATTCCCACATACCCCGACGACTTCTCGGTACAGGGGTATAATTCGGAGGGCACGTCATCCACCGTCCCTTCTACTTCTACTCATGTGAGGACGGCATTCATGACAAACAACGAACAAGATGGTCCCAGTGATCGCCAACGCATCGATACTCTAGAGACCATACTGCGCACTTTAGTCAAATCAGTGGACGAGATCAAAGCAGCCCTCCCTACTCTACAAGGAGGGACGCCTGGCCAAACAAACTTGGGTCCCGCGGTCAATGCGGACTCGAACTCAGCGGCACCGAACCCGGGCAATAATCCTCCTGAAATATCGGCTCCTATCGCTGCAGACGAAGCCAGAGAGGCAAGAAGTGAGGTCCAAGAGCTCAGGGCCATGTTCCATGCCCGAGAAAACTGCCAAGACCTCAGGATACGACAACCGTATCCCGCTGCGTGGAGAGATGTTCCCTTCTCACCAAAGTATAAAGCATTCCACATCAATCCGTATGATGGAAAGACCTCCGCAAGTCGGTACATCACTTACTTCGAGGTCACCACCGACCATCTGCCCCATGACGATGCCATCCTTACACGATTATTTATCGGGGCATTGGAAGGGGTCGCCTTCGACTGGTACCGTAATCTGCCAGACAACTGCATCCAATCCTTCGCCAGCTTCAAGCGCATGTTCTTGGAAAGATTCTACGAAGTAGGACAGGACGTCACAATGTCCACCCTCATGGACGTCGTTTAAGGGGAGAAGGAGCTGACAAGGAACTATATTGAGCGATTTCGCCAAACCGCAATGAAGTTGCCGTCTGGTAATTCGAATTCCTTCTTAATTAAAATTTGACAAAAGAGACTGCTCCCAACAATCAGCCTCTGGATGGGCAAAAGTCAATTTAAGGACTGGAAGACATTTATCATCAGTACAACTAGCACCGAGGACAGATTGAAGAAGGCTCGCCAACTGGGATTGCACATCTCGGAGGAAGATGACAAGGGCAAGCGCCCTAATACCAACAACAACAATGGTGGAAATGCCTCCAACAATTGGGACAACAAGGGCAAGCAGGCTATGGTGGCCAACACAGCCCAGAAGCCTGAGTCAAAACCGGCAGATAAGCAATGGCCGTAAATGACCTACTCCTTCGAAGACGGCCATGTTAAGCCCATCTTGGACATGCTCATACAAAGAGATAGAATTCAGCTCCCTCCACCAAGACGGGAACCTTGGTCGGCAGAAATGGAGAGTCCGAAGTACTGTCATTACCACCGCTACGTCCACCATGCTACACACGACTGCTACCAACTGAAGCGATACATCCAACATCTCATCGATTCGAAGGCTCTGGCCATTGATTTCGAAGAGGTGACCGTGGTAGCCAATATGGTATCAGTACAATTTGGCAGCTTCCCTCCAACAGAGACTCAAGACGGCGTGATACCCGTCCCTCTGGCGACAATGGAGATTGCTAAACTTCCACCTCCTCGAGAGCAGGCTACTGGTCTAGTACCCCTTACCACGTCACGAGGGGAGGTCATGTGGGTCCATCCAGACTTGGTACCTGAAGTGACTCAGTCCACACCACCCTCCATTGGCAAGAAAAAGAATAGGAAAGTCAGATCCTGCCATACAATCTCGGCAGATATCGAGGAAGCCGCAGCTGTCATTACTCGGTCTGGTGCTCAATCCCAACCTACACCAGATAACTCGACTGAAGAACATCAGCCGGCTACTGCTGACGCTCCGGGACCTTCTCAACCTCCGACGACCGACAAGTCTAGGCCGAAGGAGACTCGCTTTGACAAATCCCTCCGAAAAGAGGCATCTCATAGGCTAGAGGGGCCCTACAACTTTGACATCTTGGCACAATTGGCCAACACACCGGCCAAATTATCATTATATGAGCTCCTCAGACTCTCCAAGGATGTTCGCGTGGCTTTGAGTGATGCACTCCAGAATGTCGACGCATATCTGGCTCAGGTCAACCTCACGGGAGAGAGCCCGCCTGCAAATCTCCAAGACAGTGCTTACGCAGGAGCGATGCCCAATATTGTCTTCATGCCGCAGGATATGCTCATCAAAACCAATCTGCATGATCGTCCCTTATACTACACTGGATACATCGGTGACGTAAAGGTGGATCGGATGCATATTGATCCTGGTTCTTCCATAAGCATCATCCTGAAGGGTCTGTTACATCATCTCCGCATTCCTATGCATCGCCTGATGCCAACAAGCACCGCCATCAGCGGTTTCAATTCGGACAAGAGCTACCCAATTGGGAAGATTCGCTTGAAGTGCCAAATTGGTGATCTTCAGTCAGAAGTGACCTGTTACGTCATAGATGCGGACACTTCCTACAATATCCTCCTGGGGCACCCTTGGATACACGATTACATGATCGTGCCTTCCACGCTGCACCAGTGCTTCAAGTATGTCGACAAATACGGCTTCGTAAGGACAGAATTTGTCGACATCGATCACTTTAAAGGGGTCGAATCTTACTACTCAGACTCCTGCTTATACAAGAAATCGAAGAGGCACCTTGGCGAAGGAGAGGTACAAGCTCGAACTGAGATAGCCACAGGATCATAAAAACCTCTGACGATCCACCTCCAAGCTCACAAACTGGCAAGTCCGTACCCCTTACGGTCGCTCTGCGTAAGGACGCAATCAGCCTCTCGGCACAAGAGGGGCAAATGATAATCCGGCTGCCGAGGTCCAGCCAAGCGCCAAGACCTACAACGGAGCTACTGACAATCAGACTGCCTAGAGTCGGCCAGCCACAAACGGAGAAGCTTAATCCCTCCGATAAGCCAATGACGATACGTCTTCCCAAAAAGAATCGTCAGCCCGATGCAAAATCTGGGGCTTCTATCGAGCCAACCACTCCCCGTCCAGCATCGAATAACAAACTGGGGGTCGCTAGTTTGCCAATGACTCCACGTTCTGCTCCACCAGCGGAACCCCTGATGATCAAGTTGCCCAAGTCATCCTCTCAGTCTTTATTTATACAGGGGGTGGCCGAAGAAGAACCAAAACTGGCCAAGTATGTGGCTGCTCACACTGATGTTCCATCCGTAGATGATGTAATCCCGTTAGAAAAGATACCTTACTTCATCAATAAAGGGCTATCTTTGAACTACATCGAGCTTAATAAGCTTTGTACAATATATGCTATGGAGCACGGTATAGGCACTCACCTACACACACAGGTGACAAATGTTTACACCGTAAATCAACTCACTCCCGTGGAAGATGCCTATCGCATAATCGAGGGAGGGGATCACCTAATCATCTTCGGCCGGAAGAATAATCCACAGCCCTTCAGGATGGAAGAAGTTGAGCTCGAACCCGACACCTGGAGATTGTTCCTTTATCTGTATAGTTTCCAATCCAAGTACCTTATTCAAAAACAAGGATATGATCTGGGAACTACACCAGGCTTGAACTACGGCACTGGACGGCGGCTACCCTTACAATCACCAATCCCGACTGGGAAACCACGAGATTACTATAACAAGACCAGACGTGGGCTAGGTTATGTCAAACCCGTGACGACACCCGAAAGCTCAGACGAAGAATACGACTGGCACTCACACTCAACCGGATCACCCACTTCCGATTCGGATATCAGGATCGGGGACATATTCAGGCAAGTCCTGTCTGTCAATATGGCATTCGCCGATGCTTACGAAGAAGATGAAGACTTTCCTGAACTCCTCGAATTAGAGCCGTGGGCCCAACAGCTGGATACGCAATGGGAGAAACGTTTTGAACAAAGAGAGCCTCCTACTGAAGATGAGGTCATGCAAGTGGATCTCGGCAGCGACTCTTCTCCAAAACCAATCTTCGTTAGTAAAATCCTGACAGACGAAGAGCGAGAATCACTACTAGAACTTGTCAAAGAATATATTGATGTGTTCGCTTGGAGCTATGAAGACATGCCAGGGCTAAACCCCGATGTTGCTCTTCACAAGCTCAACATTCGGCCAGATGTAAAACCAATCAAACAACAGCAACGACGCTTCCGCCCAGGCATCATGGATGCGATCGAAGCCGAAGTCAACAAACTGATAGCCAGCGGCTTCATTCGTGAGAAACAACATCCGGACTGGGTCGCCAACATAGTACCGATCCTTAAGAAGAATGGGAAGATTCGAATTTGTATCGACTTTCGCAATCTGAATGAGGCATGTCCCAAAGACGAGTTCCCCCTCCCTATCATAGACATCATGATTGACAACACCTACGGCTTCGAACGTATGTCGTTTATGGATGGTTTCTCGGGGTACAACCAAATCAAGATGTCTCCCGACGATGAAAAGCATACATCATTCCGAACACCAATAGGCACGTTCTGCTACACAGTCATGCCTTTCGATTTAAAGAACGCTGGCGCCACATATCAAAGAGCCATGAGTATCATCTTTAGGGACCATTTGTGCAAGACCGTGGAGTGCTATGTTGATGACATCGTCGTCAAGAGTAGCTATAAGGGAGACCATCTGCAGGATCTGAGGACGGTATTCGACCTCATGCGGGCGCACAACTTAAAAATGAATCCTACCAAATCCTTCTTGGGTGTATCCAGTGGAAAATTCCTGGGTTTTATCATTACCGCCCAGGGAATCCATATAGATCCGGAGAAGACAAAGGCAATCATGGAGATGAGTCCCCCGAGGAATCTCCGTGAACTCTGAGGCCTTCAAGGAAGGCTAGCCTACATCAGGAGGTATATTTCTAACCTCTCCAGGCGATGTCAGCTATTCACCCATCTCATAAAGAAGGGCATCTCATTCGTATGGGACGATGAATGCCAGCGTACCTTCGACAGCATCAAAGAATATTTGTCGAACCCTCCAGTCCTGGTGGCCCCTGTTGCTGGAAAATCATTCCTGCTCTATGTACGAGCAATGGAGCATTCCCTCGACGCTCTGCTAGCACAAAACAACGACGCAGGCCATGAGCAAGCTATATATTACCTCAGCCGAATGATGATCGGGCCAGAGCACCGATATACCGTCGTGGAGAAGGAATGCCTCACCCTGGTGTTCGCCATTCAAAAGATGCGATACTATGTCACGGGGCAAACCATACATGTGATATCACGAGTCAACCCCCTCAGGGTCCTCATGACAAAACCAGGGGCACTCAGCTCTCACCTCGCTACATGGGCAATATTACTGTCCCCCTACCATATGATCTTCGTCCCGTAAAAGGCTGTTAAAGGTCAAGCTCTGGCAGACTTTTTAGCAGCCCAACCAGGCTCGGAGTCGGCCAGAATATATGAAAAAATCTCAGATGAGACCGCCGACTCGCATGCGGCCTCTCGCGATGATATATGGCGAATGTTCTTCGACGGTGCTTCAAGGACCGGACCCAAGGGCAACATCGTCATCGGAGTCGGGGTGGTGTTGGTTTCTCCTTCCGGACTGGTGATCAATCGTGCTTACTTCCTCACAGAACCCTTCTCTAATAATGTGGCCGAGTACAACGCTTTAGTCATTGGCCTCCAACTTACGAGAGAGCTGGGGGTAGAATACCTTGAAGCATACGGTGATTCACAGTTAATCGTCAATCAGATCCGGGGTTCATACGAAGTCTGCCATGAAGACATGATCCCCTATCACCAAATAGCGATCAACATCATCTCGTCATTTGAAGGGTTCTTCATCGAACACGTCCCTAGACTCCAAAATATCGAGGCCGATGCCCTAGCAGGCCTTGCCGCTTCCCTAGCAGTGCCAAACAATATTCATCATTTGGTGGACGTGATAGGCCATAAACTGGTCTGCCCCAAGAACAACGTTCAATTCGTGGCGAGTTATTCCGCTCAGACGATCGACGAAGTACCAGACTGGAGACAACCATTCATTGACTTCGTAGTCTACGACATTCCGTTGGAGAATCTGAAGGAAGTTACCTCTATCAGAAGGCGTTCTCTCAGATTCTTCTACGATACAGAGACAAAAATGCTATATCGCCGATCCTACGATGGATTACTGCTTCGATGTCTGTCAAATGCAGAAGCCAAAGAAGCCGTACGTGAAGCTCATGACGGTGTCTGCGGGGCCCATCAGCCTGGCCCAAAATTGTAAGACCGTCTTCGTCGAATGGGCTACTACTGGCCCACGATGGTAGCAGATGCGATAGACTATGCAAGAAAGTGCAAAGCCTGTCAAGTCCATGCGGATTTCATCCACCAGCTATCCGAGTTTCTTCATCCGACAGTGGCGTCCTGGCCATTCGAAGCATGGAGAATGGACATCATCGGTCCAATCACTCCACCTTCGTCTCGAGGACATCGCTTCATACTCGCAATCACGGATTACTTCTCCAAATGGACGGAAGTTGTTCCGCTTGCAGAAGTGAAGACTTCAAACATGATCAGCTTCCTCCAGTATTACGTCATCTATCGCTTTGGACTGCCCCGAAGGATCATCCACGATAATGGTCCGCAGTTCGCAAGCCACGCCTTCTATCGATTCTGCGATAAGCATCGAATTCAGAATATTGCTTCGACACCATACAATCCGGCAGCGAATGGGTTGGCAGAAGCATTCAACAAAACCATCATCAAGTTGCTCAAGAAGTTCGTATCATCCAACAAATGCGACTGGAACGAGAAGCTTGGTGAATGCTTATGGGTGTACCGTACTACAGTCCGAACGGCCACAGGGAACACACCATTCTCCCTGGTGTACGGGAGTGAAGCAGTTCTCCCATTAGAGACTCAAATACCCTCGCTCTGCGTCGCTCTCACTTACCAATTGACGACGGACGATAACTACCATCGCCGGCTACAAGAGTTGGAGGCCTTGGATAAAAAGCGCCTTTTGGCTCAGCAACGGATCGAGCTATATCAAGCACGCATTTCCGGAGCCTTCAATAAGAAGGTTAAAATCAGAACATTCCAAGTGGGCGATCTCGTTCTGGCAGTTCGGAGGCTGATGGTTATGACTCACAAAACTGCCGGCAAATTCTAGCCAAAGTGGAAAGGGCCATTTATCATTGAGGCTGTATTCTCCAACGGTGCTTACCGCCTCGCAAAACAAAACGGAGACTTGCTCATGTTGCCCGTCAACGGCAAGTTCCTGAAGAAATATTATGTCTAAACGACATTCTCCAAATCCCAGAGTATTGAGTTATGTACCCTCCGGTACCGCTGAACTCATATTCTTCAAATCCCAGATTATTGAGTTATGTATCCACCGGTACCGCTGAACTCATATTCTTCAAATCCCATATTATTGAGTTATGTACCCACCGGTACCGCTGAACTCACATTCTCAAAATTCCAGATTATTAAGTTATGTACCCGCCGATACCGCTGAACTCACATTCATAAAATTCCAGATTGCTGAGTTATGTACCCTCTAGTACCCCTGAACTCACATTTTTCCTCCAAGTATCCCAGATTGCTGAGTTATGTACCCGCAGGTGCCTCTGAACTTACATTCCGGTCACTCCTTTAGGTAGTAAGTCATGTATGACCATACCTCTGAACTTATTCTTCTGAAAGGGCTCCTCCCTCATGATCCACTGCCCCCACTCTCAGTGCACAAAAAGGGTAACAGATCCACAAAATTCTCAAAACGACCACGTCGATGTTACCTCTGAGTCGTCTCACTTTCGCCAAAAACAAATCACCCCTCTACATAGAACTTCCATGTCCTCATTACCTCTGAGTCATTCTATGTACCCCTTCATGGAGCCCACTCCTGCCATGTCCTCATTACCTCTGAGTGGGAAGGCTCCATCGAAGAAACCCTCATACTTGCCATGTCCTCATTACCTCTAGTAAGTATGCTGGTTCCCTTTCGATTTATTATCCGTACCCAAAATTGGAGTACGCCAAGGATAATAGGTCCACAAATGTCCTCTGTTGACCACGAATATCCTCCGCTGAGTCCACTCCTGCCATGTCCTCATTACCTCTGAGTAGGAAGATTCTGCGGTAAAAAACCCTCATGCTTGCCACGTCCTCATTACCTCTGAGTAAGTATGTTAGTTATATCTCGTCCTATTATTCGTATCCTGAACCGGGGTACGCCAAGGATAATAGGCCCACAAATGTCCTCTGGTGACTATAAATGATGTACTAAGTTTTCTAGTACATGCACATTATTTCTCATCATGCCCCGGGAGCCCAGCTGCTCTATGGCATTCTTTCTCCCGGTACCAGGAACGTCCATAACCACCTTATCATGGAATTATTCTAGGTATCCCAATCAAACTTGTTACTCGTACCTAAAACCCAGGTATGCCAAGGGTAACAGGACCACAAACAGTCCCCAAGCGGGGCAAACACCACCATAACACCACAAGCGCAACAAGCAGTACAAATAAAGGGTAGAATAAAGCATACTCTTTTATTTAGAAGGCGAAAGTACTACATAAAGAAAGGAAAAGGACGAAAACATAAAGAAGGAAAAAAGCCGTCTATGGTTCGGCAGTACATAATTCCAAGAGACGGTTCTTCACCAAGGTGGTCCCCCATTCAAGCCGCTGCTTAGCTCGGCGCTCGGCCTCCTGGGACAACGGCTCCGCATCATCCAAGTACATGTATGCCCGCCAGCCATCCTCCAGCTTGTTCAGGGCAAGTTTCAGGCCAGCAGAAGCTCGATTAACTCTATCAGCCTCCTGGATAATCAGCCCCCTTTCGGTGCGGGCAGCTTCGAGCTCAGACTCCAGGAAAGCTAACTTCCTCTGAAGCTCAAGGATCTGCTCCCGCGTGTCAATGACCCCACGGGAGACAGTCGCTTCCCGAGCCGTAACATCTTTACTCTCGCGGCTCAACTGATCATATAGCTCAGACAGATTATGGAGGTCCTTCAGTATGATCGGCTTGGTCTTATCCCGAGCCGCCCTTATCTTCTCTACGGCAGTTATGAGGAAACCGCGCTCTTGATCTATAGCAGCAGGCAGATCAGCTTGCCGCAGCACCTGAAGCTGGGCCACCAGCTGATCAGCCTCCAGCAATTTTGCCTCCAGAAGTGCAGCCACCCCCGCCCCACCGGGAAGAGTCTTAAGAATATCAATATGACCCTGGGCAAATTGTCGGGCCAAGGCAAAAGGGGTCCCTCGTTCCACAGCAGCCGCTGCCCCTCTCTTCAAGTGGCGATAGAAGCTGTCAACCACATCCTGTGTCCCTCGTCCAGAACTTCCGTAGAAGACGACGTCAAAGGAAGCATGGCCGGCAATGCCGAAGGAGGCACGCTAGAACTTGCCACCAGAGAGACAAACTCTGAGCGAAAAGATGCGCGGATAGCATCTAACTCCTCCTCCGCCACCCGAAGAGTCTGGACACTCGACAGAGCAGAAAGGTCGACTCTCGGAGCCGCCTGAGCAGAAGAGGACGCAAGGACCATTATCTTCTGCCCCGGCTGTGTCGCCACCTGACTCCTCAAACTCGAGCCAGCGAAAGGTCCTTCAATATGAATCGAAAGATGAGGGGGTACGCTCATCTCCGCCAGTTCCCCTTCGGCAGAGCCTGTCTCAACAATGTCCATCATCGGCACTGGAGAGGCAGGACCTGTATGTCCAGAGCAACCATCAATCGACGTAACCTGAAGGATGTGATGATAGAGCAAATGGGCCTCTTCTTTAGTCAAAATTTGGCTTATCTTACCAAGGGAGGATCACGGAAGCTGAGGTTCGTTCACAACCGCCATAGTCCCCTCACCAGTACCCTCCAAACCGAATTCGGCTGGCTCTTCTGTCCCAGGCACCCCGAAGGGAGGTACGACTCGATCAGCGCCACCTTTATAAAATTTAGCAATTTCGGGGACAGGTTCATCGGAGCCCCCGCCATCTCGAGTCACGACCTCAGCAACCTGAGATTCCTCTTCTTCTGACTCCTACGAGAGGGAAGGAAAATGATTAAGATCAAAGCTAAAAGAAAGAAAAAAAAACTAAATAAAGATGGTAGTAACTTGTTTTACCTCCGAAGTGGGGTCGACCTCCTCTCTTCCCTCCCTTATAGTTAGCTTACGATGTCTGGTCGCAGCCCATTTTCGGGAGCGAGGAATACCGCCAACAGGGGAGATCTGCCTGCTACGCTTCCGTACAGGGCCAAGTGCAACAGATGGCTGATCCGCCACCATCTCATCTGACGAAACAGGCGGCTGATCTGCCCCAACATCTTCTACCGGGAGGGGAGAGTTATCTGCATCATGCTCGTCGTCCTCACCATCCGCATTTGTAAAACCCCTAAATTTTTACGGTATATTTTTTTTTATTTTGGTACTGATTTAAAATTTTGTATTGTACGTCGCATAATCGTATTGTACGTCACGTGCGACATTTTGATTTTCGAAATTGCTCGACGAGTGCGAATATGTGCGAGCATACATATTTCTTTTAAGAATATTTTTCTATTTGTATCAATTCAAAATAATATATATAATAATTATTTTTAGCTACCAAAATTTCTCAATTTATGATTTTATTTATGAGAAGTCTTTTTAGACAGTTATAATAATAAATAATATTCTTTTAAAATTTTATTTTAGAAAAATATATTTATGTAAATATTATTTGGTCATAGATAAATATTTCATAATTATTTATTAGTTCGTTTTTAAATAATAAAGTAATTTTCGAAATTATTATTGTTAGTATTTTTAGAAATCATATTTCAAAATTATTATGGCAATTTAAACTCTTGATTTGAAATATTTTAAATAGTTTAAAATAAGGATGAAGATTTATCCATTAGATTTATTTGGATTTAAATTAGATTAAGATTGGATTTGATTGAATTAATTAAATTTATATGATATTATCTATAGAGGATTTTAAATCCCCAAATCCTTATCCAACTGGGTATTCAAAAATTTGTGCACCGTGTCTGTGTCCATACCCTCCATCCACTATAACTCCATTTTATACAAATACAATTTCTCTTCCCTTCTCCGACAACCCTAGAAATCCCCGTCATGTCTTGCAGGACACGGCGATTCCCCAAACCATCCCTGTCATCATCATCATCGCAACCATGGCCACCCCATCTCTGTCTCCGATCAGAAACCCGACAACTATCCCGACTACTGCCAACAACACAGTCTCCGCCACCACCATCGTGAATATCATCCCTCGCCCATCGATTTCCCATTGCGGTCGACCTCCACCGCCGACCGCCACAGGCGACCCCTAACCCACTGCCACCGTCGTCGCCATCACCTCCAGAGCAGACCCGCCACCAAAACCCCTATCCCCTGCTTCCCGGCCACCACCACAGTCGAACAACCACCCTCTTCGTCATCACCACCACCTCTATTTCCGTGTCCGGCCACCCTCTTGCCAGGACACCGCCGTCCAAACTAGAACCCAGCACCAATAGAGGAAGAAAGGAAAAAGTCCTTACCTAGCCGGAGTTGCCACAGTGTGGCTTCACCCCGTCGGCACAAGGCCGCACTCCGGCCACACCACCCCACCGCACCGCTTCACGGTGCTGCGCGCCTCCGACGCCGAAGATCCGCCTGGCAGTCGCAGCACAGCACGCCAGATCGCCTCCGCCGAGATCAGTGCGCCGCCACCAACCTCAGCCGCGCGCTCCCACCTGTCGACCACCGGCACGACGCGCCCATTCGCCCAGAAACCCTCGAGCTACCTCCCTCGCCGCGCCGCCACGGATCCGTCGCCGGGATCCGAGCCGCGGGTGCTCCCTTCCGTGCGCTGGGAGCCGCCGTCCTCCTTCAGGTGGCCGGCCGCGCCAAGCCAGCAAGACCGCCGGAGTTCCGCCGCCAGGCCGAGCGTCGTGCCGACGAGCGCGTGCGCCGCCTCTCCTTGCCGAATGCCCCCCCCTTTTCGTGAGTAAAACCCCTTTTTCTATTCTTTCACCACTCCCTATCTCCTTTTAAGAACAGTATACTTATTTGTATAATATAATTTATATTATATTAGATTTCAGTTTTAAGAACAGTATTATTTATTTGTATAATATAATTTATATTATATTAGAATTTTAGTATTAATAACAGTATTAATATTTCTATAATAAAATTTTATTTTGTTTGTCTGATTCCAAGATCTTTTGTGTTTCCTTACCAACATTTTGTATTATTATACACAGGATATAGATACGTAAGGTGCTACTGTTTTCCTTGATATATTTATTATTATTATTATCATTATTATTAAGGATATCATTTTTATTGAATAGAAACTAGAAATAAATAGGTATAAATATTTACAAATACGTATAAAAATATGGTTCATCATTTTTATTTAATTTCTTATACAAATTTTGTTAAAATATAGCATCCAATTATAAAAAAATATTCTAGTATTTTATTATCAAATAAATAAAGATATAATTAATCTATTTTTACAAACAGGGAATTTTGTCTAAAAATATATTTATTTTATTTTATTTTATTTTATTTACCAAAATTATTTTTACTAACAAATATCTAGTCTTAAGTATTAGAAATACTTTTCTAAAAATAGTATAAGTATGTATTCTCCACAAAACTTCCACCTTGATATCCCCATTGATCATTACTAATTCCACTTCTTCCCAAATTCTGACTAATGACATATTCATATTTCCTCGTGACTCTCGGACTGTTACACATCGTACATAGCAACTGGACAAACAGGACTTGATGGAACACCACCCCACGCCAGACGACACCCCAGGCAAGACACCTTGCCTTTGCATTTTAATTTCTTGCTCAATATCATGCATGCTTTTCTTTAGTTGTTTTTTTAAAATTATATGTAGATACAAATTACTATATTTTGTGTAATTGACTTAGAGTTAAGGGACCGCCGTATGTTTAAGTGCATCTCATGAACTGTCACGATGTGCCACGGGTTGTGTGTGAGCTGCGAGTCGTATATAGCTTCGAACTTGCGTATCGACCGTATATCGGTGCGTAAAGGCCGTTCGTTATGATGTAACTGCTAATAGATTTTTGGTAGAAGACTTGGCAGTTATTAAGGATTAAACAGTGTCGTGGAGGCGACGCATGTGTAGAGTATCATGGGGAGGGAGGAAGACAGTTATTAGCGTAGGGGCTACATGTTCAGTACACACATAGATTTGGGCCGATAGTGTCTCGGATGAGCGCTACTTACTGCCCTAGGGCCGATAGTTCTCATATGAGAACTACTTTCTGCCCATAGTTGACAGTGCCTCTTATGAGCGCTACCTACTACTACTCTCTCTCCATCTACGCTGAACACCTAAGCTCCTGCGTAGAACGTTGTCTTCTCAAAGTATATATCACATAGAATGGTTAGGAAACTTTACGCATGTATATTCTCTATTGAGCTCTTACTATTCAGTTTATGGCATGATATTATGTGTCTTGTTACGTCCCTCTGAGGACCTTGTTTTTCCCCAGGTGTGTGTTTTCGTGATTTCTTGCAGGTGCTCTAGCTAAGGCCATGACTTGCGCTCTATTCCGTCGTGATGATTCCTCTTGGATTCGTCACTTGCTCTCGCTTGCTAAATTCTTTCCTTGTATATTTTTCCATATTTAATTTGGTTGGTAGTGGACTTTGTCTCCGCCCAACTATTGTATACATGACAACTCAAAGTTGCTTTTATATTATTATTTATCTTTGTGGATGAGATTTAGTGTCTTGGCTTTCTACATTTACAGCTTATGTATATATACGAGTCGTATATTTACTCGTATGTATACAGCTGGCATGATACGTATCTAGTCCCAAGTATTTGGGACTGGGGCATTACATATTTTTGTGGTGGCCCATGCAGGTCCAGTTTATCACTTCGGTTACTTTACCGTACCGATGTGAGCCTGCAACATAGGATTAGAGTCTAGGATCTCATCCACCTACTTGACATCCTTTCTTGACTTCAAATTTCGAACTCTCGTTCGACCTCCTTGAATTACATCTTGCTTGACTCCTTCTACCGTAAATTTCTTAGTTTCGTGTTTAGTAAGATGACTACACTAGTATATGCCCATAGGTTAAACACATGGCTAGATAGATTGCATTAACAATTAAATATCCATTGAGGTTATATTTGAGTATAAAGACATTTTTTTTTTCTAGAGATATGATCATAAGGATTAGTTAATTCCAAGTTGGATAGTAGCATATTACCGCCATCAAAGGATAGTTGAAATTTTACTTTAAATTTACAAGGTGGTATACACAAGAGGATAGCTAGATCGAGAAAGCAAATTTTTTATGAATTTTGAAATTGTGAAATAGTTATGATTTAAATTTTTATATTGTGACACTTGATTTACGGTTAACTTAAGTTTGTATTGTAATATGATAGAGTTTATCTCGAGATTATTTAAAGAGTTTAAATTATGATTTTCTAGACGACTAGAGAGATGAAAGTTTAGAAGGGAGAGAACTTGAGTTTTTAAATTGTGCATACGATTTATAAGTTTATTAAATTTTGAAGAGAAAAAGAAATGTTTTTTTTGGAAGATATCGACTTTGAAGGAAAAATTCAAATTTCAAATTTTGTCCTATGATCTATGATTTATAGAGTTATTTAAATTTTGAGTTTAAGGCCTTTTATTATGGATATTTAAATTTTGGTAAAAAGCATGTTTATTTTGCGATATACAAGGACTATTTCGAGAATTATTAGAGATTTCAATTAAATTGACAGTCTAATATAATTGGTAATGGTGGCAGAGTATCTTGAAAATTTTATTGAGAACTTCGAGGAACTTGAAATTTAGATTAGATCATATTGGTAGAGGACCAAGAAGCTAGGAAGGTCACCCTAGTGAGATAGAAGTATTGTACATTAGATTGCCATGCCACCTATGATTATGATATTGCATATACACAAGTATAGCTAGTCATCGACCAAACCGATGAACATCTCTTTTGACTTACTCGACCTTCCCTCAATTCTAGATCTTTTGTCATGACCATCTAATCATTTGAAACTTGAGAAATGATTAGATTGTTCCTTGATCGTATTCCATCTAAGTGGCTATCATATCCCTAGAAACTGTACTCCTAATTTATTTTACCTTGATTTGATTCTAAGTTATCTTTATTTCATGCTTTAGCTCGGTCATTTATTTGGTTCGTTAATTATTATCTCATGAACTCCCACTTTCTATTTTAATTTCTTTTGTGTCCTTTACCGTGACTTGGGTATTTGGAGCATAACACTAGACTTTTCCTTCCCACAAATTTCACAAACAAGACCTACACGAGTCCACCTTCATGTAGGTATATCACGTGCCACTAAAACTCGTCTCCTTGTACTCTAATTTCATACTGCGACTTTCGGGTCAAAATGACTGGACTCAAATCCCTACCGTGAAACCAATATACTTTAAACTATAGATGAGACTCGACCTCGACTCTTTCGACCCGATATACGATTTTGTTCTACTTAAATCCTTACATAGTTAACCTTGCATTGCTGGACCTATCACATTACTAGTTTAGCACTTGTAAGTTGGATAGAATACCTCACGACCTAACCAAAATTTTGTGGACCACATTGATAGGTTCACTTGGACCTTAGAATTTAGAGGATCCTAACCTATTTGGTCAACCAAGCCTTGGTCAATAAAACCGTAGAATAATGGTATAGGAATAAACAAGACCTAGATCCTTATGACTATTAGACTATTTATATTGTTTTTATTCAACTATTGTCGTGCCTATATTTTTACTATCTAGACTAATGATGCTAATGTAGCCTAGTTTTTGCAAGCTTAGCCTTTTACCAAGCTTGTTCGTGACAAATATGTTAATGGAGGTATCCCACTAACATATTGTCTAATCAGAACTGGTGCATGATGGTCTGATCAACCATAGTGTACTTGGTTCGCCTTTTGTATATTGTTCAAACGTGGATGGAGACGTAGTTAACTTGGCCCTAGAGTCTCCCCCACGACTGCCTTGGCAATTCTTTTTGAACTTATCTTGACGCCTTTGAACCACGTATTCGTAATTGATGGTATCGTCAGTTAAACTCCTTAATTACGTTCGCTTTCAACTTTTTAGAAGGACGAAGGCGTCGTACTTTTCTCGGCCCTATCACGACTTTTAAATCGCTTAAATATAGGAGTGAAATCTAATTCGCTCTCTAAATCGTGCCCTCAACCTACACTCAAGAGACCATAAATGTAAGGTCTCAAATTTATTTTATTTTACTTGAACCCATACTATTGCTTATTGCGCGTCATCTTAAACATTTTCCTTCTTGCGTTAATCCATGGTTATCTTCACATTTATTAAATTCACAACACTAATGTCTGTTTTCATTCAACGTCGTTTCCTTGTCTCGCCTAACGAATTGACTGTGATTCCTTATCGCTATACCCTTGTACATTCTCACCCCTACTTATTCTTAATTTCGAGGACGAAATTTTTGTAAGTTGGGTAGGATGTAAAACTCCTAAATTTATACGGTATATTTTTTTTATTTTGGTACTGATTTGAAATTTTGTATTGTACGTCGCATAATCGTATTGTACGTCACGCGCGACATTTTGATTTTCGAAATTGCTCGACGAGTGCGAATATGTGCAAGCATACATATTTCTTTTAAGAATATTTTTCTATTTGTATCAATTCAAAATAATATATATAATAATTATTTTTAGCTACCAAAATTTCACAATTTATGATTTTATTTATGAGAAGTCTTTTTAGACAGTTATAATAATAAATAATATTCTTTTAAAATTTTATTTTAGAAACATATATTTATGTAAATATTATTTGGTCATAGATAAATATTTTATAATTATTTATTAGTTCATTTTTAAATAATAAAGTAATTTTCGAAATTATTATTGTTAGTATTTTTGGAAATCATATTTCAAAATTATTATGGCAATTTAAACTCTTGATTTGAAATATTTTAAATAGTTTAAAATAAGGATGAAGATTTATCCATTAGATTTATTTGGATTTAAATTAGATTGAGATTGGATTTGATTGAATTAATTAAATTTATATGATATTATCTATAGAGGATTTTAAATCCCCAAATCCTTATCCAACTGGGTATTCCCACATCCTATATAAAGGCAGGTACTCCTCCAAAAATTTTCTACCACAACACATCCAAAAATTTGTGCACCGTGTCTGTGTCCATACCCTCATCCACTATAATTCTATTTTATACAAATACAATTTCTCTTCCCTTCTCTGACAACCCTAGAAATCCCCGTCATGTCTCGCAGGATACGACGATTCCCCAAACCATCCCTGTCATCATCATCATCGCAACCATGGCCACCTCATCTCTGTCTCCGATCAGAAACACAATAACCATCCCGACTACTGCCAACAACACAGTCTCCGCCACCACCATCGTGAATATCATCCCTCGTCCATCAATTTCCCGCTGCGGTCGACCTCCACCGCCGACCACCACGGGCGACCCCTAACCCACTGCCACCGTCGTCGCCATCACCTCCGGAGCAGACCTGCCACCAAAACCCTATCCCCTGCTTCCCGGCCACCACCACAGCCGAACAACCACCCTCTTCGTCATCACCACCACCTCCATTTCCGTGTCCGGCCACCCTCTCGCCAGGACACCGCCGTCCAAACCAGAACCCAGCACCAATAGAGGAAGAAAGGAAAAAGTCCTTACCTAGCCGGAGTCGCCACCGTGTGGCTTCACCCAAACTGTCGGGCAAACCTGCTGGACAGGTAAGGCTCCAGGAAGACAGCATTGCGTTTACGGTAAACCAAGTGGGCGGGGCGGATGTTACGAAACCACAGAAGCATCTGGCCGTCTAGAAGCTGAGGAGGTCCAATACCGTCAAGATGTACGTCTGCTATTTCCTCAGCAGTGAAACGAGGGACGGATATAAAAAAGTCGTACCTATCTGCTCTTGCCAGTGCCATCTGGCAGGCGCGCATGGTCTCGTACTCACTCGTTGCGATAACGGAAGATAAAAGTGTCATCAGCAATCACGCCATCTTCGGAACTCGGCCTCATCAAAGACGGACAGTGCATCAGCAGCCACCCCATCAGATAATGGTAGGGCAGCTCAGTCCGTTCAAAGTCTTTTGTCACGTTGCGGGCAATGGCTTTGGACGTGAAAGTACGGAAGCTACGGTGTATGCTGCACACCATGGCCGGGAGAAGAGCTAGTTTGACTCCAAAAACTAGCTTCACAGCAGGGAGGATAAAATTACCGCTGATCCTCTCAATAGAACCAGCTCCTCCCGAGACTACGCAATTCCGTAGCCAAACCATCAAGAATCCTGCCAGGAGCGCCTTCTCTGACAGCTCTTGGGTATCCTGATAAAAATAACCAAGAGAGGCGATTTGACTCCCAAATCTGTCACTGGTGGTGGCCACCCTCTTGACCGAAGACATCAAGGCCTGAACTGCCTCCCAGGATTGAGGACTTCGGGAAGTAACCCGGCCTGAGGCACCCGTTGAGAAGAGATAGCCAACCCAGGCCTTAGTGTGGGGAGCATTCCCTTCCGAGTTGCTATCCTTCTTGGCTATCTGCTGGCACGTGCTATAGTGGCACAATATCTCCTAATAAATAGCCACGAAGCCCGGATACCGTTCCTCCAGCTCCTCGAACTCCTCATTCGTAGGAGTGTACACCTCAAAAGCTTTATCCCCCTAAGGAAGCTTGGAAACCACGTGCATCTCATGGAGTGCAAGCCCCATTTCCCCTACAGGTGTATAGAAAGTTCCCGTACGGCGGTTGTACATCTCCAGCAGAGCCATGAATAATTTCTTGTTACAGGCAAGCCGTGGCTGGTGCCCCGAATAGCGTGATAAAGACCAATCTCACGCAGAAGAGTCTCATACTTTCGCGAGATCCACATAGACAGATTGATCCATGGAGGAATGGGGTGTATCCAACTCGGAAGCGCCAACCGGCTAACTGGATAGGAGCCTTTCCGAGCAAGCTAGTTCAGAAAAGTGTAGGCTGCAGAGAACGTGAAGTTGGGACCCGGCACATTCAAGAAAGTGCCCGGGACCAATCCCATTACATAGCGGCTGGCATGCACCTTGCCCGCACACACTGACTTCATGCTGTTGTTGTAATGGATGTCGCCCACAAACATCCCATTCCGGGTAGGGGTCAAAGACTCTTCCATCTTCCTGTCCAGCGAGAGCATATTAAACCAAGATAGTAGGAAGTGACGCTCCATTTGAGGGATACGGATCGCCATCCCGTTAGAAATAAAGCTACAATTCTCTGACACGTCCAGAACTTGACTGTTCTTCACAGTCAAGGCATCTCCGAAGAAGAACGCAGGCTTCAGGTATTCCCCTTTTAATTTCCCCGAATTAATCATGGCACAGAGGAAGTAGAAGGGTTGGTTCTTGAGGGTATTCAACCTCATCAGAGGCTCGTCACAAGGAAACTGGTCCACCACATAACGAACTATCTGGTCGTACCTATAGTCCATAGCGGCTTGGGCACGACCCACCAGAGGTTCCCCCGCAGCATTAACTGGAAAATTTACTGAAAAGAGGACAAAAGAAATAAGTTAGAAAGATGGACAAGGGGAACTGATTGGTGTTTTCGAAGCTTATGCGGCTCCAATTCAATGGAGTCTCATGCGGCCTAACTCAGAAAACATTTATGTAGCTCCATCCAGCGAAGAGGTCGGATGAGTTTATGCGGCTCAGGCGACGAACAAATTCGTGTGAGCCCATGCGGCCCAGCGTAGCTTATGCGGCCCCGTTGGCGAAGTGCTTATGCGGCCACAGTAACAATTCTCATACGGCTCTAACATGAGACGTACATGCGGCACACATAAAGATGAAGGCTCGCACATAAAGCATGCGACGTAGCCACAACAGTTAGGGTTTCAAGCTCACACAGCATCCTTACCGGCAATAATGGGGTGAACGTCGGGGTGAACTGCGGGCACCTCGGCTGGCGGAGGAGCTGCCATATTATCATTCGTCGTCGTAGTCGAAGTAGAAGCAGTTTTCTTACCCTTCGCCGCCGCAGCCGACGAGGACGCCACCTTTTTACCCTTCGTCGCAACAGTCTTCTTGGGAGCCATCGGTGATCGAAAAAAAGGATGACAGTTGGGGCAGGAAAGACTTGAATTGAAAGAGAGAATAAATAAGTCTCTTCGTCCCAAACATACTTCTATTTATAGGTGGAGCCCGTAGACCGACGCATCGATCCATGTACAGCGTAACCGACTCTTCGGTTATCAAAGCGATCCGACTATTCAAGGCTAAACTCTTTGGATCCTACCCCAAAAAGCGAATTTAAATCTGACAGCAAATCAAAGGCAATCAAAGTAAAGATTTGCACACGTGGCATGAAGACGTGGCAAGGAGCCTATGCGGCCAAGCAGCCTATGCGGCTGGGAAGCCCATGCGGCTCAGATGGCCATACGGCTGAGAAGGCCATGCGGCTGAGACATCCATATGGCCAGAACATCCTATGCGGCCCGAAGAGTTCTTACATGGCCATGTTTCTTATTTAAAGTGTTTCAATTTTGCAAATTGAAAACTTTGAAGGGGATCTTGTAGAAGCATAGAAAAGAATAAAGAAAGGCCTATGCGGCTCCGACAGAAGGATCTCCATGCGGCTCAGGATTCCCATACGGCTCAGACGTCCATGCGGCTCAGGAGTCCATGCGGTTCAAGGATCCATGCGGCTCAGAAAAGAAGCTACGTGGCCTTCAACAGTTCTTCTCTACATTCGGCTGTATTTAATGCCCTGACGGCTGCTCTGACAAAAAAAAAGCTATGACAGCTCTGACATAAGGACGTAATAATAACTCTGACATGGTGGCGTGATCCTAGAAAAGAGGAGAAAATCTTCTTACAGCTGGCAAAATCCACCAAGTCCCGAGGCCACTCCATGCGGCTGCCCATCTGCATGCGGCTGCCTATCTCCATGCGGCTGCCCATCTCCATGCGGTTGCCCATCTGCATACGGCTGCCTATCCCCATACGGCTGCACATCTCCATGCGGCTGCCCATCCCCTGCGGCTGCCCATCCTCATGCGGCTGCCTATCCTCATGCGGCTGCATGCTTTATGCGGCCGAAAGGACCACCCATATGCGGCTCTTCCAGGACGGTCCAGTTGAGATACGTGGCACTCTTCGCGATAATTGAGACACGTGGCAGTCTTATCTTCCCTGGAACTATGGGTGCTAACAAATCCCAACAAAATCAGATTTGTTGCGATCGTCATAATTGCCCAGATCAAATCAAATCAAGCAAATTGGACACGTGGCACGCTATCATAAATCACGAATATTCATGGCAATCAACATTTATTGCCCACAGAGATTTGATGCAATCACATTAATTGCTCAAATTTATTATATTCAAGATGAATGGCCCAGATTAAGTGATCCTTAACCGCCGACTTTTGAAGGAGACAATCATTTGCAAACCCTAATGAGCACACCCCATTCCTATAAATAGCAAGGTGCCATTCCCTTGCAAGAAGCGGAAGAGGAAGAAGAGGAGAGAAAAAGAGAAGAGGGCAGAGCGAAAAAAGGAGAGAGCACTACAGAGACATCCAGAGATTTAGCAACCGAAGGCGCAAGGGAGTCTCCCCACACGTCCAAGAGCATTTCTTCACCAAAGCTAAGGCTACATTCGATCGTCCAAGGAGTAAGGCAGAGCTGCCGTCGCTTTCCCGAGCCTCTATCGTCACCCCCCAGAAAAAACTAAACAATTGTACTTATATTGTTGTACCTAGGTTTTCGTCCCTAGGCTTTCTTTGTACGAGCAAGTTTGTATTGTGAGTTTAAGTTCAGTCCTCCTATATAAATTGTTCTATACTTTCACAATCAATGGCAAACACGGAGCACCTTCATTTGGAATATCAAGAATTTTTGCTAAGTCGGCTTAATTGAATTGAATATCAATTCCAGCGTGTCACGACCCGCACCCTAGAGTAAGGGCACGAGAAGTGGTTACGTCCAGCCTACGCCGCAGTGTCGGTGGTAGAACGCTGTCCTAGCTCAAACATCTAACAATATAAAAGGTACATGTACAGTATATACCCGCCGAATGGAGGTGACATAGCAGAATACAGTCTCAATCACATCTAAGGCAGAATGATAAGATAGATAGATATGAACTGAAATAAATCTACATAGATACAACCAGATAGAAGTCTAAGTGTCTATGATAACATCTCCATAAACATCAGATAAATTAAACTCCCAATATATACAATAATGTATCAATGAGAAAGACAAGGTAAGAGTCTAAGCTAGCAGTCTAAACCACTGGTGGTAGATCCTCTACTGCAAGTGGGTCCAAGTCACAAGTGTTGTCTAAAACTGCACCATAATAGGTAGACACCAGAGCCTCATCATTCTCTGTAAAATTTTCAACAGGTCCAGTCAGGACAGTAGCGAGCACAATACATCTCAACAAATCATAACATGATAGGAAATATAATCATGCTAGAGAGTAAGATACATGAAACATGATATAAAAGAGAGAGAGACTGTAAATAAATATCTATAATATAATAGAGAGCTAATAGTGGTAGTGATTCAGAGTACAAGATAAACATGTGAATAGTTGGAGGGTGATTTATGACTATACTAAAGAGGTGATTCATGACTATACTACTTTGGAATTATTCACATGTTCATTTCTACTCCCCCATCCCCAATCAATACACAAGGATCCAGTCAAGTTACGTTAAGATTCATGACTATACTACTGACCCATAAAAGGTGATTCAAGAGTGATTCATAAAAATTCGTGAAGGCTCTGTGATTCATGAGAGTACAGGAATCACAAGATGATACATGAACATTCATGATAATAGAAGCATGAGATACATGATGTAAGTGAAACACACGAGACAAGAGTATATGATGCTCCCGAGGGGGATAACATCTCATAAAGGGATCCATTTAGTGTATTGTAGACTTGTGTAACTTGAATGGTGTGTGCTTGCTAGGCTAATTGGTTAGAGGCCTAGATTGACTTGTTAAACCTAGGTTAGACCAATCTGGACTAGTTTGACCTTGTTTGACCCTGTTTGACCTAACTAGACTAGAGTTGACCAAAGGTTGACTTTAGCCTGGATTGACCCCAAACAATACACAAGGATCCAGTCAAGTTACGTTAAGATTCATGACTATACTACTGACCCATAAAAGGTGATTCAAGAGTGATTCATAAAAATTCGTGAAGGCTCTGTGATTCATGAGAGTACAGGAATCACAAGATGATATATGAACATTCATGATAATAGAAGCATGAGATACATGATGTAAGTGAAACACACGAGACAAGAGTATATGATGCTCCCGAGGGGGATAACATCTCATAAAGGGATCCATATAGTACCAATCTGTGTTACCAACGTGTCAGCATCAAGTAAAGTAATCTAAAGCAGGAAATATAATCCTAAACAAGATATGAAATGATCAGAAAATGTACTTGCCTGGTATCCTGAATATCTGAAGAGAATATACTGTCCGAGGAGTGGTGTCTGTCTCCTATAGAATAGTACAAGTCACTACATGTCTAAAATAATAAAATAGACTGCTACAATGCATCTACATGATGTTTGGGGTCAATCCAGGCTAAAGTCAACCTTTGGTCAACTCTAGTCTAGTTAGGTCAAACAGGGTCAAACAAGGTCAAACTAGTCCAGATTGGTCTAACCTAGGTTTAACAAGTCAATCTAGGCCTCTAACCAATTAGCCTAGCAAGCACACACCATTCAAGTTACACAAGTCTACAATACACTAAACTCAAGTGTATATATATTCCATATACACAAAACTTCCTCATTAGGATACCATAGGCTAACTACATAGGCCATGAGCCATACACACATGTTAGGCATTGCACATAGTAATTTCCATATTTACATACCAATTTTCCACATACTATTTATATAGGCAAAAGTAATATTCATGTCACCTTACATTATCACATTCACATATTCACACTAGGTTAGATATTATATATATATATACATACACATAGAGAGGGATAGGTAATTCAAGGCAATGTGTGTGTGTATCATATGAGTGACAGGAAACCAACAGTATTATGTAATGGGTGTCCATAGGTGAGTGAGTGTGTAGGCTAATAGGAGGCCTGTGTGTCTCAGGAATGTGGAGTGTGTGTGAGTGTTTGAGGGAAAATCAGTGTGACAGTGATTAGCTATTAGGTCTCCATGACATAAGTGTGACAGTGTATAAATCCCAGATTTTTAGTCCAGGTTAACAGTCAATGTGATAGGAATAATACAATGTAAGGTGGCATCTACTGTTCTCAGTTTTTGGGATTATACAATGTGTAAACTGACAGGAAATATCAAGTAATGTGTGTGTAACATGGGACAGTAGGTAGTAGAGGAATGTGTGAATAGGTGTGTGTGTGTGTGTGTGTTTACATAGAGGATGCATAGGAAAACAATGTGTATCAGTGACAAGAATTTGTGTATGAGTGTTACAGTTAGATGAGGGTGTATGTGTGGATAGGTTACTTTTGACAGGGAGTGTGTGTAGATGTGTACCTGTGTGTGTGTGTGTGTGTACAACTCATGAGGGTGTAATGGCTCAGTGTCAGATTTAATGATTTAAGATCAAAGTGATGATCATTTAGTTCTCAGAATTAAGTGACAGTTCAATAAAATTCAGCCCTAGTAGTTAGCATATCCAAAAATTAATTTCGAAAACCCATTGCTCAACACAATCACAAACTAACATGAACATCATCCATTACATATATAGGTGTACCTACTTAAACATTCAACATCATTAATTCAGTTAAAAAGTGAATTAAATACCCAAAAAATCATCTCAGCATAGGTGTATCAGTGAAGTATCGGGATTTAGAGGATTTCATGATTTCGAGTTCAATTAACATAGTAGAATGCTAAGTAATGGTTGGTAAACCTAGATACACATGTGCACGTGTCCTTCGAGTTGTTTCGTGTCCAACAAGCACGACACTGACGTGTCCACAACAATACAAACACGTGGGGTGCACCCAGTGTATCACAGCATCGTACACGAGTGCACACGCGTGTAGGACACGACACACGACACTTTGTGTCATGTGCACACACCCACGTGTTCGCCTAGGATAGGCCTACATACTGGGCAGCCTGACACATGTCTACGACGTATCCACAGCTAACACGAGTGTACGTTTGTGCGTGTCTGTGCGTGTCTCAGTTGTCAGCACGCGACAGCGCGTGTCCAGTGCGGGTCGAATTACTCCCTGACTAGTTAATAAAATCCTATAAAATTTTGTAGGTCTCGTGTCAGTCATCCAAGGAGTGTCCATGCCAAATTTCGTGTCACGAAGTGGCGAGTCCAGTGAGAACTAGGATACGGGCAGCAGAGCACCCAAACGAGCCCCGTGCTGCGTGTCCAAGCACAAAATCTGACATAAATCGACACGAAATCATTTTTAGTCTTTACAAAGATTAACATACACACCTAGATCTAGGGATCCATGTAATTATATTTTCAAAATACGAAAATAAATTCCTAAGAAGCATTTAACAAACACCTACCTATCCATTATGATACGTGTCTGATACGGACACCAAATGGACACGAATTATGCCCAAATTTCGAGGACAACTAGGGGACTCCTAGATCTAGCCCTAAATGCAAAGAAACTAGAAAAAATAATGGGTTTGAGTGGCTTACCTATTGAGTGTCAAACTCAAAGAAAGTCCCAAATGGAAGGATTCCAAATAGCAACTCTCAAGCTCCAAATGGCACAAAACTGAGATGAATCTCCAAAAATAGTAAATACACAGTAATTAGATCCTAATGCAAAAGACTAGAGTTAAAAAGGAGTTGAAATGAATTTATTATGATTTTAGGGAAATGGGGATTTACCTTTCTTTCAAAAATTTAGGTCAAGCACAAAAGAGGCAAGAACAACTTAAGAGAATACTTATAGGCAAGGGAAAACCCTAAGTGGCTGCCATGTGTGGGTTTGTTGGGGTTTGGGCTTAAGTCATGGGCCTATGGCTCAATTACATAAGTCATGAATTGGAAAAATCACAAGTCATTGAGTTAAGTCATAAGTCATGAAACCATTTCACTTAAACTTAATCTTCCTATTTCAAAACTAATTTCTAATGACTAAAATAGGTTAACTTAAGTTAGACTAGGGTCACCATAGCTAGGGTTAGCTTCTAGGCTAGTCTACAAGGTCTCAACTAGTCAAAGTCAAAATCACAATCACCAATTAATTAAATTAATAAATTTAAAAAAATACAAATGACCAAAATACCCTCAATCTAAAATGTGGTAGTGACACAGCGAGACGGCTCTTAGCAGTAAAAGTATCAAGGGTAAAATTGCAATAAAATAAACGAATAGCATTAGTTGTAATAGAAAATGAGTGAGTGACAAGGTTGTGCAATCCTAATGCTTCAAAATAAGTTTGACGGGCTGGAACGATAGCCCACTTGATCGGTGCGCAGGGACATATGTTGCGAATAGAGACATCCGCATACCATAATAAGGATTGGTCATAAGTTTCGAAGTAAACCTCATTGAACGCTACGTCGTCCGATGGACGGGCAAAAAGAGTGATACTTAGATAGGATTCGAAGACGACGCTTCTGCGTTGGCCGCCGTCTTCTTCCTCTTGAAGGGGTTGTGAATCATAGGCATGATTTCTATGAAAAGTATAGAAATTTACAAAAATTAAAATAAAAAGAAGGAAGAAGTTATACATTTGAAATTTGAGTATGTGGAAGAGAACGAGATTTTACGTACGAATCCAAAATTTGGATGGAAAACTCTAAAATATTTGGAAGAAATCAAATGATGAAAAGCTAGGGTTTGGAGCTCTCGGGCACGGCAGTTGTTCTGTTTGGAGGAGATGAAGGTGATGAATAGGAGAGGCCACATTCAAATCTGACTTAAAAGTACCCGACACAAATAAAACTAGGGCCGAATTCGGTGTGAGTTCGCCTGGGTTCTGTTGAGGTATTTTTATGCAGAAAAGAAAATGTGTCACTTTATATTCATCAATCCTTTTTAATTATTTAATTCAAAGTTTAGTCATTTTAAATTATAATTAATATAATTAATATTATTTTATGAATTAAATTTCATTACGAAGCAACTGTTTTAGATTAGCTGTGGGGGTACTATCCCATCTAACAAAGATTCACAGGAGATTGCTTAATTACCATTTCGCTTCAAACTTGGTCGTGGTGACAGACAGACCCTTTGTAGGCTTGTCTCAAAACAATTTTTGCATATTGAAAAATAATTAATAAAACAAAATTAATTAAAATTATTGACATCTAAAATTTCTAATTCTCGTTGTAAATAATTAAAACGATCTTCCTCTAATAGTTTTATAAAGATGTCAGCCAATTGGTTCTTTGTGTTTATATATTCAAGGTCTATATCTCTAATTGTTTGATGGTCTCTAAGAAAATAATGTCGAATCTCAATATGCTTAGTGCGAAAATGACATACAGGATTCTTAGTCAAATTAATATTGCTGGTATTGTCAAAGAAAATGGGTATGTGTGAATACTGTAAACCAAAGTCTTCTAAGGTTTGCTTCATCCATAAAATTTGTGCACAACAATGTTCTGCAACGATATACTCAACCTCAGTAATTGATAATGTGACAGAATTTTGCTTCTTGCTAAATCAAGAGACAATAGCCTTACCTAGGAAATGACATGTGTCGCTAGAACTTTTTATATCTACTTTGCATCCAGAAAAATCAGCATCCGAGTAACCGGTTAGGTCAAAGGACGTAGTTTTGGGATACCATAAGCCGACAGAAAAAGTGCCTTTAAGGTATCAAAAGATACGGTTAACTGCGCACAAGTGTGATTCCTTAGGGTTAGCTTAAAAATGTGCACACAAGCAAACACTAAACATTATATCAGGGCGTCTAGCAGTTAAATAAAGTAAACTACCAATCATACCTCGATACTTACGTATGTCGACCGATTTGCCTTGGTCATTAATATCAAGTTTGGTTGAAGTTGCCATTGGAGTGCCAAGAGGTTTGATGGTTTCCAGATTAAACTTCTTTAGTATGTCTATTGTGTACTTGGCTTGATTAATGAACGCTCTATTGTTGGTTTGTTTGATTTACAGTCCAAGAAAGAATTTGAGCTCTCCTATCATGCTCATCTCAAACTCATTCTGCATACACTTTGAAAATTCTTGACAAAGAGTCTCATCAGTAGATCCAAAGATAATATCGACAACATAAATTTGAATTAAAAGAAGATTTTCTTTCAAAGATTTTACAAACATTGTAGTGTCAACTTTTTTTTTTGTTAAACTGTTATCAAGTAGAAAAGATCTTAAACGATCGTACCAAGAATGAGGGGCTTGTTTAAGACCGTATAAGGCTTTTTTTCAACTTGAAAACATAATCAGAATTTTTGAAATCATTAAATCCTAGAAGTTGAGCTACATAAACGTCTTTTATAAAACCGTTAAGAAATGCACTTTTTATGTCCATTTGAAAAAGTTTAAAATTATAAAAATATGCAAATACATAAAATATGCGAATGGATTCTAATCCCACAACTGGGGCATAGGTTTTATCGTAGTCGATACCTTCCTCTTGGTTGTATCCTTGAGCTACGAGTCGGGCCTTGTTATGAGTGACTAAACCATTCTCATTAAGTTTATTTCGGAATACCCAGCGGGTGCCAATGACCGGATGATCAATGGGCTTGGGAACAAGTTCCCAAACTTGATTCCATTTATATTGGTTTAATTCCTTTTGCATAGCATCTAACCAAAAATTATCGCTACATGCTTCTTCAATAGTTTGGGGTTCTAGCTATAAAATAAATGTAATACAGGAAAATATATCTTTGTTAGAGGAACGAGTACTTACACCCCTAGTAATCTCACCTATTACAAAGTCCTTGGGATGGTCAGCCATAAACTTTATTCTTTTTGGCAGACTTTCAAGGTAGCTGGTTTTGGCTTCTGGTTCTATACGTGCTCTGCTTGATGGATCAGCAGGTGTTGTACTTGAAGGTTCTACAGGTGTTGTGTTGGGTGTACTGACATCTTCATCATCATCATCGATTTTTTTGTTGATTTAGTTCATGAAAAGTAACTTTCATTGACTCTTTGATGATCATAATCCTTTTGTTGAAGACTCAGTACCCTTTGCTTTTGGTCGCATATGGCCTTTCGTCAAACTTTCCTAAATTATTTTTAGTATTAAAAATAAAGAATTTTCAACCAAATATTTTGAAATAAGAAAGTGAGGGTGTACTATCAAACCATAACTCATAGGGAGTCTTCTTCGATTTAGGTCGAATTAGAACCCTATTGAGAACATAACAAGTTGTATTGACAGCTTCAGCCTAAAAGTATTTAGGTAGACTAAACTGGTTTAACATAACTCTAGCCATTTCAGATAGAGTCCTATTTATACGTTCCACAACTCTATTTTGTTGTAGAGCCCTAGGGCAGGAGAACTCATGTAGATAACCGTGTGTGTCACAAAATTACTCAAACTCTGTATTCTCAAATTTGTCGCTATGATCACTTCGAATATGAGTGATCATGACTCCTTTTTCAATCTGAACTTTCTTGCAAAAGGAGACGAATTCAGACAATGCATCTTTTTTGCGTGCAAGAAAATATACCCACGTGTATCTAGAGAAACCACCTGCTATTACAAACGCATATAACTTACCACCTAGGCTACTAGGTCCAAATAAATACATATGCAGTAATTGTAGAGGTCTACTGGTACTTACAATGTTCTTGGACTTAAAAGTGGATCTGTTAGCTTTGTTCTTTTCGTATTCACTACATACCATATCCTTCTTGAAGGTGATGTCTGGTAAGCCTCGTACTAATTTTTTTGTAGATAGTCTTGAAATTGTGTCCATATTTGCATAATCGAGTCTCATATGCCATAGTTGACTCTCATCATTCTTGGCGATTAAGCATCTATATGCTTTGTTAGCATCTTCCAACAGATAGAAAACATATATATTATCTTCCCTAATGCCTTCAAAGCTAGTACTACCAGTTGAGCTATCAACTATAGTATATTTGTCTTTGACAAAGTTAATACCATAACCATGATAAGCTAAATGGTTTATGCTGAGTAGGTTATGTTTTAACTCGGTTACTAGACAGACATCTTTAATCATAGGATAGGCAGCCTTACCAATATTGCTGATACCCACTATATACCCTTTAAGATTACTACCGAAGGAGACGTATCATTCTTTCTTCTTCAATAGTGTTGCGAATAATGAAGCATTAGCGGTCATGTGCCGTGAGCAACCGCTGTCGAGGATCTATTTTTTCTAGCATGCGTAAGGTGTTCCACCTACAAAAGAATTTGCAGATAAAACCTTTGGTACCCTTTCTTGTAGGATCCTAAAATGTTAGTATTTGGTATCCATGCACATAACTTCAAATCAACTAGCTTTCTTACTCTACAAGCAGGAGAGATATGACCAATGGTGCCACAATAATGACATCCAGGTTGAGTGTTATATGTAGTGTGTTGCGCATGAATGGTAGGTCTTGGTCTTCTAGTTGGGTATTTGTAATAAAATGCATGCCTATTAGTCTTTTTGGGCAAAGATTTGGTTGGGTTTGGTCTGACAGTATTGGGTTTGACAGTATTTTGGTGTTTCGGTAAGTGACACATGTTAGAGTAGGAAGCAGCAACCTCATGCTGTATTCCTAACCTAATTTTTAACTTTTTGGAAGTGTCATACAGTATGTTGTAGTCAGCAGTGAGTGCATCATTTCTGACTAGTACTTATTGAAGACTCTTCTTCTCTTTGAGTAAATCTTCCTCTAATTTGGTAATGGTCTTGTCTTTCTTTTCGGATAGCCTTGTGGTCTCGTGTAATTATAACTTGATAGAAGAAAGCTCACCAACCTCACTTGAATTATCATTAGTTCTAACATCAGCTAGTAGGTCGATAAGTCTTCATATTTCACCTTTATACTCTTTGAATACCTTCTTAGAGTTTTGGTATTTGCTACACAATTTTCTGTAGTCACCTAAGAGATCACTAAAAGCTTCACCTAACTGTTCAAAGATAAAATTGTCATATGTATCAAACAGGGGGTTATTGTTTACCTGATCATATGCCATTAAGCATACATTTGCAGCATCATCTAATTGTTCATCTTCTGATTCGCTGGCTTCACTTTCATGCCATATGCTTGTGTTAGCATATCTCTTGGAGGTAGATTTATTCATGTAACCCTTTTCATACTTGTACTTTTCCTGGCTGATGATAATGTTGTCGGACAATCTTTCTTGATGTGTTCTTTCTTCTTACAACCATAGCAGATTGGATCTTCTTCATTGTTGCTATTATTGCTGTTGTTCTTTTTTGTTCTTCGGTTGAATCTCATGAACTTCTTTACTATGAGAGCTTGATCTTCAGAGTCAGAGTCACTGTCGTCGGAATCATCTTCGACAGATCTTCTGTGTTGAGCTTTGAGGGCGATTGACTTCTACTTTGGTGCAACTTCTTCAAAGTCTTGAAGTTCCAGCTCGTGAGTGAGTAGCTTACCCATGAGTGTTTCAAGAGACATAGTAGTGAGGTCGTTTCCTTCAATAATTGTAGTAGCCTTTGGAATCCAGTTCTTTGTGAGAGCTCGTACAAGTTTGCAAATCTTCTTATGGTTATTGTATTACTTGCCTAGGGAAGATAAAGGGTTTACAATATCCAAAAATCTTATAAACATCTGAGTGACGGATTCGTTTGGCTTCATCTTGAACGCCTCATGCTCCTGAGTAAGTTGACAAATCTTTGACTCCTTGACTTATGTCGTGCCTTCGTGAGTAACTTTGAGAAGTTTCCATACTTCATTAGAAATTGTGCATGTAGACACCCTGTTAAATTCAGTCCTGTCTAAGGCACAAAATAAAGCGTTAATAGCAAGTGCATCAAGACTGGCCTGTTTCTTTTCAGCTTCAGTATACTTGTCATGTGTTTCTCAACCAACTCTCCATCAACAAGAATACGAGGAGGATTTTTATAGCCATTAATCACAATAGACCATATGTCGAAATCTAGAGATTTCAAGAATAAATTCATACATGTTTTCCAGTATGTTAATTTTTACCATCAAACAGTGGGGGTCTGTTTGTGGTCTGGCCTTCACTTGTAAATTTTACAGTTGCTATGTGTGATATAGTGATCAATATAACAGCAGTATAGATAAGAATATAATAACATTATTACCTTGCTTTACCTGTGTAACCCGTTCTGATACCAATTATAGGAACGAAATGTAAAGCGCTATACTCTAGAGGGGGATGAATAGAGTAGGCAGCGGAAAATTAGCTATTAAAAATTGTTAGTAGCAAGATCACAGAATATATTTTTTTTTCACAGAATATATATATATATATTATATATATATATATTTTTTTTTATATATTATATATATATATATATATTTTTTATATATATATATATATTTTTTTATATATATATATATTTTTTTATATATATTATATATATATATTTTTATATATATATATTATATATATATATATATATATATATATATATATCACAGATATGTAAATGAAAAGTAGAGAGCAGAGAGCAGATGCAAACACAAGGATGTATACTGGTTTCCCTCTTGTGAGGACTAGTCTAGTCGAAAGAACTCTAGCTTCCAGTTGAAATCCATTATAGAAAAATGTTGCAAGTTTTCATACGAAGTTCTTGCAAGTTCTACAATGTGACCTTTGATCCGAAGTACTCGACCAACTTCAATTGTGAAATGTTTTTCTTCAATCAAGCATCTAATTATAATCACTCTGAAACTTCTAGATCATACCACATTGACAAATCGACTAGAGGATTTTAACTGGCTTGGAATTTGAAAATGAAAAGCTTAAAACACTTTGGAATACCGTAGTAGGCTTAGAGAGAAGAGAAGAGAGAGTTGTGATGAAATGATGGATATTCTTCTCTATTTATAGGTTTTTCAATGGAAAAATTCGGGCAGAATTCTTTGAGAGAATCTCGACAAATAGCCGTTACATCCGTAACTGTGGGGAGACCAAGTTCAAAATCCAATGGGCCACCAACCGAACTCGGGCCGAATTCTTTTGGTGTCCAAAGTTGATTTTTAGGGTTTTGCAAATCAAATTTTGGGCTTTTTTTAAAAACCAGACAGTTTAGGAGCTTTTTGTAAATGGACTATTTTCAAAATAAAAGATATTTTGAAATCATTTTTGGGTAACATATTTGCCAGTACGACTCGGTGTACATCGTATTCCTAGACTCAATAAATTGTAAAAATTATATTGATAAAGGAAATACAGACTCAATGGCAAACTGACTTTAAGTCATGAACGGTAGCAGTAGCAGTTCTCCGCAGTTGTCCAAGCAGCCCTTATATCGAAACTGGGTTAGATAAATTATTAAAATTAGGTTTGACCATGACCAATGGGCCAATAAAATCTGCTATCTCAAAATCAGCTAAGTTAAAAGTTATCAATTTGAGCCTCGAAACGCTCAACACAGTTGTCTGAAGGAAATGCGCCATGCAGCTGATGCTCCCCACAGCTCCATGCCTGATGCTCCCAGTAGTGCACAAACAGATGTGCCCTTCTAAGCTTGTCACCCATCAAGCACTTAATGCTAAATGACAGGAGTCGTCAGCACACGTCTCGAAGACTAAATAGTTAACAGCTTTTTTAGAAAACAAAGAGCCGCCGTCGTCAACACCATCATTACTTATTTTTTTGGCTATGCTCTGCCACATGGCTGGCTAAACAATTGCATGTGCCTCTGCAGCCATGTGCTCAAAACTTTATATGTGCCTCCACATCCATGCGTCCAGACTTACTATTGACCCAAAAGTTATATGCTAAAGTCTCCTTATGCGGCAAATCCTAGGCGCATAAAAGCAAATCATCCTGCAAAAAATTAAAGACCTTGAGCAATGAGTACGTGCCACGTGTTATTGACTCAATTTTGCTCATGAATGAGTACCAACCACATAATATCTCAGCATCAAACGAATCTCAACAACTGCCACATGTCAGCTCCTCCGTAGCCCAACAGTAAAGACTTAAACAGATTCAGTTCAAGCTTCCTGGCGCAGCTCCATATGCCTAACAAAGTCAGACATGTGGCATCCCTATGTGTAGATCTCCATGCGCGCATCGCATATGCACGCATAGACGGATCATCCCATTGCCTATAAATAGAAAGATTATTCCTTCATTCAGGCTTCTTCAACCTTCATAAAATCCTCTAAGCTATTCAATAGCTTCGACTCATCACCTTCCCCAGAGCACCTCAGACATTTAGAGAGATCGAGATCGTCGTCAGATCGTCAATGGAGTAAAGAATCACCTCTCCATCGCCACAGTTCCCAGATAGAAACAAAAGTGTACTAGAAGGATTCCATCGAGATCCAACATTGTACTCTGTTTGTTTGTATTTATAGAAGTTTTATTCCAACACTTTTTAATGGCAAAGAAGCCTAGTTTTTAAGTTGCCTTTTTCTTGTTTAAAACCATCCTCTCATCCACTCGAGCGAACAACAGCTTTCCCCCTTCAAAACCCTAATTTTTTAAAACCCTAGCTCTTGATCTCTTCCAAAATCCTTGAGTTTCATCTCTAAAAACTTTGGATCTAGATGTTTCTCAGTGTTCTTTTCCATTTTTAGCATTCTTTTGTGGTATAACTCTCACTCTTTCTCTAACGTTTTTTCTATGTCTCTAAAACTTGGGAAGAAAAAGAGGAAATTGGATGAAGCATCATCATCTAATCCATCTCAGGATTTATTTCAATCTTTATTTAGTCCTCCTCCTCCTGATTATGACGATTATAATAGTGCATTATTTAGAAGCTTAGATGTTTCATGTTCGTGGTTTGATGACTTCCAAAAGAGGAATATTTGTCTGGACAATGTCATTAGTTTTACTATGTTTTGGAATATTTAGCTACTCATATTGCTCAGAACATCATGATCTTTTTCAAGTTGCTAACCCAATTTATTCTAATACACGCATGTCTTACTGCAATTTGTAACATAATTTTGGAGCTATTTACTCATCTATCTGCAGCATCGATATTGAGTTTAAGGATTCTGTGTGCCATTCTTTTCCTAGACCACATGGACATCTCATGTCCAAGTATCTGAACCAGCATTTTTACGAGTTGTACCGTATATCTTTTAATCTATCTTGCCTAAAATGGGATCCACTGACGAGATTACGCACTTAGAGATGTCATCTCTTTATCATATTCACTTTTCTATTCTTTTTAGTCTCCTAAAGACTAGGATCTCAACTATGATAAATTATCGCAAGAAATGGCGCAACCTACTATTTGTTATGTACCTACCGATTATCTTTCATAGGTTTGATATTCCTTTAGACTCATGCCCCTTTGACAATATACCCTCCTGCCTCATTCGAGACCGTAAGACCCGACCTTCTCCCCATAGTACTTCACATCTTGATGAGGCCGGGGATGAGAATGTCCAACCTGATGCTCATGCACCACCTCCTCCTCTTGCTGCCATCTCTCTTCCTGTTACAGAAGCCCAACCTCACTTAATGAGATTCGCGCTATGATGCTTGAGCATTTTCATCTTGAGGATGAGTGTTACAGAGCTGATCTAGAGCGTCATCGACAGACGAATTTTAGGACTACTCTCCAGGTCCAGGCTCATGGAACTCTATTGCTGACGTGCAGTAGAGTATGGCTCGTGCACCTAGTGGGCCTATTCCCTATCTCCATCACCCTCATATATCCGGATACATATTTTAGGATCCAGAGGCTCAACGCTATTTCATTCCTGGATCTGCCTATTATGATCATAACCGGTCAGCCGAGACTGGGGACGATACTACTTGAGATTATTGTTGGCATTTTGGTCTTTTTGAGTTGATGATGGTTAATGACACTATTTGTTAGTGATACTTTAGTTTGAGTATGTTTGATGTTATTTTCTAGTTATGCATTTTTATTATGCACTTTGATTATGTATCAGACATATATGGTGTGTTTACGTTTAAAACACTCTTTAGTTAGTATTATTCTATTTTTATATCATGTGCTCTGCTACTTGCTACATGTTCTAGTTGTTATCTCCTTATTTATGGTTCACTTCACTCTTTTTGTTGTTATTTGTGTTATTTGTTTGGCGGGAGCTTACATTTTGCTCAATGACAAAGGGGAAGAAAATTATCATTTATTAAGGAAGGTAAAAATTAATTATATTTTGATATTATTTGGTGTATCAACTTAAGTTTTTCAATTATCAAAATTGGGAAGATTGTTGGCCCATTGGATTGGTCACACCTAATTTTGATAATCGACTTAAACTTCGGTTCGATATGCACAAGTAATATAGAGGTACGATACTACTTCTGAACGACTACTACCATGTTGCTACAATCAATCAGAGCCTTTGCCAAAGACAATCACGTCGATGATCAAGTCATTTTTTTCATATTCTTATGTATTTTTTAATTTATTGAATCTAGAAAAAAATTTACTGTTGAATGATATTGGCACCTAGATCGGCTACAAAGTTCACCTACAAAATAAAGCCTACTCAATTTATTCCTTAATCAGTCCACATACAAATCCAGTCTTCAAATCAAATAGCCCAAAAACCCAAAAACGTAAATGTCACGTCCCGATCCCGGAGGATCGAAAACTAGCCACTGGGCGTGATGCCATACAAGTCTAGATTGTACTTGTATAAGGCAAAACCATTATAGTTTTCGGTATTTCTTAGAAAACAACAACATCGCAGCAAAACCAAGCAGATAAATTGAAGTCACAAGAAGATATGAGGAAATATATCTTTTATTCATAATTGTAATATATTACAAGGCTTACAGCTGAAAATAGAGTTTACAATACATTACAAAAACTTTTGAATAGCCAACTAAATTTACATGTCACTTAGACTTACAACCGAACATGCCGACTTGGCTTACAAAGAACATGTCGAACTGGCTTACAATCTCACTAGTACAACTGAGTTACATTATTCCATAAATTATGTCCCGTATAGCAGAAGACATCGTCTTTGCAAGAAAAGCTTATGCACACCCTTCTGATTCATCTATGCCAAGCATTGAACAAATGATATCCCCCCATGTACAAGCACCTGAAATCATGCCCAAAAATATGGGTCAGTAGATTCATCTATGTACTGGCGAACGATGCTGGCCCAACTCACCTAAGAAGACAACACTAAGTAATCATGTGATAGAAACATTATTAATGTGGTCTTTCTCGTTGCTTAGGGTCAATTTAGTAGTTCATATCCGGCAGAAGTAAAGCATGCATATTATTCATAGCTAGCATAAGGTAAAGCATATATGATATCACCCTTTGGTGATTCTTATCCATGGTCGTGCAGCCATCCCTATACATTTATAATACTTACTCTTCTTGCAAAATTCATTGTTAGAACAATATCATATTTATCATATTCGTCACCATTCCGGTGATTCTTACTAACAACTGACATCCTTCTCCGTATATGATTCATAACTTATTTAGCATGCATAAGACATGTCATTAGCATACGACCTGTCTATATGCGGGTCACTGACTACACGTCATCTTGGACTTATGGTTAGACGGCTCCCCTTCAGTGCCGAGTAGCTAGTCCAGTTCGGAAGGTTTTCGGATCACCGTGCTACTACTTCAGCACTGTACTACTACTTTAGCACTAGGTTCCACCAAGACGAATCAGTTTACGAGGCCCAGTATACCGTTCGAGGAACCACCTTGTCAACAAGTTGTCCATGACCATGCAAATATATGCAACTTATCCATGAAGAAAACGTATAATGCATAATAAGAAGAACTAAGTAAATAAGCCACCATTCTCAAATAAGCCATTATTCTCATTCGTATTGCCTCACATGCCTTGAGCCAACGCTCGCATTACCATCTGCCCAATCTAGGGTCTTAGTGTAATCAAGATTCTATAACGGTATCGGATAATAGAATGTTATTACTCAATCTCTTCCTACATGTTTGATACTATCCACTCTCACGGTCATAATTCAAGCATACTCTGTAATGACCTATCTCGCCCAGTTCAACGGGAGGAATCAAAATGCCAATGATGTTTGGACTTTGCCATGCAAAGACTTGCTCGAAGTCCTGCTCGATCGAGGCAACTCCTCGCTCAGGTGGGCGACTTCAGTGAACGTGCCTCAGCTTGGCCTTCACAATAATAATTGGATGTTTTTAACTGCACTAAGTAAGTATGCTAATAAAAGAGATGAACCCACATAACTAAAGGAAATAATCCCGTATTGAGTCCAATGAGTATAGAACATGGAATTATCGAGTTGCTACTAGATATCATCCCACGATGGCTTTCAAATTGACACTCGATCATTCGTCCCGTATTTTGGGAGAAGAAATAGTTTGTATATATTGCCACAAGACAATGAACTTAGCATAGTCATAGGCGTCGCATGATATAAATGCTTGATAAAACATGTACTGTCCCACCGTCCAATGCTTGACACGGCAAAATTGTCCCACAAGTCTTAATGCACGTTTCCATGGTACAAGGCTTGGCATAGCCTTTGCTCGTCCCACGGGTTAAGTTGTATCGTACGATCTAGGGATATTTAGACTTTGGGTCTCAAATAAATTTTGAAATTAGTATTTGGGTCTCCATATCATAAATAATTAGTGTTTGAGTCTCAAAAGTGTCGCTAATGTCTCAAAAGTATCATCAAAAGTGTACCAAAAGTGTCACTAATTATTTTTGGTGACACTTTTGAGACCCAAACACTAATTATGTATAATATGGAGACCCAAACACTAATTTTGAAACTTATTTGAGACCCAAAGTCAAAATATCCCTACGATTTATGGCATAAGTCAAAACATCCAAAGAGCTTGGTTGTTCAAATTGAACACGTCCACAATCCCACAGTCTCAAGACTCTTCATATAGAATATCACTTGGGTGGCAGTGTTATATGAAACATAGTTGGTTAAGGCACGATACACGACTGATTCAAGTAATATATCCAACAATTCCATAATTTGTCATATAGACTATGCTACGGTCTATGGCACGAAAGGAACAAGCCTTGTTTAAAAAAAGTAAGAAGGTTATGCAGTAGCCATTTTCTAGTTTCAAGGAATGAAAAAGTTCATGCGACCGTTTGTCGCCGAGACGGTCCCTAATTTGGGATTCTCCAATGAAGTATAGAAAGCATGGTCATGAATAAAGAAGAACATGGTTGGAGTCATATGGTGAGTTAGGTAGGAACCATTGCATGGTCATGGACAACTTGTGCACAATACGTAGTCTTCATCGAATGAATCGTAGGGGCACCAAAATAATATCGGCCTAGGAGGAAGCAAGTTGGCAAAGCATGATGCTGGATATATCGTATAGGAGATTCGGGGCTTCTATTGGATAATTACCCTGGATGATCGTCGTCTATCCTAGTATACCGTATAGGAGATTTAGGGCTTCCATGGGCTAGCTACCCGCGTTGGATGACCATCGTCTATCCTTAGCCAAGTCCAAAGATAGCTTGACATTGCTAGTAACCTTTTATATTGATGAGTCGTCATAATTGCGGTAATCTGCGTGCATGCCTTTGATTGAGTAAAGAAGTGTATGTATGGTGCCGGTTAAGTCGAAGGAAGTGTAAACACGACATAAATTAGTCAAAAAATGTGTGTACGGTCTGCAACACAAGTATGAAGCCTAAGATTTGGCTGTAGCAAGAGACACGTGCTTCGGCACAAGGTGTGGCATCATTTTGTTGAGTCATTAACACAAGTCTATGAGTATGGTTTGAGTTAGATTCATGTTGAAATGGTAAAGACCATAAGGCATGTATGAATGGGTTGTACTATGTTGCAAGGCACATCCTCGATGTTGTCACATAAATGGGTTTTGTAGCACATTTTTAAATTACTTGATAGTATGACAACGTTGGTTGCAACACGAATAGGCCAGGAGTCTATGTTCTAAAATTGATCCTAAGGCAAGAATAGAAAGACAATCGAAAGAACAGTTTGCACAAACTAAAATAAATGTGTTGGTTTTGTATAGGTGGACGAGAAGGTCACACCACCAGTATGGTTGTGTATTGACACCCACACAGTTTTCAAGCACAAGTTACAGGTGTAGGTCCTAAAAATCAAGTTGCACCCATCAACAAAGTCATGAAAATCAAATTAAACATCCTTCAAGTGAACTGCGCAGAAGACAGATTGCGCACAGACTCGATTGCGCAGGCTGAATTGCACACTCATCCAAGTGTGCGAGCTGACGTGGCCTCGTCATCATTACCTGACAGAGAATCAGATCTTTTGACAGCTGACAGCACGGAGAACGAGGAAACTGTTCATTTATCGTACAGTACAGCGCTCGAGGACAGCTGTACATACAGCGCAATCGGCCTGCAGCGCAATCCATCCCAACACGGTCCATCCCAGCGTAATCTGAAGCCAGCGCAATTCAGGTGGCGCACTCCATCAATACAACTGACAAAGTACATACAGCCTTCATGCCATCAATGACTCATTACGTGGTAACCGTCTGTACACGATCATGCACATTTCAATCAAATAATACCATGTGTCCAATACAGTTGGCCCACGATCAAATAACTGCCAGCGCAGTCTGATGTCTGCGCGGTCCAATGCAGCGTAATCCAGCTTGCGCAGTCCAGAATAACTAAAAAGTAGATATTTCCAGAACTCTATAAATAGAGTTTCAAGTCCTTCCTAGAGGGGATCATATATACACACATATCAGAGATCAGATATCATCACCAGAGATCAGGAGTTCTTGCTGAAGTGCTGCTGCAATCTTTAGAGGCTAGCTCTTCAAAGTTCACATCGTCCAAGGGATAAAGCGATCGTCTTCAGATTGAATTCCTATAGTTGTACTTTTCCAGAATTCTTGTAATCTTCTTTACCAAATTTGTTGAAATAAAGATCAACTTTTGTTTTTGCAAATAAAATAGCGACTCTGCTAGGGACGACTTTCTTCTCCGACGAGGAAGTGACAACTCAATGTGACGTTGCGTCTATCGGAAAGACGCAGAAGACGCTGGTTGTAAAGGTCAACCAGACGGCCTATAAAGCCATGATCAACTCCAGGACCACCCCTCGCACTGCAACAACTTCTACCACGAGCAAAGTGCGCCCAGAGTGGGTCCCCAGGACTGCTGTGCAGTCTGCTGTCTCTGCTGTTGCACAGCCTATTTCTAAGACTGTTGCACAATCTGCTGATTCTGCCACTAAAACTGTTGCGCAGTCTAAGGTCTCTACTGCCAAGACTGTTGCACAGTCTGTTGTCTCTACTGTTGCACAATCTGCCTCTACTACTCATGCACAGTCTGCTGTTGCCAGTGTACAAACTACTTCCTATGCTGCCCTGTCAAAGTGCAAGACTCCTCTGTCCCTGGCGCAGTTGGCTGCAACTTTGCCTGCACAATCCATCACTCCAGCAACCAGAGTGCAACCCAATCACTCTGGCAACAAGACTCCTGCTGCACAAACTACTGTGACTGAGGCCAGAAGACTTTCTGCCAGAGTTACTCATGCGCAACCTGCCAGTGCGCCATCAACCCATGCGCAAGCTGTGCCAGTGCAGTCCAAAAGAGATGGCCCTTTGACTAATCTCTCCTCTTCTCATAGCAAGGGGAAAAGCTCTGCTCCTCCCCTCAAGCACCTTGTTGCTCCTGCACAATCCACTTGGGGTAGTCTTTTGGCTATTCCTCGTCCTTCCCAAAACAAAGGAAAAGGCCCATTGGTCTTTTCTCAAAATTCCTCGTCCCACAACTTGGAAGACAACAGAGGAAAACGCTCTTTAGCTAACCCTTCTTCACAAAATAAAGGAAAAGGCCCTTTGGTCTTTTTTCAGTCTTCCTCGGTTTTTACCGTAGAAGATCAATCTGAACGTGCTCCAGCACTAGTCAGTACAAGAATTCTTTCCAATAAGGGTTCTTCTTCCCTCATTGCCAAAGGGAAGTGTACTGATCAGAGAGGTATTCTGCCTACTCCGGTAGCAGAGTTCCAAGATCTCCCAACTCTCCAGATCTCTCGTTCAAGACAGGGAAAATTACTGGTGTCTCAGATAGAAACCCCTGGGGGTGAGTTTGCTGATCTAAAAACTTATCTCAATCGACCAACTTCGTTGAAACGCAAACAGCCAATGCCGAAGACCAACCAGCATCAGAAACAAACTTCCAGGATCAAGAATCCGGACACCTATGCCAATGAAATGAGTACTTTCCTGTACACTCAAGGGACAAAATATTTGAAGAACCGGAACCATATTCCGAATGTTGTCAAAGAACACATCCCTCGAACTTATTCTCGTCCCGTTGCTGTTCCCGATCTCCGAGAAAACCTCAAGCAAAAACGGGATAACATCTCAACATCTCCAGTGCAACCACTTGGACACCATTGCAATCACAAGGTTGTCATCAAGTGTTGTTGTCAGACAACAAGACGATCAGTCTTCGATCGTCTGAACTTTTCAAACTCTGAACCTATGTCAAAAGTCGAAGATGAAGTTTTGTACGCTTCTGTCAACATGACTTCCAGAGACACTGGGGGTAGGAAGTGCTCCAAGCACGACAAGCCTCGCAAGCCAAGCCAACGGTATTTGGATTTACTCCAAGAATCCTCTGAAGGAGTATTCCAACATACCCGATCCCGAAGACGTAATACAATCGGTCAAAGGAATCTTCAAGATCCTTCCGGTCATCTTCCTCTTTCTCACTCAGGAGATGATTCTTTCTCCGACTACGATGCATACAGTGAAAGTTCGGAACAGACAGTGTCCTCCACTGTACCTAGAGAAGTGACAGCTTATGTTGTCACTGAAGATCCCGATGCTTCCAGTTCAGCTAGTTAAGAGCAACGAATAGCTGCGCTAGAAGACAAACTGAAGACCATGGCTGAAATGGTCGCAAGTATGTATTCCATCATTGTGGCCCAGCATACGGTACCACCGACCGTGCCTCCTGCAAATCCTGAAATCATAGCATCGTCGGTGCCTGTCAATGCAGGACTGGGGGTAGCATCTCTTCAAGTACCTCCTGTACAGATCCAACCTACACCCAGTCAATCAGGTGCTGGGGGTAGTACTTATCACGCTGTTCCTCCCCCTAATACTGTGATTCAGCCTACTCCTTCTACATCAGTGGAAGATGCCAATGAAGCTGTCAAGCTCCTGCGCACTCAGTTTGAGGCCTTCAAAGAGAAGGACAACTTGCAAAGGTTGGGGATCAAGCAACCTTACCCAGTTGAATGGAAGGAAGTCCCATTTCCTCCTAAGTACAAGATCCCAACAATCTCGTTGTTTGATGGCAGCACTTCTCCCAGTCAGTTTATTAACCACTTTGAGATAATGACTGTCCAACTTCAACCAAATGACGCTCTTCTTACCAGAGTATTCGTTGGCTGTTTAGCCGGCGTAGCATACGATTGGTACAGAAGCTTGCCCGATGGTTGTATCACCTCCTTCTCTGGCCTAAAACAAATATTCTTGGAACGATTCTATGAGGGGATCAACGACATGACTATGTCAGCCCTCAATAAAATCAAACAAAGACACAATGAAACTGCTAAAAGTTTCATTGAAAGGTTCCGCCGGAAAGCTTTGAAAATGCCTCCTGGAACTCCGATCGTTGTCACCATAGACACCTGCAAGGCAAATCTTTTGCCTATCATCAGCATATAGACGGGATCTACTCAGTTCCAAGACTGGCCATCCTTCATTGTCAACGCTAAAGCAGCTAAAGTTAGCGCCGACAAATTCAAACAGCTAGGGGTACAAATATCTAACCCCGACCGGGATGAACATCAGACATCGGGAGGTGGTAATCGCCAGAACAACCGCAAGGGAAAAGAAACTTTGAATATCAACTTGTCGAATAAGAACAAAAAATCTTTGGCGGTCAACGTAGCTCCCCCTACATCCACTTCTACTCCTGCAGCACCTCCACCAAGGGAACCTCGACCAAAAGTAGAGTACTCTTTTGACGAAAATGACACAGTGAGCATCTTTGATTGCTTGATCAAAAGCAACAAGCTCCAGCTCCCAGATCCCAAGAAGCCTGATGAAGTCGGTAAGACTGATCATCCTAAGTACTGTGTTTATCACAGGTTCATTGGACATCCCACTCGAGCATGTTATGTGCGCAAAGGCAAAATTCAGGAGCTGGTCAACGCTGGTGTTGTCACTCTACAGCAAGACGAGAAGACTGTTACTGCAAATATGGTTTCAATTCAGTTCGGTGACTTCCCGCCCCAGATGGTACAGCATGGTGTGATTCCTATCCCCAAAGCTACTCTTGAGATCGAGAATCTCTCTCCTCCACGAAGTGAAGGTCTCGTTCCCTTGTCTCTTGACAATGGAAAGATTATGTGGATTCAACCAGATTTGGCCTCGGAGTTCGAACTTCCCTCTTCCTCCAAGAAGAAGGACCGCTCTAAGGACAAGACAAAGACTTGCAACATGGTGTCTTTTGACCCCATAGTTGACAAGGAAATCCTGCTGGGCACTAGATCAGGGAAAGCCTATCTAAAGGATTACCCCGAAGCTTAAGAGAATCCTGCTTCTTCTTCTGAGCCTGCTCCAGTACAGCCTGCTTCTAATGAGGATATTCCTACTGCATCCTCACCGGTTGTAGAACCCACTCCCTTCAAACCGACGGTCGCCGACAAAGGCAAAAAACAAGTCCACTTCGACAAACCTTTGAAGAAGTCATCTCCTTCCGGACTTGAAAAGCCTTATAGCTTTGATATCTTGGCTCAATTAGCCAATACACCGGCCCGGCTGTCCATTTTCGAGCTCTTATGCCTCTTCAAAGAGACTCGGGAAACTCTGAGTGAGGCTCTCATGCAGGCAGAAACCTGTCTAGCCCTTCTGAAGAAGCCAAAAGCAGAGCCAGTCTCTTGCCTCCATTGTCATAGTATGTTGGAGTTAATTCCAAACATAATTTTCACACAGGATGACATGCTGATGGAAGACAATAGGCACGACCGTCCTCTCTACTATACAGGATATGTCGACTCGATAAAAGTCGATCGTATTTTGATAGATCCAGGATCTGCTCTCAGCATCATGCCAAAGACAATATTGGATGCATTGAAGATCCCAGTGCATAGTCTTTCCAGTACAATCACCACCATTCTTGGGTTCAACCAGGGAAGGAGTGAGCCTCTGGGCAAGATTCGCTTAAAACTCTAAATAGGCAATCTTCGCACAAAGGTGACCTTCTACATCATTGACAATCATGGTTGTTCTTACAATGCTTTATTGGGAAGACCATTTCTGCATGAGCATAATATTGTTCCTTCGACTCTCCATCAATGTTTCAAATATGTCGATGACAATGGAGGTGCAAAAGGAGGTTGCGGATCTCTATCCTTTCAAAGGCGTTGAAGCATACTGCAACGATGCTCGTATGTACAAGGATGAATTCATGAAGGTTGTCATGTCTCTAGACACTGAAGAAGAGCAAGAAACAGTGCCTAATGACACCCTCATCATACCTATTAAAGGGCGTATTTCTCGTCCTCAATCCTCCAAGCCACTGGCTATTCACTTGCCAGTCCAGAAGCAACCAGTTGATGATGACCAGGATAAAAGGGAGCTTACCTCTTCTGAGCCACTTGTTATAGACTTACGTCGTAACAAGGAAAAAAGGTAGCTCACCTCTTCTGAGCCACTTGTTATTGATTTATCTCATAACAAGGATAAAAGGGAGCTCACCTCCTCTGAGCCACTTGTTATCGACCTCCGTCGTAACAAAGCCAATCCTCCTCCACGTTCTTCTTCTCTCCCTCTTGTAATCAATCTGACCAAGCCTGCTAAGGCTAAAGGTCCTGCTGTAAATACAAATATAGAAATCAATAAAAAAGCATCTACTTTCCAGTATACTGATGTCATTTATCATGCTAAGTGCTATTTGGATATGTTAGATAGCTTTCAATCATTTACGATGGGAGTTGTACAATCTCTTCAAACAGAAGTCTCATTTGAACACCCAAAGGATTCATATCGTATTGTTCCCGCTCGAAAGAAAGTCGAGAGTCCAATACTTTTTAGTAAAGGACCGGAACAACAATTCAGCTATACGGATGATAGCAAAAGTAATGACACGGGTCATCTTCAACTCCGTCGTTATAGTCAACAATCAAAAGACATCATCCGAAAGATGGGTTATGACTTCAAGAATGGCCTCAACTATGGTAAGGGTAGAAAAACTCCTATTTGTACGGCTGTGCCGAAAGGAAAGTCAGAGATGTACTACAGCAGGACCAAAAGAGGTCTCGGATATGCTTCACCTCCGGTATTATCCCCAGCAGCCTCTGAATCTGATAGCGAGGAGCGCTCTAACTCTTCTGATTCCAGATCATGGGATTCTGACACCAGCATCGGTCAAGTTCATCGATTGACTGTATCTTCTAACATGGTCTCCGTCGAGCTTCCAGAAGGCTATGACGAGGATGTTGAAGAAAGTCCCAAAACAGATCCATGGGCTCAACGAATGGATATCCAATGGGAACTCCGATTCAAACAAAGGGAACCTTCTACTGAAGATCAATTAGTTCAAATTGATGTAGGAGAGAGCGGGTCACCTCGTCTAATATTCATCAGCAAGAATCTTCTCGAGGCAGATAAGCAATAATTAATTCTTTTTATTCAAGAATATATTGACGTCTTTGCCTGGAGCTATGAAGACATGCCAGGTCTAGATCCCAAAGTTGCTACTCACAAATTGAACATCTTGCCGAATGCAAAACCGGTCAAACAGCAACAACGGCGCTTCAAGCCAGAAATAATGGATGCCATCGATGATGAAGTCAAGAAGCTCATCGTTTGTGGATTTATTCGAGAAGAACAACATCCTGATTGGGTAGCCAATGTCGTCCCAGTTCTAAAGAAAACCAAAAAAGTTCGAGTCTGCATCGACTTTCGGGATCTTAATGAAGCATGCCCAAAAGATGAATTTCCTCTCCCTATCACGGACGTCATGATTGACAACACCTGTGGGTTCGAGCGAATATCTTTCATGGATGGATTCTCTGGATACAATCAGATTCGGATGAATCCTGAAGATGAAAAACATACTTCTTTTCGCACTCTTCGCGGAGTCTACTGCTATACTGTAATACCATTTGGTCTCAAGAATGCTGGTGCAACATACCAACGAGCCATGAGTACCATCTTTCGAGATCATCTGCACAAGACTGTAGAATGCTACGTCGACGATATTATTGTCAAAAGTCGTCTAAAGGAAGATCACCTCCAAGATTTGAGAACTATCTTCAATCTCATACGCCAACATCAACTCAAAATGAATCCCACCAAGTCATTCTTGGGTGTCTCTAGTGGCAAATTTCTCGGCTTCGTCATTACCTCTAAGGGTATACACGTGGATCCCGAGAAGATCAAAGCCATTCAAGAGATGCGTCCTCCACGTAACCTAAAAGAGCTACGAGGATTCCAATGTCGACTTACGTATATCAGAAGATTTATTTCGAATCTGTCTGGACGCTGCAGACCATTCACTCAACTAATGAAGAAAGGTGTATCTTTCGTTTGGACTGAAGAATGTCAACGAGCATTTGACGACATAAAGCGGTATCTCATGAATCCACCAGTCTTGGTGCCACCAATCTCGGGCATACCATTCTTAATATATGTCCATGCTATGGATCATTCATTGGGTGCTTTACTTGCCCAAAAGAACAAAGAAGGCCACGAACAAGCCATCTACTATCTCAGTCGTACTATGATTGGTGCCGAACACCGTTATAGTTCGGTCGAAAAAGAATGCCTAGCTCTTATGTTCGCTGTTCAGAAGACAAGGTATTACATCATTGGCCAAACTATTCATGTCATATCCCGAGTTAATCCTCTTCGGGTACTGATGAAGAAGCCCAGCACACTCAATTCTCGGCTGGCTACATGGGCCATTCTACTAGCCCAATAAGACATGGTATATGTTCCTCAAAAGTCTGTCAAAGGTCAAGCACTGGCGGATTTCTTAGCAGCTCATCCTGTTCCAGAAACGTCCAAACTCTATGATGAAATTCCAGACGAGACTTTGGAATCTAATACAATCTCCGAAGAATTTCCTACTTGGCGTCTATTCTTTGACGGTGCATCCAGGATTGGACCAAATGGTGCCATTGTCGCAGGAGTTGGAGTTGTCCTTGTTTCTCCAGATGGGTCACCTATTCAAAGAGCTTACTCCTTAGATGAGCCTTGCTCCAATAACGTGGCAGAATACAATGCTCTACTTATTGGCCTTCAGCTAGCCAAACAACTTGACGTCGAGTATCTTGAAGTCTATGGTGACTCTAAGCTGGTTATTAATCAGGTTAGAGGAACCTATAAAGTTCGCCATCAAGATCTAATGCCTTACTTTGAAGCGGCAATCAACATGGCTACATCATTCAAAGCTTTCTTCATTGAATATGTACGACGAGCTTGCAATACTGAGGCAGATGCTTTGGCCAATCTTGCAGCAGTCTTAGCCATCCCTATCAAAAGACAGCAGGTGGTGGTTATCTCTAATCGCGAATTGTTCTGCGTCAAAAACAATTGTAATATTGAGTTCAGTAATCTTACTGAAGTCAATGTTATCGGTGAAGATTGAAGAACTCCTTTCATTAACTTTGTGGTCCATGACATACTCCCTGAAGATCCCAAGGAAGCTACGAGTATTCGACGGCGGTCACTGCGATTCTACTACAATCAGACCACCAAAACTCTCTACCGGCGAACTTATGATGGCCTACTCTTGCGTTGTCTTGCTGGTGATGAAGCGAAGCAAGTATTGCGTGAAGCTCACGACGGTGTCTGCGGAGCACATCAACCCGGTCCTAAACTACAGGATCGCATCCGACACATGGGTTACTACTGGCTCTCTATGGTATCTGATGCCATCGAATATGCAAGGAAGTGTCGAGCTTGTCAAATTCACGCAGACTTTATTCATCAACGTCAGAATTCCTTCATCCGACTGCTGCTTCCTGGCCTTTTGAAGCCTAGGGCATGGACATCATAGGTCCCATCAACCCTCCTTCTTCTAGAGGACATCGATTCATACTGGCAATAACCGATTACTTCTCCAAATGGGCCGAGGCTATACCATTGGCTGAAGTCAAGACCAGTAGTGCCATCAACTTCGTCAAATACCATATCATCTATAGATTTGGTGTACGTCGAAGAATCATCCACGACAACGGACCTCAGTTCATCAGCCAAAAGTTCACAAGGTTCTGCGATGATCATCGGATTGACAATATCGCTTCGATAGCCTACAATCCTGCTGCTAATGGCTTAGCTGAAGCTTTCAATAAGACTATCATCAAGCTCCTCAAGAAGTTTATGTCTACTAACAAACGAAACTGGAGTAAAAAGCTTGGAGAATGTCTTTGGGCCTACCGCACTACAGTCCACAACCCTACAGGCTGTACACCCTTCTCTTTGGTGTACGGCTGTGAAGCAGTTCTACCTCTGGAACTTCAAATTCCATCTTTGAGGATTGCTATCGTCAACGAACTCACGACAGAGAACAACGACCTTCTTCGACTGCAAGAATTGGAGGCGCTCGATGAGAAGCGGTTAATGGCTCAACAGCATATTGAGCTATACCAAGCCCGCATCTCAAAGACTTTCAACCGTAAAGTTAAGGTCAGAGCCTTTCAGAAAGGAGAGCTTGTTATAACCGTCAGACATCCTATGACTATGACTCACTCGAGCAAAGGCAAGTTCGATGCAAAGTGGAAAGGGCCATATATCGTGAGCAAAGTCTTTTCCAATGGAGCCTATCAACTCACAGAGCTAGATGGTCGAGTTGCAATGATGCCCATCAATGGAAAGTTCCTCAAAAAGTATTATGTATAAATATAACAGACATTGCTTGTAATCATCAGACAAGTTCATAAATAAAATTCAGTTTTATTTCATCTTGAATGATAGTACATAATATCAAGGAAGGTCACTATCATCCTTCTCAAAATTGGGACGCGGGCCATTGCCGTCTTTATCAAAAACATGATCAGCAAAAGAGTCGAGAACATTCTTGCTGGAGCCCACCAGGAACTTGCAAGCAGCCATCCTAATGGTTTCTTCTTCTTCAGTCTTCCCTGGTTCAAGAAGGAAGTCCAAGATGTCCTTTGGAGGCTTGGGTGCAGAAGAACCTTCTCCCGCTGCTATCTGCTTTGGTTGAGCCAGTTCGACTAGACGTTCCCCAGTACCTACTTCAACCTTCGGGGCAATCTCAGTATTCTTGGATGCATATCCAGACGACATCTTTATGTTGAAAAGTGAAAGTGACCATCCCATCTGATTTTCTATTCTATTTATAGACAGAGAGTCGTAAGACAACAAAGCGACACATTCATCCGACGGTTCGCCCGTTCATTATCTGACGGTTCACACGTTCATCATCTGACGATTTGCCCGTTCATCATCTGACGGTTCGCTCGTTCATCATCTGACGGTTCGCCCGTTCATCATCTGACGGTTCGCCCGTTCATCATCTGACAATTCGCCCGTTCATCATCTGACGGTTCGCCCGTTCATCATCTGACGATTCGCCCGTTCATCATCTGACGATTCGCCCGTTCATCATCTGACGATTTGCCCGTTCATCATCTGACGATTCGCCCGTTCATCATCTGACGATTCGCCCGTTCATCATCTGACGGTTTACCCGTTCATTACATTCATCTAACGGTTTACCCGTACATTCCATCATCTGACGGTTTACCCGTTCATTCCATCATCTGACGGTTTACCCGTTCATTATATTCATCTGACGGTTTACCCGTTCGTTACATTCATCCCGACGATTCATTTCGTTCATTTATTTCGTTCACATTTCGACGAATCATCCAGTTCATTTTTATCAGCAACTTGTCATTTTTGATTAAGTTGTCTATTGAAATAATGATATTCGATAAATTATATTTGCCATGTCCATATTACCTCTGAGCAGATATAATTGAATATGATTATTTTCCATAATCAAGAAATATATCATGTCTTGCACCTCTGAATATATTTTCTATCGCTATTATTTATATCTGAATAAGATATGCAACAAATAATAGAGCCACAAAAAATATCTTTTTATTGATCAAAGATATTACAAAGATACATATTGCAAAACAAAAAGATACAGAAAATCTTTCTATTCGGTCGGTGGTGTCATCTAGTGAACCATCTGCTGCTTTAAAGATTTCAGGCGCTCCTCACGGGATTCTATCACCCGTCTCCTAGCTTCCTCCATTCCAGACTTTTCATTAAAAGTCGGTAAGGTCACTAAGCGGTGGGAGATTTCAGCCTGGTGAGTCGTAACATATTCATTTTGTTTCTGAGTCAGAAGGTCCAGTTGTTGAGTGGCAGCTTGATGCTGTATGACTTCATCTTCTAGAGTATGCTGAACCAGTTTCAACTCTTCCTGGAGACGGGCAATCTCCTCTTGAGTACGAACAGATTTCGCTTTCAACTCAGTAACTTTCTCCTCTTTCTCTCCAGCAGCAGAGGTGGCTATCTCCATTTGAGAATCATATTCTGAAGCTCTGGCAGTATAAGTGCCTATGAAATTCTGGAACTTAGCATTCTCAATGGCAACTTCTTGGGACATCCTTTCAACTTCAGCTTGTACTAAGGAGTCCACTTCCCCTCGATTAAGATCTTTGTAGATCTTAACTAATGCTTCTAGCTCATCCAATATGTGCTCAAGAAAAATAGCTTGAGCTTCATCTCCTTGACCTCGGATGGCATTTATCAAATAAGAGGTTGGGCTACTAACAGTAGTGAAATCAACAACTTCTTTTTCTAGTACCCTATCTACTAGGGGTCCCAATGCATTGAAGAACAGGTTGCTAAAAGAACTAATGATGAATTGGTTAGCTGCCAAAGCACCAGGGGTAGCAGCTACTCTCGTTGATGATGAAGCAGCATGTACCTGCGCCGATGGACGTTCTTGCACTTGAACAGAGGGTTCTTTAAACAAGGGAGCTAAAGTAGAACTGGTTGCTCCTCCCGGTTGTTCTTCTGCAAGGACAAATGAACCTATCATTGATTGTTGTTGTCATTAACAATTAATTAAAAAGGATCAAAAGATCAAAGGCAATCTTACCATGACTTGTTCCAGTAACAAGCCTTTCGTTTGTGGGTACAGATTCTATTCTAGCAGAGGTAGCCTCAGACATCACTGTCTGGCTACTTTCGGCTTCAAAACCGCCCGACAGATGTCGATTGCCACTGGCTATTACTGTTATCGGTACTATATCAGTGCAAGGAGGAACCGGAGATGATTCGATTTCTATATGGATCAAAAAAAGAGATGTCAGTTGTTAATCTATGAAAAGAAGATTAATAATTTTATTTAATACCTTTGGGATCATTGGTAGTTGCTTCCTCCGGCGCTACTTCCTCACCCATATTCTTTTCAGGAGACACATCCACCTCAACATCCTTTTCAGGAGCTAGTGTGTCTTCAACAGCTTCAGGAGATTTATGGACATCAATGTCCTCTTCTTGATTCAAAGTATCATCAATAACCTCTATTGATGTATCTTCAGTGCTCATGCTATCCTCAGGTACTTCTTCGCTGACAGTAGCAGCGGTATGATCAGCATCTTCTTGTAGACCGAAGTCGCAATCATTTAATGCTTCAATCATTAAATAATCCTCCTCCTTGCGGATTGTTCCTGGTGTAGCAGGAAGTTGAGTAGTTTCTACCGCTGGTGAAGGAGATCGCAAAGCTTCCTGCTCCTCCTCTATAATATCCTCCCTAGGCTCTGCAGCCTCCTCTCTCTGATCAGCCTCGTCCCTCCGTTCTGGACTGGGAGTCTCCTGCCTAGACTCAGAGACAGGAGTCGAAGATGACATAGTAATTCCAGCAGCAGTACTGGCCACCACCGAGGACAGGACCTTCTTTCTTTTCCTAAAAGCCAACTTCTTTCGATGAAGAGGTCTTTCGGGACTCTCCACATCTACCACATCAACCCGCTGTGGAAGAGAAGTCGGTGGGGTCGCTTCTTCTCGAGTCGACTCGGCCAGTTGTCGAGACTGCGACCTGGTAGTGACTTTCTCTGATGGGTCCAAGAGGAGTTTCTTCTTGGCAACAGGAGAGGAAGGCTCATTAATTCTTCTCTTCCTCTCCCTGGCCGGAGACTTAACAACCTTCAAAGAAATCCTCAGTGGTTCATTAACTTCCTCAGGGAAGTTAGCATCCCTTGAGGCCTCTAAAGGATCATCCACTGGTTTATGTTGTTCATCATTTGCTGGAGCTAGTGTAGCAGTTGCTCCTTTCTTCAAATGCGTCACCGTCGCGAAGCTATCCACCAGACTGAAATTCTCGGCGAAAGTGTTTGCAGCTGTGTAAAACAATGAATATGTTTATAACATTCTAGGGCCATGATCATTCTTGCTTGGCATCGAAAACACTGTCCTAGTGTCTCGAGCGTTGTAGTAGGCCCATGCTCTGGCACCATCAATTAGATACCCCTTTTTTTGTAGGCAAGTTATAGCGTTGCCTACATGGAATTGGTCGTAACCAAATTAACGAGCGAAGCAACTCGGTAGATATGGTTCCAGATAACACTCCTCTTCAAATCTGTACACCAAATGCGATGGTCTGATCATCTTCAGCCAGTCAAAAGCTGCTCGACCGAATGGTTGCCTCCCAAGGTCAACCAGATTTGTTGCCATGAATTCATAACCAGCTGGAGGGGCAAAGCAGTAAAAATTCCATCCCTTTCCAAGGTTCAGGGCACGTCTGCAGTCCTTCAGACTAACGTACACCCACTTGCTCCGGGAGAATCTCCGAAGAAATCTACCATCGATTGCTCCCATGTCGGGGTTCATCAAAGATGGATGGTACAGAAGCAACCATCCGAATAGATAGGTGTAAGCAACTCCAATCGAGGGAAGTTTCCCTTCTCACCCTTCCATTTGATCATAGAGTCGACATACAGACGGAGACCTGCATTTATTCTACAGGTCATCGCTGAAAGCAAATCCATCCGGTAGCCGAAGACTAATCGGACGGCAGCAAAGAGTACACCGTGGTGAAAGCGGTCCACGGCGCTTGCTCCGGGCACGACGAATCGACGGAGCCAGTATGTCAGGAATCTTGCCAGCTGGGCTTCTCGTGACATGGGCCTGTAGCCCATTCTTATAAAACTCTCGATACAGTCTCCGGTCTTGAATGGAGGGTATTGATGTTCATCAGTAACTCTGATATCCATCTTCTTATTTTCTTCCATCAGTTTTATTACTTCACTGTGGCTGAGGGATTGGAAGAAAGTCGGGTTACATGTGTCATGATCCTTAGTCTTTTTCTCAATAATATGATTAAGAAAAAGATAAGGTAACCACTTTGAGGAATAACATGTGCCGAAAGAGCCGCTCTTATAGTACAGGGAGCATATGTTGTAATGGCACAGTAGTTCATCGAAAACTGCCACCATCTCTGTATTTTCCTGATGTAGTCTATCTAACTCGTCGTTTGTGGGAACATACTCCTCATAAGGGAAATCTCCCGTTGGTAGGCACGAGATGTACTTCATCTCATGGAGGGCTAATCCAATCTCCCCGCAGGGCGTCATGAACGTCCCTGTCCTATAGTTATACCTCTCTGCTAAGGCCAGAAACAGATGAGGGTTTGGGTGGAATCCGTACACGGTAGCATATACCGCCTGATAAAGCTCAATCTCTTTAAGTTTGTCTTCAAACTGAGCCAATATCCAGTTGGCTATGCAGTTCCACCTCCTGTTGTCCGGGTTCAACAGACTGGTCAGCCGGATGTCCTGATCCGGGTATCTGCCCTCAGCCTTTGCATACTCATTAGCAAAGATTGGTGTCCTCACCGGCAGCAGTAAAGAAGAGTTCTCTGGAGGGATACAGCCTGGTTTCAACTCTCTGAGTAAAGTGCAATGTCGCTCAGAAGAGCTATAGAACATGTCTCTATTGTTTGGTCCTTTCTTGACACAAATCTTTCCTGTACGTGCCTGTTGGAGGGGAGTAATGTCCCAGTCCATCCTCCTGGGATGGCTTGCATGAGCATATTGGGCTAGAGGGAGGCATCTAGCAATGTCCGGTAACAGGATCAGTTTCTCCTTCCTTTGGAAAGTTCTCTGCTCCACACGGGGTCTTGGTTGAGAACTCTTGTCAATGGCTTCGCCAAATAAGAAAATGGGTTTCTTGTGGGTAATAGTGTCAGCAGACTGCAGGGGCTGCCCATTCATCAAACTTAACAAAGTCTTATTGTCCTGAGCTATCAAGATAGCCTGGCGGGAGGATGGTAGAGCATATTATGGAAAGAGCACATGAGATAAATCTTCTTTAAATTCTGGCTCAGCAAAGGACCCTGCAAATATTTTATACTAAGGATCCTCTCTGATGTTAACTGCATCAAAATAGAAAAAACAGAATTCAGTACAAGTAAAAATCAAAGATTATGTCAGCAGATTGCACAAGCATCAGATTATGCAAGCATCAGATTGTACAACAATAGCTTCTATGCGCAAACTATCCAGTGATGCCAACTCATCCACTTGCGCAAGCCATCAGATTGCGCTGAATAACTTGCGCAAAGTATCAGTTTGTGCTGGATAGCCTTGCACAAATCAGCAGACTGTGCTGATTTTTGCCAGCGCATTCTAACCGATTGAGCAAGAAAATAGTCTTCATAAAAATGAAGACTATTGGATTTTTGCAACCGAAACCCTAAACAGGGCGGCGCAGTATGACCAAATCTCTAAAAAGAGACAGGTTCGAAAGATCAACAGTGTTAAAGAACCCTAAAAAGGGTCTTTCGATCGGGTTTACTACCTTAAAGTGCTGGGTGAGCAGCTTCATGACGAGAAGGATGCGGCGCGGCACGAGTCGAGGACTCGACGGGGGCCTTGCCTTTCTCGACGGCAGAGCGCTTTGGAGCCATCGAGATCGACGGGAAGAAGAAGAAGAGTTAGGAAAGCTCGAGAAGTTTTCTCTTTTGAAAGTTTGAAAGCAAGTAAAGAATGGAAGAGAGAGAATGGAGAACTATTTATAGTTTTCCAAAATAAACAAACTCCTCAGATTGCGCCGAATAAACAGGGGCTAATTCCTTCGATTGCGCAGACAGGTCATCATATGCGCAACTTGATTTTAAAATCAAAAATTCAAAGTATTTCGAAGCTTTGACTATCTTCAAACTTCGAAAACTTTGAAGGGGGTCTTGTAGGTCCTAAAAATTAAGTTGCAACCATCAACAAAGTCATAAAAATCAAATTAAACATCCTTCAAGTGAATTGCGCAGAAGACAGATTGTACACAGACTCGATTGCACAGGCTGAACTGCGCACTCATCCAAGTACGCGAGCTGACGTGGCCTCGTCTCATTACCTGACAGAGAATCAGATCTTCTGACAGCTGACAGCACGGAGAACGAGGAAACTATTCGTTTATCGTGCAGCACAGCGCTCGAGGACAGCTGTACATACAGCGCAATCGGCCTACAGCGCAATCTATCCCAGCACGGTCCATCCCAGCGCAATCCGAAGCCAGCACAATTCAGGTGGCGCACTCCATCAATACAACTGACAAAGTACACGTGGCCTTCATGCCATCAATGACTCAGTACGTGGTAACTGCCTGTACACGATCATGCACATTTCAATCAAATAATGCCATGTGTCCAATACAGTTGGTCCACGATCAAATAACTGCCAGCGCAGTCTGATGTCTGCGCAGTCCAATGCAGTGCAATCCAGCTTGCGCAGTCCAGAATAACTAAAAAGTAGTTATTTCCAGAACTCTATAAATAGAGTTTCAAGTCCTTCCTAGAGGGGATCATACATACACATATATCAGAGATCAGAGATCATCACCAGAGATCAGGAGTTCTTGCTGAAGTGCTGCTGCAATCTTCAGAGGCTACCGTCTTCAAAGTTTACATCGTCCAAGGGATAAAGCGATCGTCTTCAGATCGGATTTCTATAGTTGTACTTTCCCAGAATTCTTGTAATCTTCTTTACAAAGTTTGTTGAAATAAAGATCAACTTTTGTTTTTACAAACAACAGGTACTTGCTCGTCGAGGCGGAGCTCGCTTGGACGCCCTGAGGCATGGAGTTCCTTGGCATTTCGGAGCATGTAGCCGCATTAAAGTCTTCACCTACACAAAATATAATGTATGGATATCGCCTTCTAAAGCATCTAAAAGTTGCAGCCTTGAGCCTTTTATTGAGAGATGAGAGAGAGCTGAGTGATTGTAAATATTGAAAGAAAAGTGAGCATGAGCGACTTGTAATCTTGGCTTCGCGCCTTGTAACATTATATTCAATATTGATAAAAGTTTTTGATTTTGTTTATAACACTTGTGTTTGAATAGTTATGTTTCCTTTATGTTATTCAACTTTCTACTTGGGACTTCTGTACGACGTCCCTGTCGCAAGCTGTTGTAATCGGCCGTTATGGAATCTGCCTTGCATGAGCACAACCTAGGCTCACGCGGAAGCACGCCTTAATAAGGATGATCGCTCCTCCGGGAGCGGAACATGACATAATGGTATCAGAGCACGGCTTTACATCCTTAAACTTTCGATTAAATTTTTTAACTCTGATGGCTTCATTATAAATATCGTTTTCGCAAATTGATATCGTTGGTACGCTTTCTCTCAATATTTTGCAGGATGTTCTATACAATAAGTCTATATATTTTGAAAATCTCATGATAGAAAATTTGATTGAACGAGATGGTTTTACGTAAGGCACGGTTGGCTAAGTCGGACTGGGCATATACACTAAGAATTGTGTCGACCATAGCAAAATTGTGTACGAGATTCAATTTATTTCGGACGGGAATGAGTTGGACTCGGTTGAGCATGTGGAATAACTATCGATTGGGATACTATCAAGAAGATGATGTCATCAATGCGATATAGATGAACGTGCTTAAAATTTAAGGAATGGTTAGAATAGAGATTCAAAAAAATTAATTGTTTCGAGGATCTGTCGAATGACTTCATCCCTGAGTGGTGTATGGGATAGCCTTCGGGATGTCAATCGATTGAGGATACGGGGCACCAATAAGTCTATCAGCAAGCAATATGACTATGCAAAGTCTTAGAAAGAGTATTTAAAGTAATCATGACTTTACATAGTCAGTATGAGCTGATTCGAATGAACTAGAAGATGACGTGCATCGGTAGGATTGCGTTGAGTATAAAATATTGATGAAAAGAGCAAATAGATGAAATTGAGAAAAAGTTAAGGTATAATGAACGGATGACTCAGTCGAGGCATCGATGTGAATCGTATATGAAAAGTTAGTATGATTGGAAGTTAGCATGCATGAAAATGATTCGAATATATGAGAATAACTCTAAGAATTTGGAATATATGTTGCTTAATGAGTTAAAATAGATGAAAATTCATAATTTTGGGTTAGAATGAATTGATCATGTAACTAGTTTGAGGGATAATGATCAAATTTGATCTTGAATGTCGATGAGATTGTAGTATATCCAGTTTGGATGATAGCATCAGTTGTATGACTCAAAATTTGTTGTAAAGGAAGATCGCCAGGTTATGTATATCATCGATGGTATTGAGGCGTATCGAAGATCGATGTACGATAACTCGGGGGTACTCTGATTCGAGAAAAGACGATCGTATAAAACATTATTGTTCAGATGGATGCTATACTTGGGATTTGATAGTGATGAATGATTGGGTGACTTAATAAGATAAACTTGAAGTTTGCATGAATGAATAGTGCTCAGACTATGCGAAATGAAAATGTTGATGGATTTGATGATAAATGAAATAAGGATTGATATATTACTTAGAGGAAAACAAAAGTGGCTTGACTGTTTCGATGATAACCACAACGTTAAAATTCTTGTATTGTGCAAGCGTAACTCTAACTTCGCACATGCGTCACGTCGGATTTAGGTGATCATTTTGCGGGAGCGCTGGCATGGTGATTCATGTCCAGCTGGGATGATCGAACTTGTGGAAGATTACGGCTTGGAAGTTGGATTATTTGGACTTGTAGTTTAATATGAAGGTAAATTTGAGGATTGATTGGACTCGTGATTGATGATAAAGTAAGTTTGAGGATTGGGTAGACCCAATCTGTGTATCAAAATGAATTAATCTAGACTCAAAGCAAGAGTTACGCCCCGAGGAGGACGATTATCCTGCGGGAGCATTGGCATGGTGATTTTATGTCCAGCATAGATAATCAAAATTACGGGAGATTGGGGCATGACATATTGTTATGCTAGATAAACTTGTGATCGAATACGTAAATTGTGTTAAACAACTTAGGAAATATGGTATGAGAATTATGGTTTAGTGATAAATTGTGTCGTGGTATACTTGACTTGGTTGTGATGGATAGATGGAACATATCGAACATGTTTGAAGAGATAGACTACGCAAATTGCTTTTGGACGTACGATATTGATATGTCGATGAATTAGTTGAGCATAACTTACCGTATGATGGCTTTGCTGAATGACTTAGATCCCTTGAACTAAGTATTGTAAGTACGAATATGAGAATATATGCTCAAAGTTTAGAAATCGGAGTGATGCGAGCATGGATAGAAAGTCCCATACTATCAACTTTGGTTTGCATTAGGATTGGGGTCAGTATTTATATTATTGTTTGGAAAGTGTGATTCCAATACTGACGTTGACTTTAGCCTTGAGAGATGGCCTAGCAGTTAGGCAAGACATCCATGTTTCAAGAGGTAGCATCAGTACGATTGACCTTGAGGAATGATAGGATTAGGTTAATTATTGCTGGATAGAATGATTCAATTATGTGGAGACACTACTCCCGAGGCTTAGCTGAAATACATATATTCTGGGGATGCCTAAATAGGTGCACGTTCCGATTCGAATGGTAATAGCGGATTCTCTATCACGAGATTTGGTTAAAATGCATATATTTAGGAGATGCCTTAAATATGTGCACAATCCAACTAAGTAATACGTTGAATTCAGATGAGACTAAAGGAACAAAAAGGTATCAAGGATTTTGAAATCGTGTGTTTCAATTAAAATATTGATGGTAGTGCGATCGTTGGATTCGAATGAACTTAGATATTGATTGAGGCATTGATGCATGTCAGGTTTGAGAGATTGGTTAAGGAGGAGTAGAACGAGTATAAGTTACCACAAGTTTGAGATATAGTTGTTCGATGTAAAAATAAATAAGGTACGAGCATGGCTCAGATTCAAGAAATGCATCGGCGGAGTGTATGCGAGAACCATTGGATATTGAATCAAAGTGATAAGTCGATGAGTGTGTACTCAGTAAGTTTTAAGGATGAAACTTTTTATGAGTGTTGTATAATGTAATGTCCCATCCCGCTCAGTTCAATCGAAGGAATCAAAATGGCAACAACATTTAAACATAGCCATGCAAGGACTTACTTAAAGTCCTATTCGATCGAGACCACTTCCCGCTCAGGTGGGTGGCTTCGGTGAACTTGCCTCAGCTTGGCCTTCACAATAATAATTGGATGTTTTCAACTACACTGAGTAGGAATGCTAATAAAAAAGATGAACCCACATATCTATATAGAATAATTTTGTATTGAGTCAAATGAATATAGAACATGGAATTATTGAGTTGCTACCTAGATATCATCCCACAATGGCTTTCACATTGGCACTCGGTCCTTCGTCCCATGGTTTGTGAGAAGGAATAGTTGGTATGTGTTGCCACAAGACTATGAACTTAGCATAGTCATAGGCGTCGCACGATATAAATGCTTGAGAAAGCATGCACTGTCCCACTGTCCAATGCTTGGTACAGCAAAATTGTCCCACAAGTCTCAAAACACGTTTTCACGGTGCAAGGCTTGGCATAACCTTTCCTTGTCCCATGGGTTAAGTTGTATCGTACGGTTTATGGCATAAGTCAAAACACCAAAAGAGCTTGGTTGTTCAAATTAAACACGTGCATGATCCCACGGTCTCAAGACTCATCATATAGAATATGACTTGGACGATAGTGTTGTACGAAACATAGTTGGGTTAAGGTACGGTACACGACTAATTCAAGTGATATGTCCCACGATTCCATAGTTTGTCATATAGATTATGCCATGGTCTATGGCACGGATGGAACACGTCTTGTTCAAGTCAAGTAAGAAGACTACACATTAGCCATTTTCTGGGTTTCAAGGAATCAAAAAGTTTACGCGACCGTTTGTTACCGAGACGGTCCCTCGTTTGGGTGTCTCCAATCAAGTATGGAAAGCATGGTCATGAATAAAGAAGAACATGGTTGGAGTCATATGGTGAGTTAGGTAGTTAATATTGCATGGTCCTGAACAACTTGTGCACAAGACCTAGTCTTCCTCGAATGAATCGTCGAAGCACTGGGATCATATCGGCCTAGAAGAAAGCAAGTTAGCAAAGCAGGATGCTAGATATATCGCATAGAGATTCGGGGCTTCTATAGGCTAATTACCTTGGATGATCGTCGTCTATCCTAGCGTACCATATAGGATATTCGAGGCTTCCATAGGCTAGCTACTAGCATTGGATGACCACTATCTATCCTAAGCCAAGTCCAAGATAGCTTGATATTGCTGGTGACCTTTCATATAAATGAATCGACATAATAGCGACTATCCGCGTACATGCCTTAGATTGAGTAAAGAAGTGTATGCACAGTGTCGGTTAAGTTGAAGGGGGTGTAAGCACGACACAAATGAGTCAAAAAAATGTGTGTATGGTCTGCAACACAAATAAGAAGCCTAAGATTTGGCTATAGCAAGAGACACATGCTTCGGCACGAGGTGTGGCGTCATTTTGTTGAGTCATTGACACAAGTCTATAAGTATGATTTAAGTCAAATTCAGGTTGAAATGGGAAAGACCATAAGGCAAGTATGAATGGGCTGTGCTATGTTGCAAGGCACGTCCTCAATGTTGTCACACAAATAGGTTTTGTAGCACAGTCTTAAAGTACTTACGAGCATGACCATGTTGGTTGTAACACGAATAGGCCAGGAGTCTATGTTTTAAACTTGGTCCTAAGGCAAGAATAGAAAGACAATCGAAAGAATAGTTTGCTTGGGTGGTCGAGGAGCTCACACCACAAGTACGGTTGTGTACTGACACCCACACAATTTTCATACGTAGGTTATAGGTACTTGTTCGTCAAGGCAGAGCTCACTTGAATGCGCTGAGGCATGGAGTTCCTTGGCATTTCGAGGCGTGCAGTCGCATTGAAATCTGTACCTATATGGGACACAATGTATGGATATCACCTTCTGAAGCATCCAAAAGTTGTAGCCTTAAGCCTTGTATTGAGAGATGAGAGAGAGCTGAGCGATTATAAATATTGAGAGAAAAGTGACCATAAGCGACTTGTAATCTTGGCTTCGTGCCCTTGTAACCTTATATTCAATATTGATAAAAGTTTCTATTTTTTGTAACACTTGTGTTCGAATACTTGTGTTTCTTTTATGTTATTCAACTTTCTACTTTGGACTTCTGTACGACGATCCCATCGCAAGCTGCTATAATCGACCGTTATGGAACTCACCTTGTATAAGCGCAACCTAGGCTCACGTAGCATCTTTTTTTAGCGAGGACGATCTCTCCTCCGAGAGCGAGGCATGACATACTCACTGCCCAGTTCTTAGGTCTTATTATTTGTTTTGCCATCTATTCATCGAACTAAGGCTCGATATACTCACCGTCTAAGTATTTGGGACTTTTTCTTTACCTGCCATGTATTTTATTACAAAGCACGCAAGCATAAAATTCATTAAAATAATTTACAACAGTTTTTGGGTCATATGATTAATTATCCTTCAATATCTTTCTGGATTCCATGCAAGATTATATTTAGCAACTCAATAAGAAACGTAGAATACTAATCCTTTTATTAAGCGTGAAGCTAAAGGATTTTCGAATGGTTCGACACTATTCACATTCATAAGACGATTTCCGACATGATCACATAGCCTTCCGAGCGATCCTTCACATATTCCGAAGTCCAACAAGGCTTCATCGAACCAACCAGCCATCATAAGGCACCGTACGGGTTGGGGCACAACAACAAATCCAATTCTTTATCTCCTATTTTGGAAACAGGGAAACCGAACTCAGACCGAACTCGGTCCCCCTAATCCAGTTCCTGAGGGAAATGGTCACCAAGAAGAACAGGTTCCTACCATTCGATATTTTGAACGTTGGACTACCGAACTCTGCTCGAGTTCTATCCCAGAGAACATTATAAACAGAGAGGGATTCTCCATTCAATTCACTCAATCATCTATTGTCTTCTTTATTCATTCAAGTGTTCTTAAAAAGCTTTTCACTTTCAAATCAAAGCTTTACAACTCCTAACCAAGTCGGTGCCAAATTCATTTCAATCTAGAAGTTTGGTTGAGTTGTAAAAAAGGCTTGAAACATCTCAATTATCATTCTATTCCTGAACGACTAGTCCTTCGGATTAAAGGCTTGCAAGTTGAAGTAGTATTCTTCAGATAAAAGGCACGTGTTGTAAGGAGCTGCAAGCGCTTGAGATTCAAAGCTTGTGTTTCACGAGATAATGGATTCAGTATCGATCTAAGTACTCGAGACTGGACTAGTCCTCTCAGAGGAAAACCAGTATAAACTTTAGTGTTTGAGTTTGCTCTCTCTGATCTCCTTTCACTACATATTTATTTAATTAATGTCTTAAAATTTTAGAGGTGATTTTTATTCCGATGCATACACACACACACACACACACTCTATTCATCCTCCCCCCTCTAGAGGTACTCAACGGTGCTACACCTTCCAGGTTAGCTGAGTTGGTTACAGTGATTTTTGTCAAATTTATTGATGAGTACCCATTTCGTTACAGGTATTTACCCTTCTGTAGTATATATTGTTTCACTTCTGTATTTCATATCTGATTGATAGTGTAGTATTTATAAACTCATTTATTTCTTTCAGGTCTATTTAAGGAAATATGATTATTGGACTGCAGTATAGTATTCATATTTTCTTTTTCTTATGTTTTTGTTATATGGTTTGAGTTATAGAGTTGATATAGTGATAGTTACACAATTTTAGGACACCTTATACGTATCCCAGTTGGGCTAAAGTCTGCTTTGGTTCATAGCTGGCCTTTGTCACATGGCCTGGTCCTACGTATTTTGGGACTGGGGTATGACAGCTCAATAGACTTCAAGCTGTTTGTTAGAGGCAAACTATCTCGAGGCCTACGACGATTCCAAACTAACCATCAGTCAGTTCATGGATGAATATGAGTTACGACATGAAGACTTGATACCATACCATCAGGCTACCGTAAGCTTTTACATTAGCCACGTATCTTAACAATAAAATACATAAGCAGATGCTCTGAAGAGAATTGCAGCCTCACTCTCAGTACCAATCATGATATAATAACAATAGTTGGTCGCCAATTATTCTATACATCAGCGATAGATTTTGAGCCTCGAGATTGGCGATTTCCTATCAATAATTATGTTGTGTATAGGATCCTACCTAATGATCCCAAAGAAGAAGCCTCCACCCGAAGACAAACCCTTTATTTTTATTTTGGTTAGGCCACGAAGGTGTTGTAGCAATGCTCGTTTCTGGCTGTCATGCTTTTCTTTTTATCCAGTTCACAACTAAGGAAGCCCTCAAAAAAATCCTATGATGGCACATGCGGTGCGCACCATGTCGAAAGCTGCAAGATAGATTAAAATAAAGAAGATGCTATTGGCCAACTACGGTATTAGACGCCATAGATTATGCAAAAAAGTACAGTACATATCAAATCTACTTTGACTTCATACATTAACTATCGAAACTACTTTATATGTTCATTTATTCCTACCCATCCATAGCTTGGGTAATGGACATCATAGGTCCCATAAGCCCTCCATCCATAAGAGGACATCATTTCATCCTAGCGACAACTGACTACTTCTCCAAATGAGTAGAGGTTATGACATTAGCAGCAGACAAGATGCCAAATGTCATCCACTTCATCAAGTACCATGACATCTATCGATTTGGCACACCCAAACGGATCATCCATGACAATAGTCCCTAATTTGCAAGTCATCACTGTAGTGCCCCGAAATTCGTGATACGTATTTTATACGTGTTCGTATTTCTGACCCGTATTTCTCATTTTCTTTGATTAGTTAGTTGTGGTTTATTTTTATATTTAGCATTGTGGTTTAATTGTCATTTATCGTTCATAGATTAATTCTGATTAGTGGAGCTTGGTTTTATTTGGATAGGAGAAGGATTGGGTTTGGTTTAGTTTAGTTTTAATTGTGATGGAACACCTTAGCCTAACCTCCACCCTACAACCACCACCATCCCCATTTATTTTAACCCAACTTCCTTCTCTCTCCTCATTACTTTTCTTCTTCCTCTATTAACTTCCTCACCTACCAGGAAGGTCTAGGCAAGTGCAACTTGCTTCATGGAGAACTCCAATTTTATTGCTTCATTCTCTTCCTTACAGCATTTTAACTTACTTTAATACTTGGCATTTCCACTTTCCATGGCTAGATTCTTATAGATCTAAGTTTATTTTATTTTTGGATTTCTTGGATTTTTATCTATTTAATCTTGTTATTTCTAAGTTTTGATGGTTCCATGTTGTAGAGTATTTCATTCTGCCCCGTTTTGACCTAAGGAAGTCTGAATTTGGACTTGGGATGAAGAAATTATGAGCCTCGGAACCTTGAACCCCTTGGTTCTTCTTCTCGGACAAGTGGAGAAGAAGAACAGTGATGACCGCATGAACCCCCTTAGCCGCATGGCAGCACTTGACCGCATGAACCTTCATGCGGCGAGTCTTCCAGCCGCATAAGCTTCGGCATAATCTGAGCCGCATGGACTCCGTCTACCTGTAGCCGGATAGACTCGTATTCCTATTCAGCCGCATATGCTCGTGATCATTCAGCCGCATATGGGCCCACTTTTTGAGAGCCGCATGGAATTCGCTCGACCCTAGCTGTATAATACTCCGTTCCTCCTGAACTGTATAGGCCCTGCTTCCCGCTGGCCGCATGAGAACTTCTTTCCCGAGCCGCATGTGCCATCTGGTCCCGCTAACCGCATAGACCTGCTTCCCGCTTGCCGCATGAGGCTCAACTTCTTGAGCCGCATGCAACCCACTTGCTCTCAGCCGCAGGAACCTTTTCCCCTTCAGCCGCATATGACTGATGCCCTTCAACCGCATAAGCCTTTTCCTTTAGCCGCATGCGTCTGACCCTATTCAGCCGTAAGGACTGTTCTCTTCCCAGCCGCATGAGATCATTCTCGGCCGCATGGCTCTCCTATAGCTCTGTGTACTGTTATTTTATTATTATTTTTGCCCATGTCTTATAACCCCCTTGTATAACTTGAGTTCCTATGGCGTACACCTTTACCTTTATTGTATATATTTACGCCCATTTTATATCCTTACGCCTTTTGTCCTGAACTTGATAATCCTAATTTGATTGACATGATTGAAATAACAATTGTACCTGGCATGGTGTGACCTAGAACTGACAATGCTCGATAGTGGCCCGTCGTGGCGCACTCTTGATAAGTAATAATGATAATGATAGATTCATTGGCCTGGACACCGTAGATGATTGTGCTTGTATAAACTACTAGTCCGGTTGTGTCTTGCATCATGTCTAGGGCATGATCCCTGAGTACCACGATCAGGGATCCATACTGAATCTGGCTAGGTTAATGACTAGATTGATCAAATAGTTCATGGAAAATTTCCTAGTTACCTGTTGCCCCTTTGGTCCCGGCCTTATATGTACATATACATGGGATTTGTTGCTATCCGTCGAGATGAGCGCACTTCCAGCCCGCCGTCGAGTGTGGTACCTTAGGACACATGTATCTTACTACAGTGTGTCTGCTATATCATGCTATCTTTTCCTTTTTTTGCTGGGATCACTCAGGTAGTAACAAACAGGTAACCGGACTTGGAATTCTCATTGCATCTTGCTAGTAACTAGGCCTGTGATAACCCTAGTTAGTTAAAGTATTAAGCCGTACTTATTGCTTGGCCGTAATTGTTGGATGGGGTTCAATCAGTCTAGTCTTGTCTTGATCCTGTACAAGATTGTTACTTGACCTGATTTCTTATATTTATCTTGCCGATAAATGGTGGGAGAAACCAAGTTCTGTTCAGACGAAGGGTTACAACCCCGGTCCTTGTTTGGTTTACGAGTTGTAACCTGGTTATCTGAATAGTCCCATTGTTATCTCATCGTATATCACCCGTCATGCTTTTTCCTTAATTACTGTCTTTTATTATGCAATTATATTCTTGTGCTAATTGGTGGTTTTAGTTCCTAAGTGAAGCCTCCTTTGTGGCACTTGCTCTTTCTGGGGTCTGACCCAGCTGGTTTTGTATGGCCAGATTCCGGAGCAATCCCAGGGGATCTACCGACTTTTCAGCCCGATGGTGAATACCAGGCGTAACCAGGGCAACGAGTGGGTTTATTTTGGCTCTTCCACTTTATTGTAAAATTATTCTTTTGAGGCGTTTAGCCGTCGAACAAGTGTTAGCTCGTGTACATTTTTACTTACTGTCTGCCTACGGGCTGTAACATGATTGGCAACCTAGGGTTGATCATGTATGACAAAACTCTTGCTAGTCCTCACATTTTGTACGACTAGCTTCATGATCATCTGGATATATAATATTTGGGATGCCTTAAAATTGTGTATTTGGTGGTCTGTCATCTTGTAACTATTATTAGTTGGTTGAGATTGAGACAATAGGTTATTTTATGACCTTAAGAGACTAATGGATTGTAGTGAAACCCTCACATACCTAGACAGCCGTGACCGTATAGCGGCATAGATTCTATTTCGTTATACGTAGCTGGCTATGTACGCCCCCGCTCTCCAGTATTCTGGTTCTGGGGCGTGACATGGTTTAAGTGGTGGCCCATACAGGTCTTGTCAATCAAGAAATGTGAGGGTTTACCGGATAGATGTCTCAATCTGTACTCGTCTTTGATCTCCACTCGTATCTTCTTATCTCCTTGGATCCCTGACTTGATAACATGCTTGCATCATTGTTCTATCCTGGTCCTTCTTTAATATTCCTGATGTCATTACTTCAGTGGCATCGTTCATGTTGATCAGCCAGAAGAAGTTCGGCTGGCAGCCCAGCAACAGCAAGAAGATCAAGATCAGTCCTCAGCAGCCGCCTCCCGAGCCATGCTTTCTGGAGAACCAGTACCCCCAATCCAGCCAGTTCAGCCAGCAGGGTCAGAGGATGGGGTCTTGATAGGGCTCATCCGTAAGTTGCTTGCGTCTCAGGTCCGTCGAGGTGATGCCTTGCAGCAAGCAGTACAAGATGCTGTGAGCGGAAGTGGTCCTCGAGGGAATAGTACGGTCAACAATTTCAAGCGCCTGAACCCTCCCTTCTTCGATGGCAGCGAGGATGCTATTGCTGCAGATGCCTGGCTACAGGACATTGAAGTTATCTTGGAGGCAGCCAGGACCCCTGAAGCAGAGAAGGTGGCGGTGGTGCGCCTGCAGTTACTAGATCTAGCCCACAGCTGGTGGGCTATGCAAGCAGCGAGTTTGGGTACGCCTGTCATATGGGCGGTATTCAGTGATATGTTCCAGACCAAGTACTTCGACGCAGTGGCTAGATATGACCTGCAGGCCAGGTTTAGTAATCTCAGACAGATGAGTAGGACGGTCGACGGATATGCGACCGAGTTTTCAAGGTTGAGTCGGTTTGCTCCCACCTTGGTGGCAACCGAGCTAGACAGAGCACAGCGATTTCAGCAGGGGCTCCGCTTGGAGATCATATTGGCAGCAGAGCAGTTCGAGCACGGAACTTTTGATGCCGTCTTGCGAGCAGCGAGGAGGCATGAGTACACTTCCCGAAGGATAGCGGACCGGACCGGAGATCGAAAGCGGTCTCACGACCAGATGAACCAATCCTCAGCACCGGCCCCAACAGCTAGGGCCCTGACCATTGGAACTACGAGGACAGGTTCATTTATCTCCTTACAGCATTCTGCCCCGACCTATCCCCAGCAGCAAAAGCAGAAGCGGCCTTTCGCAACCGATTGTTCTCATTGCGAAAAGCTCGGGCATGTTGTTACTGAGTGCCGTAGAGCACAGGGATTGTGCTTGGTTTGTGGTTCGCCGGGCCACATGATAGGATCTTGTCCGTTCAAAAACAGATCATCGTCGACAGTAACTAGTCCCTCGGTTATGGGACCAGCACCAGCACCAGAACCAGCTCCAGTTCACCAACCACAACAGCTTCCGTTCCCGGGTCCATTGTCGTCTCAGGCCCAGGCCTTCCAGCAACAGAGGCCTCAGCAGTTCGCCCTGGCCCAGATCCAGAATCGGCAGAGAGGTATCTGTGTCCTATTGTCTTGCTTTCCGCCGTCGTTATACGGGACACATGTCATGTTTCATGTATCCTAATTACAACGGTATATCCCGGGCCCGAGCCATGTCCTAGATCATTCGAAAACGGTTATTGGTACCAACCTTTTCGTATGAGGGGAGGCCCGTGTCCCTGTTTGACCAAAGAGAGAGACCTCAAGCGCAAGACTATCAGTTTAGTTCGTGTTGCTTGAGTTCATCGCTCCTTGGGAGAGTCAAACGTGGGAGTGTGAGGATGATATCCGATCATGTTATCCCAATCGGTTTGGCTCATGAGGTGTAATATCTTCCTTATGCCTTGCACTTCGATTCCTTGCTTGCATGTATGATTGTATGATTGATTGGTAGCGTAGATTGCTTGCGATAGTATAGCTGTCCCGACATCTCTAGCCTCTTGATTAAATTCCGAGGACGAAATTCTTTTAAGGTGGATAGGATATAGTGCCCCAAAATTCGTGATACGTATTTTATACGTGTTCGTATTTTTGACCCGTATTTCTTATTTTATTTGATTAGTTAGTTGTGGTTTATTTTCATATTTAGCATTGTGGTTTAATTGTCATTTATCGTTCATGGATTAATTCTGATTAGTGGAGCTTGGTTTTATTTGGATAGGAGAAGGATTGGGTTTGGTTTAGTTTGGTTTTAATTGTGATGGAACACCTTAGCCTAACCTCCACCCTACAACCACCACCATCCCCATTTATTTTAACCCAACTTCCTTCTCTCTCCTCATTACTTTTCTTCTTCCTCCATTAACTTCCTCACCTACCAGGAAGGTCTAGGCAAGTGCAACTTGCTTCATGGAGGAACTTCAATTTTATTGCTTTATTCTCTTCCTTACAGCATTTTAACTTACTTTAATACTTGGCATTTCCACTTTCCATGGCTAGATTCTTATAGATCTAAGTTTATTTTATTTTCGGATTTTTTGGATTTTGATCTATTTAATCTTGTTATTCTAAGTTTTGATGGTTCCATGTTGTAAAGTATTTCATTCTGCCCCATTTTGACCTAAGGAAGTCTGAATTTGGACTTGGGATGAAGAAATTATGAGCCTCGGAACCTTGAACCCCTTGGTTCTTCTTCTCGGACAAGTGGAGAAGAAGAACAGTGCTGACCGTATGAACCCCCTTAGCCGCATGGCAGCACTTGACCGCATGAACCTTCATGCGGCGAGTCTTCCAGCCGCATAGGCTTCGGCATAATCTGAGCCGCATGGACTCCGTCTACCTATAGCCGTATAGACTCGTATTCCTATTCAGTCGCATATGCTCGTGATCATTCAGCCGCATATGGGCCCACTTTCTGAGAGCCGTATGGAACTCGCTCGACCCCAGCTGCATAATACTCCGTTCCTCCTGAACCGCATAGGCCCTGCTTCCCGCTGGCCGCATGAGAACTTCTTCCCCGAGCCGCATGTGCCTTCTGGTCCCGCTAACCGCATAGACCTGATTTTCGCTTGCCGCATGAGGCTCAACTTCTTGAGCCGCATGCAACCCACTTGCTCTCAACCGCAGGAACCTTTCCCTCCTTCAGCCGCATATGACTGATGCCCTTCAACCGCATAAGCCTTTTCCTTTAGCCGCATGCGTCTGACCCTATTCAGCCGCATGGACTGTTCTCTTCCCAGCCGCATGAGATCATTCCTGGCCGCATATGCCTGAGCCGCATGGCTCTCCTATAGCTCTGTGTACTGTTATTTTATTATTATTTTTGCCTATGTCTTGTAACCCCCTTGTGTAACTTGAGTTCCTATGGCGTACACCTTTACCTTTATTGTATATGTTTACGCCCATTTTATATCCTTACGCCTTTTGTCCTGAACTTGATAATCCCGATTTGATTGACATGATTAAAATAACAATTGTACCTGGCATGGTGTGACCTAGAACTGATAATGCTCGATAGTGGCCTGTCGTGGCGCACTCTTGATAAGTAATAATGACAATGATAGTGGCCCGTCGTGGCGCACTCTTGACAAATCAATTCATTAGCCTGGACACCGTGGATGATTGTGCTTGTATAAACTACTAGTTCGGTTGTGTCTTGTATCATGTCTAGGGCATGATCCCTGAGTACCACGGTCAGGGATCCATACTGAATCTGGCTAGGTTAATGACTAGATTGATCAAATAGTTCATGGAGAATTTTCCAGTTACCTGTTGCCCCTTTGGTCCCGACCTTATATGTACATATACATGGGATTTGTTGCTATCCGTCGAGATGAGCGCACTTCCAGCCCGCCGTCGAGTGTGGTACCTTAGGACACATGTATCTTACTACAGTGTGTCTGCTATATCTTGCTATCTTTTTCTTTTTTTGCTGGGATCACTCAGGTAGTAACAAACAGGTAACCGGACTTGGAATTCTCATTGCATCTTGCTAGTAACTAGGCCTGTGATAACCCTAGTTAGTTAAAGTATTAAGCTGTACTTATTGCTTGGCTGTGATTGTTGGATGGGGTTCAATCAGTCTAGTCTTGTCTTGATCCTGTACAAGATTGTTACTTGACCTGATTTCTTATATTTATCTTGCCAATAAATGGTGGGAGAAACCAAGTCCTGTTCAGACGAAGGGTTACAACCCCGGTCCTTGTTTGGTTTACGGGTTGTAACCTGGTTATCTGAATAGTCCCATGGTTATCTCATCGTATATCACCCGTCATGCTTTTTTCTTAATTACTGTCTTTTATTATGCAATTATATTCTTGTGCTAATTGCTGATTTTAGTTCCTAAATGAAGCCTCCTTTGTGGTACTTGCTCTTTCTGGGGTCTGACCCAGCTGGTTTTGTATGGCCAGATTCCGGAGCAACCCCAGGAGATCTACCGACTTTTCAGCCCGATGGTGAACACCAGGCGTAACCAGGGCAACGAGTAGGTTTATTTTGGCTCTCCCACTTTATTGTAAAATTATTCTTTTGAGGCGTTTAGCCGCCGAGCAAGTGTTAGCTCGTGTACATTTTTACTTACTGTCTGCCTACGGGCTGTAACATGATTGGCAACCTAGGGTTGATCATGTATGACGAAACTCTTGCTAGTCCTCACATTTTGTACGACTAGCTTCATGATCATCTGGATATGTAATGTTTGGAACGCCTTACAATTGTGTATTTGGTGGTCTGTCATCTTGTAACTATTATTAGTTGGTTGAGATTGAGACAATAGGTTACTTTATGATCTTAAGAGACTAATTGATTGTAGTGAAACCCTCACATACCTAGACAGCCGTGACCGTATAGCGGCGTGGATTTCATTCTGTTATACATAGCTGGCTATGTACGCCCCCGCTCTCCAGTATTCTGGTTCTGGGGCGTGACAATCACTATCAAAATTCATGGTATTAGCAACGCAACAAAACATCACTAATAACCAAAAATATGTTGCTAAAATATATTAGCGACAAATTTAGTAACATTTGGTGTGTCGCATAAGGGAAGTTGCAAACTACTAAAAATGTCGTTATTTGTCGCTAGTGGCAACACATAAGTTATCGTAAGTAATCGACAACAAATTAGTGACGTTCTACGTCGAAGGTAGTTCATACAAATTTGATAATTTTTGTTATTTTGCAAAAGTAGCGACAATATATCTACACAATATTTCCTTTGGTGACATCCTTAGCTGACATGGCAAAGCCTACCATGTCAGCAAATTAGCAACATCTAATGTTTATCAACAAAATAATTTTTAGTTAGTGATATTCCTCGTCATTGTTGAACTTCGCTAAGTTTCCAGATAGCGACGTTACAACGACATGTCTATACAATTAGTGACGTAACTTTGTCACTGCTAAATATCGCTAAATATTAAAATAAAAAAATAGATACCACTAATTTACATACATATAGACCACATTACCATATATTTAAGACCCATCACAACCTACCGTAGAATTTATGTCCGTCTGAATCTTCAGTGGCACAAAACGCTCGTCGAAAACAACCAAATAAACAAAATATAATATATGAGACTTGACGCAACCCGATGTAGAATTCTCGTCGAATCGCTAAAAAAAACCCTCTCTAACAGAACAAATAAATTTTATTTATACAATAAACTAGCACAACCCGTCGTACATTTCACATAAAGTATATTAGCCTTATGAACAAATACAACAATTATTCAAATATAACAATTGTCTAATATACCGATTACCGCGTCTGCCTTTTCTATGGAGTCGGTGCCATAGATGTGTCTGCCTTCTCCAAAGTGCTGGTGCTATAGTTGAATCTAGATTTCCCCGTCTCTCTTAATATATTTCCATTTTGTTTACATTTAGTTCCCCAAGAACTTGCGAAGAATATTTTTGTGGACTAGACAGTCAAGATTGTAACTTTAGTGACCTCCAATGGCAAAGTGCTGACTTCTACAAAGAAATAGAAGGAAAATACATAGGAGTATAGGGATGCGTGAAACGTGCATGCCTTAATATAATTTATTAGTCTTTCACTATCGTGGCAACATGATATTCACGTTCAGGTCTTTGATAAAATAACATGAGGACATATCCTTGTGATTCTATCAAAGATCCTGAAAGGTGAACACTATATGCTACGGTAGCGAAAAACTAATAAATCATAGTCTCTTAAGGTATGAACGTTAAGTTATTTTTCTCATCCTTCTACTTCTATGTATTTGATTTCTATTTCTGTATAGAAGTCAACATAGCATATCTTATCGTTGTGAGTCACTAAAATTAAAATCATGTCTGGATCCAGTCCACGAAATACTCTTCGCAAGTTCTTGGGTGTGTGAGCCCCATGTCTTGTACTTTTGAAAAATCCCTCGAATTGTATTATTAATTAACATAACACTTGTAAATAAGTTTCTTCAATTAAAACCAATAGGAAATAACTAAATCCCTATTTAGTTTGGTTAATTATAAATATTGTACGGGATAATATAAAAAAAATAGTTGTATATCTTAAAGATATTAAAATATGATAGAACTAAAATTTAAAATAGTTATACGGAAATATATTAGAGTTAGATAATATTTTAATTAATTAAAGGATAAGTTATTAAACTAAAGCTAAAATTAAATATATTACTTTATTTCTTCTTAGGATTCCTAAGCAGCTACGCCCCCATGTGATTCCTAAGCCAAGTAGAAATCTTCATGAATAGTAAAATCCCAATTTTATCCAACCTATTATATAAGAGCCTTTATTGGGGGGCATTACAAAAGGTATTCAAGGCGCCAAATTTTTACTCATGGCAGCCAAAAACTTAATAGGGGTTGTCCACTCCACCACCACCTCTCCCCCACCCCCAAACATTCTAATTCTCTCTCTCTCTCTCTCTCTCTCTCTCTCTCTCTCTCTCTCTTCAAAATCGCTCAGCCCCCAATCCTCCCTCCGTATCCAAATCCCCTTCTTCTCCTCCTCTACCTCCTCCATACGGCTCCTGATCTTCCTCAAACAGCCACATGCGGTCGAAAGAGAAGTGGTCAGAGACGGTAATGGTGGCGGGAGGTGGTCGGGGTCAATATTAAAACCCATTCTTCTTGATCTCATCTTCCTCCCATGAATTTTTTACAAGCAATCACCAAGGAAGAGCTCAAAACCCTAACTACCGCTGCTATTTTTAAGGCTACCAAAAAATTTAACAGTCCTATCTATTATAAGGACTGTCAAAAATTTCAACAATCAAAAATTTTGACAGTACAGTATATTGGTAGGACTGTCAAAAAATTTAGCTGCCCTAAAGAAAAAATTGAATAGCCCCGAGTAAATTATTTAAGTGACAAACCTGTAAATAAATAAAAAATTGGACAACCCCCCAAATAACTCGTGCCTTTAGAAGAATTCTTATATAAGCTCTCTCAATGTTTTTATCCAACATGTAACAACCCTTGACAGGACAATACCCACTCGTGGCCATCTCCCTAGGGGCAGGGGCAGATTCAGAAATTATAGTTAGGATGGGCTGGAAAAAATTTAGGTGGGCTAGAAGTAGATAAATCCATATATAAAAAAAAAGTAAAAAAATTTATATGGAAAAAAAAATTAAGTGGGCTCCAGCCCGCCCCGCCCCAACCTTGGATCCGCCCCTGCCTAGGGGTGAGCATTATTCGGTTTTCGACCGAAACTGAACCAAATAAGATATTCGGATCGGTTTGAAAAGAAAAATTCCAATTTTGGTTATGAAAATACTAAAAAAAATGTTCGATTTCGGTTTCTCTTTCGGTCCAAAACCGAAAAAACAAACAAAACTTGTATAATTATGTAAATATCCTAAATTCTATGCATATGTTGTAATTAAAATGTGTATATTCTGAAAGCAACAAATCTATTTATGTGTTTTGAAACCAAATTTAACAGCTAGTCTAACTTTGGATGTAAATACAACAAATGTGTGTATGAAATTTATAATTTTAGTATTATTTCATCACGATTTCAACTTGGACCCTATCCATTATTCAATAGAAATAGTCCAACAGAATAAACCGAATTGTTATTTGGTTCAATTCTGTTTCGGTTTTGGCTAATTTCGGTTCGATTTTGGTTTTGGTTTTGGATTTTTAGAATTTTGGTTTATTCAATTTTGACTATTATGGTTCAGTTGAAATCGAATAAACCGAAAGCTCACCACTACATCATCCCGAGAAGCACCACTCGCCCACGATACACCAAACCCACATGCAGTCACCCAACGAATCTCCGTCCATGATTGCTCCCATCTCCCCCGTGACCCCGTCCCAAACTCAACCATCTAGCCCAGTCTGTCTCTGCCAATACCACCATCACCATTGACCCACCTAAACCTTCCCGACCATGAGCATCCTCGACGTCCATGTGCTCCTCCACGACCTTAGCCATAACGATTCGACCTAGGGCCGGCCCTGAGATTCAAAAGGCCCTGTTCAAAAACTGAATATAAGACCCTATATTTGTAGAGAAAAAAAAATCAATGTCATATATTAATGACAGTTAGTTTAATTTAATTCTTCTTAAAAAAAATGACCAATGTTTATAAGTAAAAAATTAATAAAAAAATATCGTTTAACTTCCTTGTACTGAGAAGAATTATATTAATCGAATGACTATAACGTCGAAATATTTGAAAACTACTACTCAAATATACATAAATTCATTTGCGGAAGAAGCTGGTTAGCAAAGAGAAGATGAAGCATGTTAATCAAAATGTTCAATATACATACTAGCAATAAATTTTTTGATTTGAATGCATTTTTTTTAATCATCTTTTATTTTTCAAAAACTTGTGTTTTACTTGATTATGTTACAAAATAATACAAAGTTATTTTTTCCAATTAAGTTCCAACCTTATATTTATTTTTGGCAAATGCTACAGGTTTCTGACATGTAAAAGCTATTTTAACAAAACAAATTCAAATAATAGGCATTGAAAAAAATTTAAAACCAAATTTATCGCAGAAAAACTTATGTTTTATTTGCTAATTAAAATTATGTTCAACAATATATCAAATTATTTCTTGAAACATGTATTCTTTTCTAGTAGAGGTTAAAGGTTTTTGAATATAAAAGCTATTTAAAAAAATATTAATAAAATAAATATGTAAGGGATTGAATCTTATATCTCACATACAATACAAGCACTTTGCCACTTGGGCTAGATTACTACATTGTCATATTAAACTATGTATTATAAAAAGAGTAATGTCATTCGTACCTCCAAATTATCCCTCCAAATGTTAATTTGAATTTTAATTTTAAAATTCGTCACGTCAGCTGCCACATCAACATATCACATCAGCTGCCACGTAAGGAGTGACGGTTTGGAGGTACAATTTGGAGGTACAAATAGCACTGTTCATAAAAATATTATAACGACGAACTTCCAAAATTAAGGGCTCTCTATATTAGAGGGCCATGTTCGGTCGCTCCAGAAGAACATGCTCCCCTGGTTCGGCCCGTGGAGCGAGTTACATAGAAGTACCTTCAGCCGCGCGATTCCCCTCTCCGTCGAAACTCTAGTCGTCGGGCCATGCGGACAACCTGCACGACCCATGATAGTCCCATAGACCATGTGCGAGCAGGCGCTAGCTGGTGAGAAGCTACCCGCCGGTCGCACCCTCCAGAAGACCGATGCTGCCTAACCAAGCTCCAGAACGCGCTGCCAAGCGATCGACCGAGCACTCATCAACTCGTTGGCCTCCTTCTCTTGCACCCCACGACCGTTCCATCTTACTGCCTCCGTGCTGATCCTGACTCTAGAGGCAACCTCCGCTCTCCTCGAGACATGCTCACATGCGGTCGAACAGAGTTTGGCAGCACAACCCTGTACTCCATCGAACCATCACTCCCTAGTCCCCTCCGTCGGACTCCAAGACGAGAGCCCCGTTCCCACGACCATAGAACGTCGACCACACGTCAGGAACCCCAAAACCCGCAACTCGCCGTGAGCCTCTCCATTATCTCACTGGCAAGCCATTGGCAACCGTGAGCCAGCCTCCCCTCCGCAATGTCCAGACCTGAACGACTGCACCAACCAGTGCAGCACCCTACCGTTCTTACAACTGCGCACCAACACCCGGAAGAAGACTCCTCATTGCTTCCCCTCGCCAACCTCTGACTCACTAAGAATATCGAGTCCTGACATCTCCTATTTCCATGTCATGTGCGCTTGAGAACCCACAGGAAGAAGAAGAACCCACAGGAAGAAGAAGACTCCCTCATGCCGAAATTCAAATCCCACAAATTATATTTGGTAAGTCTCCCTTAAAACCCCTTTATATAAATTATTATTTGAAAACTTCATTTGTAGTCTTTAAACTATAAATTGTGTTAGTACTAAGTTTTGTTAGAGTTATTTTAATTAAAATATAAGCTGGATTATCTAAGCATAGTTAGTTTATTAAAAAAATTGGGTAATTAAAAGGAATAAACAATAAATTCAAGTTAGACCTAGAAATTTCAATATGTATAAATAAACCTTGAGTAATTAAAGCATAATTTAAGATCGGTTAAATTTATAATAGGAAACCGAGATTTAAAATTATAATAATTCAACAATAATTAGTAAATTCGTATAAGTGTTCAAATTCTTTCAGGATTAGAAATATGATATAGGGGAAAAAACAGGCCATGTCCGGACTAGATTAAACCGGGTTAGCTCTAATACTTACCTATCAAACAAATAGATTCTAATTGTTGTGCTTATGTTTTGTGGGAACATGGGATCCAACAGTATCGTAATCGAGTTGAAGATTAAGGCTGACCTTTCTCTTCCAGACGTTGTAATGCTCCCCGTCAAACTTTTCAAGTTTGTTAAAACTTGTATCGAAAAGGTTTGCACGGCTGTTCTCCATCGGATCTAGATCTTGCTTTGAGAATGTTATTCCCGAAACAAATCTAGATGGAAGAACGATCAGAAATTAGAGACTTCTTGCAAATAAATTTGCTCTTTTGTTCTGATTTTGTAGGATTTCGGAGACTTCTTGTAAACAAGTTTGCTCTCCTAATTTTTTTTTACGCCACTCAAAGAAAATGAAGAAAGGGAGAAAGGCAACTCTGTTGGGGTGATGAAAATTACCGCTGCTCAAAGAAAGATTCGTCCTACTGCGATCTGCTTCCAAGAACCAGCAAGTACTGAAGAAACTTCTGGAATGCTCACCTTTACCTCCTGTCCTCACCAAACTCCTCTAGACTCTGAAGGCAGCAGCCACACAACTCTCTTCGTCTCTCAATTTCAAAGTAAGTCCTCAAAGGAGAAACAAATAGAGTATTTATAGAGTTTGGTGGAAGCCGTAACCCTAATCTTGGACGCCAACTGATTGTTAAAAGATAGGAGCAAATAATAGAAAGATATATAACTGAATTAAATTCAAATCCCACAATAAACTGATCTGAATAATTGACTCAATCTTTCAATAACCGCTCTTCCAATCAGCCTAATTAACTGCCAACACCACCCATGCGTCCAACAGCCCGTCAGTCGATACGCATGCACGCACAACCGCCCAACAAGGCAGACGCACAGCCTTGCGTGCATACAACATCGCACAGCCTCGCAGTGGCACATATGCGTAAATAGTCGCATAGCCCATACAAGCCCCTGCACATGCTCCAACGAATGCACCCGCACATGCCCCCGCCTATGCGCTTAGCCCATGCGACTGGCGTAGAAGACGAGTGCACGAGCGTAACAACAACGCACAAACCGCCATTCGCCGATGCTGACGTACTAAGTGCAAAGTGTGCCAACAAAGCATCACTTTGCACCCTTGAGCCAGAGTCCGAGCCTGAGCCCAAGTCCGAACCTGAGCCCGAGTCCGAGTCCGAGTCTGAATCCAAGTCGCTAAGCCCCTTCGGGGCTTAGCTCCTAAGGGGCCTGAACTCCCACTTTCTAATTAGACCTTTTGGTGACCTTTAACCGTAACTTTAATATTCGGAGCATGAGATCAGTTGTTACCTTCCAACAAATTACATACGTAAGACATAGATGACTCCACCTTCCAGTTGACATATCATGTCCCACTAAAACACGTCCCCTTATACTCTTTTTTTTATGAAACGACTTTTAGGTCAAAAAGGACTAGCGATAACTCTTACCATAACACCGATGTACTTCCCGACTGTGATTAGAGATCCAACCTTGACTCAAATATCTTGGCCCAATATATGGTTGTGATCTACTCGAATCCCTCTATGCATGTGCCACTAGTGTGCCACTCAATAGAGGCCCCTTGTGCTGTTGGCCCAATGATTGTATCATATTTTTGAATATGGTTAATCTGTTAAGTTTAGCATTTCATTGTCACTAATTTTCATACTATCGCTATAGCATTTCTACTTATACTTATACCTTTGGTGATATATGCCTATTAGTTTACATATTAGTGATATGAGCTTATCTATCTTAAATTTAATCGGGTTGCCAAAATCAAAACTATATTTTTTATTATGGTCATTCAATTAAGTTTAATCATTATGATATCACTATCATTTATGCTATCACCTTAGCACTTATACTTAAACTCAGCATTGTCCTAATGTGCATTAAACTTATCATACTTTCTACTATGTATATTGTTTTGTTCGTCTAACATGTATATACAGAAAAGCAATAAGGAAGATCAATGTGGACATATACAATGAAGAAATTATGGTGGGCCAAAGACGACGGAAACCACAAGATTTCTCTGAACCACCCGACGACATCTCCGGAGCCACGCACTCGGGGGTTCCACTGCCTGGTCAGCGGACGGGGATCGAGGGGGCAGCGCCCCTCGTCGAGGGTTCGGGGGCGAAGCCCCCGAAAGGAATTCAGTTTTTCATAAACTGGATATCTTTGGACAGCTGCCGCCAAGGAAAAAATCCAGCACCTATCAAAGGAAGAAGCCAAGCCATGCCATCATCATTTTAAGACTCTGAAGAAGCCTACACCTGCTACAGTATTTCTGGAGTCTGTAATGAGTCTTAGGAATAATTATAAATACAAGAAATGGATGGCAAAATCGAAAGCTAGGGTAAAAATTAGCCCAGGGTCATTTTCGGATAAAAACCGGCATACCGACGGTATACCGGTCTATACCGACGGCATACCGATTTTGTTCACAGAAAGTTTCTGTCTACAAAATCGACATACCGATGGCATGCCGGTCCATACCGACGGTATGCCGATTCAGTAACGTTCGAAATTCTAACGGTCGGATTTCGAGCGTTTAATGATCCCAACGGCTATATTTCTAGCCGTTGCATTCTAGACCGGTATACCGACGGCATGTTGGTCCATACCGATGGTATACCGGTTCGCTGACTGAAAAGTTGCCTTTGGCTTTTTTTAAGGCTTTGGTTATAAATGGCCTTGAACCCCTTCATTCAAGGTTGATGCTTTGAGCCTAAAAATTTCTAAACCACCAAAGCCTATCCACAAACAACTCTACAAAGCTTTCATTTGCCATCCACAAATTGTGTTAGAGTTATTAAGTTGAAAAGTAAGATCTTTATCTTATTGTATAAGGAGATCAAAACCTATTATGAAAGGTTGAAGTTGTTGAGTCTTTGTTTCCAAACTCTCGGTTGGAGTTGGAGAGTCTTCGTATCCAAACTCTCGGTTGAAGTCGGAGAGGCCTTCGGATTAAAGCTCTCGTGTAAGAAGTTGGTTAGTTCTTTGGATCTAAACTCATGTGTAACTATTTACTCAAATAGTGGATTAAAGCCGGAGAGAGTTTCGGGACTGAAGTGCCTCTTGGGAGGATACCAGGATATATCGTGTGTCGGTATTGTTATTGCTTCTTCTCTTGCACTTATATTTTTAAATTGCACATTAGCTTGTGCTAAGTGCTTGATTAGTTAGTATGATCCTATTCACCCCCCTCTAGGGTTCCTACATGTGCTACTTAAACACGAAAGTCACAGAAGGCGCATCTTTATGACTTACATAATCTATTCTACCAACCCGACGGGAAATTTGCCCAACCACTTGAAATGGAACCGATATAAGATTACCCTAACCTACTAGGAATGGCTCAGATTGATTTCTTAGCATCTCGCCCAATCAATATGGATTAAAACCAAAGACTTATTCAATAAAAGATCGATGTCCAAACAGGGAACTCGTTAAACCCAGTTAAACCCATCCATGCATGCATATCACCGTATATGGACTATAAAAACCAAACTTGATGAAATAGATCCTTATACCTATTACGTAGACCCCATCTCATGTCCCACTAATTCTCATTCCATAAATCCCCTAATTGTTTCTCTTCAGAGACTATGATTATACGAAGAATAGAATCCCGTTGTACCAACTTGTTAGTGGTTATGCTTGACCAAGACCCTTCCTATTACCTTGATGAAACATGGTCAATACATGGGCTATGTTAAATGAGTAATACCTAGGCTTCCCATAGAGTCCATGACTACGATCAGAAGTAACTCATATCCGCAACAGCTTCTTGAAACTTGACCTCCTTAGAAACCCGTCCACTGTGCTTTCCATGATTAAACAAGTTATATAAGAACCTTGAACTAGTAAGCTCAACCCTTTAAGATGAGATGCCAAACTGGATTATGCTCATAACCGTTCTTTCATCTGTTTGAAAATTGCGATACGATCTTCGTATTGCATTTTTATCACTTGCTCGTGTGTTTAGATAACCGCGATAAAATATTACAACCTTAATTCTTCAAGACCATACTCTCATAGAAACGAATTTAGTTTTAATTTCGAGAACAGGACATGCTAAAAGGTACATGCAACCCCCCTAAGATGTTGCAAATGATTGGTATAGACTGGTTCCAATTGAACTAATAAAATAATGGTTCATAAATGTCCACTCTTATCCGTGTCATTAATACCCCTACGGTGACCTTGATGTTTGATATACAACACTAGAGTTTTCTTTTCAACAAATTTCATACTCATGAACTACACTAGTCAAGCTACACGTATAACATGCCTGTCCCACATAAACAGACCATCTTGTACTCCATTTCAAACTATACCACACGTATGACCTATTTTCCCTTAGAACAAACCACAGATGTCAATTCTCATCCCATGTGAGTTCTTTTCCAAGCAACGTCGGACCATTCCCTCAAAACAACTGGATACCCATGATTCATGCAAGACTAAGAATACCCAATCTTAAAGAATATGGTGTCAGTTTGGATTTCTAGTACCTCCTTCATCTTTTCGAAAACCGAGTTACGATTTAACGTACCTACCCTTCCTTGTATTCAATCTCGTTATTTTCACATTTAGGAATAGTAAGATTATTTTTAATTTCGAGGACGAAATTTTTATAAGTTGGGTAGGATGTAAACTCCCTAAATTTTAATATTTTTCTGATTATTTTTTTACTAAAATATATTTTACAGGATTTTATTTAATTTATATAAGATTGATTTTAAATTTAAGATTTTATTAAGATTGAAAGTAGCAAGTATTGCTACATTATGGATAAGTGGTACAAGATTCTGTACTAAAATTTACTAGAGAGTATTCTCGAAGTTTAGAAACTTTTGGGAAATTTTATCTATATTTTATTAAAATATACTTGAAAATTTAATATAAATTATAATTTGCTAGTGATTTTATTTATAGCACAAGTAGCAAGAAATGTTATATAACTTGTGCATAATTGCCCATTTAAATACATAAAAAGTATCTTTGATTTTTTTAAAACATTTATGAATTTTTAGGAATTAATTGGAGGGTTATACATCTATATATGAAAATAAAAATATATATTTCAATATATCGTGAGATTTTCAAAATCTCGTGATATATCCATACTAGCAAAACCAGACTGCAGCCTACAGAATTTTCCGAAATTTTAGATCCTTTGAAATTGATCAAATCTTGATAATTTTATCCAAACTTTTTCCTACTCAACCCCAACCAGATTCTCCATTAGATCGCGTCAAATCAAGTTTGAATTCCATCCAAATTTGACTTAATTTTGGATTGAAATCTCGAATTATATGCAAAAAAAATCTCGGAAAGTAATTGCAATCTAAACCCTCTCTTGGACTCCACATGGCGACCCCAAGCGAGCCCCATCCGTGGGAGCACCTGATCGACCCCCTAAACGCCTGCCTTCTGTCGGGCACTACCGTAACTGCCGAAAACAACAGCTTTCCGCCGGGAACAAAGGAACCCCTGTTCAGAGTAAAGAGCGAGGTACCTCTGTTCATCCTTCTTTTTTATCTTCATCTGGTAATCAAATCCCGAACAAATTAGTTTGCTGTAAACCCATCATAGAGAGTTACAAGACCTAACAAACAGTTTAATTTTAGAGGACCCAAAATCGAAGGAAATCGGTCGAGAAATCGACAAAAAACTGGGCACATACTCTCTGTGTATAACAATTTTGATGCTATTTGGAAGATAGATTATGATCAGCATAGTAAGAATTTCCTAGAAGTAATTAAAAACAATTATAATAACCTATAGGGCTCCAAAACCTATTCTGTAGAATCCAGATTCGTCGACTGTACGTCCAGAAACCAGATTCCCAAATTCGACGAAAATCAGTTTTCAAAACAGGGGAAATTTTAGAAAATTCTCCGATACGGCGTGTGTCCCGACAAATCAGGCAACGTGGTCACACACTATATGCATCGAAGGACGCGTATGGATGTTGTTGACGTGTGGGAACTGACGGAACTCGATTTCGTTGCCTGTGCGCGACAAAATCAGTGCGTATCCACCAAGATATCCCCGTTTTGACCTTTTTCAAACTTGGCCATAACTTCGTGTACGTTCGTCGTATCAAGACAAATCTTGTGCCAACAGGACCGTATCAAATTTTTGGTCATGTGTACCAAGTTTGGTCCAATTCTGAGAAGGTCGACCGGAATATCTATTTGACGGGCCCGCGAACCGATCCAACGAGCAAAATTGTGCACGGCCCGCCAAAATCCAACTTTGGACATACGATTGGGTTCTTCTTCTCAAACCGGACCTGTAGACATGTATTTTGACGACATTAGAGACCGTAGGTACTGGCACGCTTTTTATTAGAAAATATATCCAACGACGGACATTATTTTACCTCGAAATTACGATTTTGCCCTTATTCCAGAATTGGACTTTTGGACTTGCGTTTCCTAGACATATCTTTTACACTGGAAATGTTCTTGATGTTTATTTCAGCATCCGAAGCCGTTCGTTGATTTTGAGTTTCTTGCTTCGTCGATTTGCTGGTTTGAGCTACTGAATCCTGCTCTTTTGCACACAACCTCAGGCAAGATACCTTACCATATTTACTGCTTATATTTAGTTGTATTTTTCTTTAGTTATTTCATATTCCAGTCTGTTTATTTTTAGTTCTTTCAGTTGATTTACTTGCTTGCTTGTCGTGATACATGATGCTAGTACTAGTCTTACTTCCTTCTTGTCTTTAAATTATGTATATGGACCTAGAGTTAAGGGACTACCATATGTAGTGTATTGCATAAACCTTGACAAGTTGTACCATGAGATATGCCTGAGATAAGTAGCATGTAGAGGTACTTACGTGTTGGCTGATCCCCCGTGCACATGCGTTAGGTCTAACTGCTAATAGAGACATGTTAGGAGACTTAGCAGTTAATAGAGGTACATTATCGCGGATGCGACTTAGATAGGTGCATCGGATGGGGAAAATATTTTCTTGTCGTATGGGCTTCTATTACACATTCCCTTGTAACCCGAAAGCTCCGCTGGAGATACGGGTATGCTTACCCCCTCAGGTTGGCCACTAACATTTTTGAACGTTATGCGCTTAGGTCACTGGTGTCCAAGTGGGGACTATACCAGATCCTATTTACAGCCAGGACTCATGCGACTAAATGTTTGTTCTTAACTGCATAAACACATAAGAATGGTTAGGTAATCCTAGTCAATGTCATGTCACCCCTTTTATTAGTAGCATGGGACAATATCACATCGCGGAATAGTTTGCTACTCCTTGTCCTTGTTTGGTTGTAGGGGTAGTCCACTGTTTCGATGATGTAATATTAGATCTTGTTACGATTGGGACTATTTTACTTTACTTGTGGCTTGTAACATATTATGTATATTCAGTTTATTATGGCATATTCTTTTTGTATCTTGTTACGTCATGTCATGACCCGCACCCGCTTTCGGATACAAGACGTGTCCAAGCCCAGCCGACGCCGCAGTGTCGGCAGTAGAACACTGTCTAACATACACGAGTCATGGCAGTCTAGAATCTTATAGTAATCTATATCTCATCTACAGAATAATCAAGTCACAACCAAGATCAATGAATAAGACATGAAACTGAGCAATATTGAACATAACTGAATGTTTCCAAGTAATCAATGTCACGTCCGATGGACACAAATCCACTACCAATAGACGAAAAGAGAAAAATATATGAAGTATACTATCTGAATACAATCTGCTAATTAAGGCAACCTCAACTGCAAAGTACTGTGATCTGATGCTGACTCAACCTTCTCGTCTGCTCCTAATTCAAACTCGGCTAAACCTGAAGAGATTATCAGGTCCTCAGAGGACTAGCAAGATACATAAAAATGAGTCTTTCTAACAGTTTATCATGCATTAAGAGAATCCAGAATAAATCAAGTAAAACTAAGCAGTGACAAAATACGAATCTGTGAACTGACTACGCATAAATGAACTGCTGGACGAAGACGAGAGAACTCATGTCATGATGTCAATGGATAACCAAATCGAATACTCAAACCCTCGCCCCTAGTGTAGACTCGCAGGTTTGATCAACTACAAACCCTCGCCCCTAGTGTGGACTCGCAGGTTAGCTTCAAGAATCACCCTCGCCCTAGTGTGGATTCGCAGGTATGGACCAATAACTACTTACCCTCGCCCCTAATGTGGACTCGCAGGTTAGCTTCAAGATCTCAAGACAAGGAGGTATAGCATTCAGTTTATGACTTCTCGACCCATGACACGACTCAATTAAGGCACAAGTGAACACGTCCAATAAGACACCAAGCTAACTGTGAACATGGCCTATATAGCAATGATAAAATATACATATAGGATATGAAAAGTACATGTCAACAATAATGAAAAAAACTGAATAATGAAAGACATTGCATGTAAATAAAGCTGTAAGAAAGGCAAGGTATACTTGCCTGTAGTCATGAGCTGTCGGCACGGGCCAAGTCCGTATCTCGGTTCAAGTGATCTGTTGGTGAATTTAATTTTAATCAACACAAGAATTTAACAAAATAACTCTATATCTAAATATTGCTAATTACTCTATGTTTTCAACACATGATTTTACTAGTGTTTCCTTCTTCTCCCTAGTACAACTAGTATTAGTCACACTTAAGTCCCTGTCCAGTTTGGTAAACTCTTAAGTATATTCACACTCTTGATGCAATAATACTCGTGATACCCTCTGCCTACCATTTACACAAGTATCCTTTACCCTCTACTTAAACTGTTTCTAGGCAGTCCCTATTGTATTTGTACTTAGGACAATGTGGGGTGATAGTGTTAGTACTATCCCCTTCACACATACAAATGGTCTCACCTTACCTTGATACTGGTTTTACTCATGCATCGCCCTTCCTTGTAGAGGTATCCTATATTAGTATTATCTAACTTCCCATGCCAGGACTCTGTTGTAACAGTAGTTACTACTGTTGCTCCTAATCATGTAAACACAGCCTATATACTCTCCTCTATAGGCTTGTACCTGTATCCTGGTTCTCGACTTAGGTTACCAGTGTATCCTAATGCTTGGTTGATACTCGGTTGACACTTAAAAACCATTTTCTCTGTTCTAACTGCAGTAACAATACACCACATGTCCCTGTACCACCCATATCAGTCTACTCTATTCATCCTCTATTAAACTTGTATGTAACTTGTACTGAATTGTGTCTAGAAGGGAATTTAGTATTTTGGTGAGGTTAGGTGGATCTGTAGGAACTACATTTGTATACAGATTTTATCTGCAACAGCAGCTGTATTAGTAGCTCCTATGGAGCCCTGTTATTATTGAGATGCCCCTTTATGAGTTTTATTGTAGCTTACTCACTCAAGTCCTATACATATTCATGTATCCAGGATACATGGTTACCCTGACCCCTCTATACTTGCCTACTTCCTAGGTTGTACACATACAGATAAAGGTATGCAAATCATGGCACATACAAAGAACCCACATGTAGTGGTTAGGTAATCTATGGTACCACCCAATACTTTGTACATATCATTTTATGAGACATGGACCACTACTCCCTACACTCTAATCTCTGTTATAACCTGTCTAATACCCATATAGGTTTTTTCTACTGATATGGTGCTGCAGTCACAAGGTCCAACCCGAGTGTTTCTGAATACCCCTTTCAATTATTCGAACTCTATTGCCCTGATATGGCTTAAATCCATACTGACACCATGTTAATGAATTAAAGCTTCTCAAACAATGAGGAAGTGTGCAGGAATCATATTATCAATTCCAGAAGTTGTCAAAAAGGATACAGGTAATCAGTGAAGCTTGCTAAATGAGTCAGTACATAGGAGAAAAACTGAAAAAGGAGGTTTGAAGTATAGATAGCTAACACTCTCGGTTGCTATGCAGTTTAACTAGACTGCTTGAGGCTGAGTTATTGACAGTAAGGAAGACTTATAGATCAATTCTAAGTAATCATAAGACAGAGAGCTATATCAGTGTTTCCATGTCCTAGGGACCTCCAGTGACAGGAAGACAACAACAGGACCTATGCACCAGCTAATACCCCTAGGAATTAGTTGGGTGTACTGGCCCTTGTTCTGATTCCACAGGCTTGTTATCAACACATCAACCATCTGATGCTCGACCCAAAATCTGATAACCTTTCTAACCTCAGTTAATACTAGATGTAAAATAATATCCCAACAGGTCTTGTACCACATAAACTTTCGAAGGGCAGGCTCTCTCTCTCACTGAAATCTTTTGTAGGTGTCTCAAATCACCTATGGTTAGCTTGTATCCAATCTGGATACTAGTCTATTGTCCACGCCATTCCCTCTTGGACATTGGCTGAATAACTAGTTATTTACTAACTGCAGGGCACCATATCCCATACTCTAACTTCCTTAGTATTTCCTATAAAATAGGATTAACTTGTTGTAGTGACCATATTTGCCCCTGGTTGTTTCCTCTAGACACTGGAACATGGATAAACTATTGGTATAATTCTTTTCCTGGGAGCCCACACATGACATGTTCCTCCCATCTTTTGCATCCTTTGTACACACACCTGGCTTTTCTATACACAACACATACCTTGATTACATATTTTGCCTCTAAGTTACCTATACTGCGTGATACTAGAACTGGGCCCCTTTTCCCTTACCTATGGTTCCTATGGCCCTGACAGACCTGGTGTGACTGACTCCTCCTTAAATCTGGATACCTGTTATGTCTGTAATTAATACTGTCAGATATTGCCCATCCCCTCATGCTCAGAAGTTCTTAGGTGCAAGGACCCCTATCACCCCTTACTTGACACAACACCTCTCTTACACAGGTACAACATAACCCCTCTACTATCCCATATACTTTAAACTTGATAGCATTTTCCTTTCATGAATTAACACAAACACCTATGCTACCGTTTACAGAAACGAAGCTCTACCAATAATAAAAATTAGGCAATTGATTGAAGGGTGAGGAATTACCTGTTTGAGAAATTCAAAAACTATTATTGTTAACCCACCCTTCTCGAGCAGCAATCTTCTTGAACTCCAGGCGCAGGAAAAATTAGTGTTTAGGAGAAAGGATGGGGAACGACTGCTACTCCATATATATACATATCTAGTTTTTGATAAACTTGAGGTGATAAAGAGATTGGCGGAAAGGATTTAAGCTGATTTGTTCTTAGTTAAGGCTGTCAGAATTCAAATCGAATTCATATCCAGGGGTGGAGGGTTCGGTTAAAGAATATTTGAATCTGGACATTTTGCAATAAGGTCCCTTTACTCCTATATTCCCATCTGGACCCTCTGTGATATTTTAAGTAAAACAAAACATAAAAAATATATAACTAGGCAATAAAGAATGATATAAATTTAATAAATAAGAAAGAGAGAGAGAAAAAAATGGTCAAGGGGTTGACACGTCCCTCTGAGGACCTGGTGATCTCCCCAGGTGTGTGCTTTTTATGATGCCTCGTAGGTGCTCTAGCCAAGATCGTGGTCATCCCTTCTACATCGAGGAGGACTGCTCTTGGATCTTCCCTTACCATTTTTATCCATTATTTTGTTGTACTTTTCTTCTCATTTAAATGGTTGGTAGTAGATCTGTCTCCGCCCAACATTTGTATAAATAACAAATTCAGTGTTGATTTTTGTCATATATTTATTCTCTTATTTTTGATGAGATTTAGTTCTGATGGTTTACTGTATTTTACAAGTTATGTATATATATGAGGGTTCCATATATTGGAGTATACTTCGTATATATACAACTGACATGTCTACATACTTAGTCCTAAGTATTTTGGGACTGTGGCGTTACACTCGGTCCTTCGTCCCGTGGCTTGGGAGAAGGTAAGTTGGTATTCGCCACAAAGCTGGAATTAGCCAAAGTCATAGGCGTCGCCCGCATATATGCTTAATAAGAGAGAGCAGAGTGGCTTGTAATATGAGAGAAAAGTGAGCTTGAAAGATTTGTAATTTGGCCTCGTGTCCACATTGTAATCTTTGTTCAATATCAATAAAAAGAGCATTTTGTATGACTTGTGTTTTGCTTCAAATTTTTACTACTGACTATTCAATATTTCTGCTTGGGACTTCTGTGCGATGACCCCCATCGCTTAGCCTGTAATCGGCCGTTATGGACCTGCCTTGCGTGAGCGCAATTTAGGCTCACGTGACATCACGCCTTAGCGAGGACGATCGCTCCTACGGGAGCGGGGCGTGACACGAGGGATCTGGAGGTCGGAAGGAAAGGGGGCGGGAAATAGAAAATTGAGAGAGAGAGAAATAAAATATTGAACCAAAAAAACCTATTTGACAAAATTTAGCGACGTCAAGTAAAAGATGTCGCTAAGCGTCGCAAAATTATATAATATTACGACGACGGCCTGTAAAAATTGCTGAACGTTGCTAATTTTAAAATTATAGTGACGTTCAGCGACTTCTCAGTGACATGAATTTCTAATATATAGTCACTATAAATCGCTGAACATCGCTATATTTTCTTAACAGTGACGTTTAGCGACGTAAATAAAACACGTCGCTAATGTCCTAAATATTCGCGATGTTTTGACTAGGAGTCGCTAGTTACATTGCTGATTTAACTTATTTTAGTAGTGACAACATGACAATTGAAGAGTACAATACAGAGTTCTTACGCTTGAGTCGTTTACCCCGTACTTGAAACAAACCGAGGAGCAGGAGGCCGAAAAGTTTTATGACGGACTCAGCTTCGAGATATCGAGCCTCATAGAATCAGTAGCACCTACTTCCTACTCAGCCGTTCTGACAGTAGCACGACGTCATATAACACCTGCTTCCTAGAATTTTTTTAATTTTTATTTAGGGTTTGTTTTAGAATCACAAGGAGGTTGTACCAAAGTCTATAGGTATAGTATGCTACTATAGGGTCACTTAGGGTCACTGTGGTCTCCAGGTAGCCATAAATATATTATTTATCTATTTTATATTTTTTAAGAATTTTTGGATATTTTTAGGTATTTAATATTTAAGGGTTTATTATTTTTAAGGACTTTCGGGATTTACTGTAAAGTCATTCAAGGTTATTTTGAGGCCAAATACTTTTGTGTGGGATCTAGATGACTAGAAATATTTTTTTATAATATTCTAGGATTATTTAGAATTATGTAAAATTTTTTGAGATTTTTGGTAAATTAAAAACTATAGAATTAAATTTCCGATAGACTTTTGGGATTTAATGTGGGGTCACACGATGATGTTTTACAAAACTTTTTATTTAGGTTTTAGACATTTAGAAATATTTTCAATAATTTTTTGAAATTTATCTGAATTTTTTGGAATTTATTTGGAGTTAAATTAAATTTTTATTGAATTTATGTAATTTAATAAAGCAATTACTCACTCATCCACCCGGGAGGGCCCACCTGTCGACGCCCAACAGTAATCTCCTCTCTCTCCCTTTATATATATATATATACACATGTATATTCACAAACCCTAATTAATTCCAGCCTCCTCCTTTGTAGATTCCTCCTCCTTTGTAGATTAATCTTGGTGATTCCTCAACTTCGCGGTGCGATTGCGATAAACTCTGACATCCTTTTCATGTGTTTTTTTGTTAGAACCATATCGAGGTTAGCTTTCCAAAATGTATTTTATTTTCTATAAGTATTTACGTAAATTTCTAGAAATTTATTTGAGTTTTGGTTGTCGAAAAATTGATTTGTCGCACAGTTTTCGAGATTTTAGGAGATTTCAAACTCAATTTTCATATTCGTTTAAAGTTTTGGAAAGATGACACAAAGATATACAACATATAATTTTTTCAGAAATTTATATGATTATTTATTATTTTATTTAATTCGTTGAACTTAGATTTGACCGATGATTCACCAATTTGGTCATTGTTAGCCATAATGGCGATAACTTTTGACCAAATTATGATTTTATAGTACGGCCGATTCTAGTGCACTCATACTGAAATCTACTAAGTTACAAGCTCAAATTATTGAGTTATTGACCTTTGACTAGTTAATCAATGGTATGCCTCGATTTGTGTGTCATGGATTCCAAAATTGGAATCGTAACTTTCTATAGCCAAAATTTCTTGTTTAGATTATATTTCATATTATAATTAGATTAAATTAGGTTTTTAGATGATTTATTATAGAATTAAATAATATTAATTTAGTTTAACCCATTAGTCATTATTCTATATTTTTTAGAGTAGGAATCTTAAAAGTAACTTGTGGTTTCATTCACGATTCGTGGTGCGATAATATGTGTTGGTAGCTTATTGGCCAGAGTTCCTCTCGTCCTCGACTTGTGAAAATGGTTTGTTATTGAGTTTAGGCAAGTACAATATTGTATTATATTTTTAGTACCTTATAATGCTTTCTTTATTGTGTTTTCGTTTGATATCCAATTGAGACATGATGGTGACACGATAGACTTGTTGTATCAATGATCGTTATTATGTTTAGTGAGTCGAGAGGGAAAATACTCGGTTGGTATGTGAACAAACCCAATTAATATTTAATGTGGATAGCTAAGTCATACACCTCATGTGTGGGTTAGTCGTACCTTAAAATGTGGATAGCCATCTATATGATGTGACATATTAGCCCGGTCGTTCACATGTTGAAAGGTATTTCATATGCACAGTCTGTTTTTATTATTCATGATCATAGTCCGGTTCCTTTATTTGCAAGTTTCTTTTCTAGTACCTTGCTTGTTCATGAATATTGTTCTCATATGGTTCATACCAAACTAGTTCTTTACTTGTCCTTTACTATTACTATTTCTTATCGTTCTAAGTTATTTTGTGCTAATTATATTAAATGCATTATGGTTGTACTTTGCTCCTTTTCTGATTGGATCGTTAACAATATAGGAGAGGATGATGACTATCTCTAATCTTCTTATTATGGACTATCAGAGGGTGGTGTTAACGATGTTGGTACCGAGATTCAGGAGCCATGATCATTATCTGGAGGGATCTAGATTTATATTTTAGAATAATTTAGTTTTACTTTCATAATTGGACCGAATTTGTCTCCGAATGGACCATATTATTATTCTGGATTTAGTCTCTCTACTATTGGATTTGGATCTTATTATCTATCATACTCTTTTTTCCTTGAATTGTGATATGGCTGAGTATGTTTTTTATATATGACCATCTGTATCTGTAGAGGATTTATTGTGTGTTACTAGACAATGCTCTATCGTCGATACCGCGGCATAGACTAGACTTGGCTGCTTACTCGTACTCGGTTATCCAGGTGTGACAAGTTTTTATGGTGGCCCATGTAGGTTCAATTTTGCAACAAAAAAATTATAAACTCGTGGTAGTACTTAAGTTACTCGTACTACTGCGGGCCTGAGAATATAGTTGAAGTTAGATATCAGAATTATTAAGAGAGTTTCGTATCATCTACAAATAGGATTCGACTAAGGATCTCCTCCACATGCTTTGATATGTTACTGATCTCTGTCTTTGACTTCAATCTATCCCTTGACTTGTATCATGCTTGAATCTTTCCATCGTCTAATGACTTTCTTTTTATGCAGGTATAGGTAAATTAATTAGGTTCCTTAAAGCCTTCTATAGTTAGAGTTATTAAATAGGGTTCATGCCTAGTTATTTAAAGTATGTTTAATTTAGTTATCGTTGTATTTTTATTTCTCCATGATCTAGTCTAGGAATTATTTTTAGATTGCCAATAGAGGTTATATATTTATATATTATGCTATGTTTGATTTTTTAGGACAAAAATATTTTAAGGGAGATAGTATGTAGCACATGCTTCCTAGAATTTTTTTAAAAATTTTTATCTATGATTTGCTTTGGAATCATAAGAAGATTGTACCTAAGTCTATAGGTGCAGTATGCTATTATAGGGTCACTTAGGGTCACTGTAGTCTCCAGGTAGTTATAAATATATTATTTATCTATTTTATATTTTTAGAGAATTTTTGGATATTTTTAGGTATTTAATATTTAAGGTTTATTATTTTTAAGGACTTTCAAGATTTACTGTAAAGTCATTCGAAGTTATTTTGAGAATAAAGACATTTATTTGGGCTCTAGATGACTAGAAATATTTTCTAGAATATTCTAGGATTATTTAGAATTTTCTAGAATTTTTTGGAGATTTTTGGATAATTGAAACCTACAGAATTTATTTTTTGATAGACTTTTGGGATTTACTATAGGGTCACATAATGATATTTTGAGCAAAACTTTTTATTTAGGTTCTAGACACTTAGAAATATTTTCTAAAATTTTATGGAATTTTTCTGGATATTTTGGAATTTATTTGGAGTTATTTGGAGTTAAAATAAATTTTTATTGAATTTCTGTAATTTAATAAAGCAATTACCCACTCGCCCACCCGAGTGGGCCCATCTGTCGGTGCCCAACAGTATCTGCCTCTCTCTCTCTCTCTCTCTCTCTCTCCTATATATATACATGTATATTCACAAACCCTAATTAATTCCAGCCTCCTCCTTTGTGGATTGATCTTGGTGATTCCTCAAATTCGCGGTGTGATTGCGATCAAGTCCGACATCCTTTTCATGTGCTATTATTTTTGTTAGAACTGTATCGAGGTTAGATTTCCAAAAATATATTTTATTTTTTGTAATTATTTATGTGAATTGTTGGATATTTATTTGAGTGTCATTTTTTTGAAAATCGATACGTCGTACGATTTTCGATATTCCGGACGATTCCGAACTCCTTTTTACGATCAATTTAAAGTTTTGGAAAGCTGACACAATGATCTACAACATACAATTTTTAGAAATCATATGATTATTTAGTAATTTATTTAATTCGTTGAACTCAGATTTGATCGTTAATTAACCGATTTGGTCGTAGTTAGCTATAACGGCGATAACTTTTGACCAAATCGTGATTTTGTAGCATGATCAATTCTAGTTCACTTGTGGCACTGAAATTTACTATGACATAACCTCAAATTATTGAGTTCGTGCCGTTTGACTAGTTAATCAATGGTACGCCTCGATTTGCATGTCATATATTTCAAAATTGGAACCGTGACTTTCTATAGCCAAAATTTCTTATTTAAATTATACTTCAGATTGTAATTAGATTAAATTAGATTTTTTGATTATTTATTCTGGAATTAAACAATATTAATTTAGGTTAACCTATTAGCCATTATTCTATAATTTTTAGAGTAGAAATATTAGAACTAACTTGTGGTTTTGGTTCACGATTCGTGGTGCGATGATATGATATGTGTTGGTAGCTTATTGGTCAGATTTCCTCTCGTCCTCAACTTGTGAAAATGGTTTTTAATGAGTTTAGGCAAGTACAGTATTGCATTATATTTTTAGTACCTTATAATGCTTTCTTTATTGTATTTTTGTTTGATATCCAATCACTACAAAAATTTGTCAGATTAGCGACGTTACATTACGTCGCTAAACTCGATAAAAGCGTCGCTAAGTGAATTTAGCAACGTTTTGGGCGACATTTTGGAAACGACGAAAAAAATGTGTCGCTAAACGAGAAAACGTCGTAAAACGTCGCTAGGGCGACGTTATTTGGCGACGTTATTAACGTCTCTAAGTAGCGACGTTATTTGCGACGTTTGATCGTTGACGCTAATTAGCGACGTATAAGGCGACGTTATCGTATGGTCGCCGTTTAGCGACACTCTTGCGATGTTTTGGCGACGACGAGCTGACATCAGATTATGGTGCCACGTGGTGCCACATCAGCATTTAGTGACGCTTTTAGCGACATTTACCAACTTCGCTAAAATTTAGCGACGAATAATAACGTCGCTAATTTAAAAAAATATGAAAAAAATAGGTTCCAGAATACAAATGGAGCTGGAGCCTGAGCCAAAATACAGAACACAAAACACAAAATACAGAATCCAATCCCTGGGTTCGCCGACCCCCTCGGTGGAACACTCAACACCGGCACGCACAATACATTCCAGAATATACAAAAAATATAAAGAAAAAATACTATCCGCAACAAACAATATCAATATATAATATCCTGAACAAACCAAATCAATATCCGCAAACACGTACAAACCCAATATCCTCAACGAAAAAATTGAATATCCCCAAATACGTACGTGAAAAATATATACAGTCCAAAAATGTAAAAACAAAACTACTGATCGCCTGGAGCTGGACCCGGTGCTGGAGGAGGAGCGCCACCAGATGACTGTCGTCGCAATGTCAGGATCGTCTGATACTCCTCTGGTGACAATAGGTGGACGAGCATGTCCTCCCGTGCACCGCCGGATGTAGACGATGCTCCCGCCGGCGTACCAGCAGACGGTCGCTCCGCTGCCATCTCCTGGAAATGCTGCATTTGCTCGACCAACCGCTGCGTAGCCTCCTGCGTAGTACGGGTCATCTGTTGCAGCGCCTCCGTAGTCTCCTCCAGCCTCTCAAAGCGCGAGATGAGCACAGAATCATCTGTATCCGGCACCCCCATCCTCTCCAGCATCTCGTCACGCAAAGCTGCGATCTGTACAAGGACGTCACTCTGCTGCTGGCGGAGCGACTCCTCAGTATGTGTGGAGCCGGGTACACTAGTGGCGGTCGCAGAGGCCTGTGACGCAATGAAGGCAACATAGGAGCCCGTACCATAGTACGTACCCCTATGCATGCCACCAACGGCCCTCATCCACAGCTCGTCATCTGACTGAGCTGCGGCGGCCGGGGGCTGCTGGGAAGTGCTAGTACCAGCCTCCTCTGACCGTGTCGGCCCGACGTCCCTAATCCTCAAAAACTCGGCCTAGAAATAACATCTATATGAATTCTCACGTGGTCGCTAAAAATTAATACTAATGCACTAGCATTAAGTAAAACTTCTAAAACTCGGCCTAGAAATAACATCTATATGAATTTTCTATGTAACTAAAAATTAATATTAATGAACTAGCATTAAGTAAAACTTACGTAGGTGTCCCGGGCCTTGTTGTCTACGAACCGCTCCCCCTTCATGTGCGTGGCGAGGAACAAGGTCACCATATTCGGGTCTTCTCCCGATTCAACCTGTTACGAAATTATTATATGATTTGTCAGTTAAGTTGAAAGAAATATATTACTATAAAGTATTAATTATGGGTATACGACGAGATACGTACCATATGGGTAAAGAAATCTATGATGGACCTTGATCCACCACACCACTGCGACCCCGCCTGTCGCACTCTTTTAGACTTCGCGGACTTCTCCTTGTAGGCTTCCTCCTTGAATCTCCTCTTCATTACCGCCCAGTCGGCGGCAGAGATCCAACCCTGAATAGGCTCTCCCCGGCGGTCGCGATCCTTTTGGTCGATGATCACGTCCCAAATGAGCTTGCTGGCGATGCCGAAAAATATAGCCTCGACAGCAATGGCGCGGTGGGGAGGGAAGAAGTAAGTCCGCTGAAAAATTATAGAAGTACATAAGTTATAACATAACATACTAAATGTTAAAAGGAAATAAACTTTTACGTACCGAAAAGTACTCAAACCAGAAGGCCTTCCTGTCGGCCGGGACATCCCTCCAGTTGATCCAGGGCCCCCCGTAGTTCTATCGCAGGAATGTACCCTGCGACCGGTGTACGGAGGAGGGATAATACCTGTAAAATGAAAATTAAAATTTATTAAACAAGTTTATAATAAATTTAAACAAATTAAATGTAACAATTTTACTTACCACCTGGTCCGAGTACAGGCCCAAATCTCCAACCTCAGATTCCCCTCCGGGCGACACGGAGGATCCGTCTCAAATGTGAGCTGCACTATGCCCCTGCCCCGCCCCCTGCCCCTGCACCTGCCCGCAGCATGCCCCTCGGTCTCGGCCTCGCCCTCGCCGTCAGCTTGGGCCTCGCCATCGCCCTCGACCTCGATGTGGGCCTCAGCCGAGGCCTGCTCCTCAATAGTATAGGTCCTAAAAATCAAGTTGCACCCATCAAAAAGGCAATAAAAATCAAATTGCACACCCTTCAAATGAACTGCGCAAGAGACAGATTGCGCAACAACTCAACTGCGCACCCATCCAAGCGCGCTAGCTGACGTGGCAACGTCATCATTACCTGACACAAAATTAGATCTTCTGACAATTAACAGCCCGAAGAACGAGAAAACTGTTCATTTCTTGTACCACGCCGCCATGACAGCTGTCTAGCACGGTCCAGCTGCCAAAAGCCAGCGCAGTCTGACAGCTCAACCTCAGCACAATCCGAGTCTTAGCGCAACCCATTGGAAGCGCAGTCTGATGCTAGCGCAGTTCAAGTGGCGCAATCCATCAAGATAACTAACATTCTGTACGTAGCATACATGCCATCAATTGCTCACCACGTGGCAACCGTCTGTACACGACCAAGCGCATTTCAATCAAACAATGCCACGCATCTCATACAGTTGGTCCACGATCGAGTAACTGCCGGCGCAGTTCGCTGCTTGCGCAGTCCAATGCCTGCGCAATCCATCCTGCGCAATCCAGAAATAACTACTAATTAGTTATTTTCCAGAACTCTATAAATAGAGTTTCAAGTCCTTCATTATCAAGCCCAGATCAGAGAGAGAGACCAGATCAGAGATCATTCAAGATCATCACCAGAGATCAGGAGTTCTTACCAAAGTGCTGTTGTATTCTTCAGAGGCTACCGTCTTCAAATTTCACATCGTCCAAGGGATAAAGCGATCGTCTTCAGATCGGATTCCTATAGTTGTACTTTCCCAGAATTCAATTGTAATCTTCTTACAAAGTTTGTGAAATAAAGAACACTTTTGTTTTTGCAAACAAAATGGCGACTCTGCTGGGGACAACTTTCTCCTCCGACGAGGAAGTGACAACTTAATGTGACGTTGCGTCTATCGGAAAGACGCAGAAGATGCTGGTTGTAAAGGTCAACCAGACGGCCTACGAGGCGATGATCAACTCCGGGACTACTCGTCGCACTGCAACTTCTGCCAAGAGCAAAGTCTGTTCAGTGTGGACTCTAAAGTCCTCTGTACAATCCTCTGCACAATCTTCTGCGCAGTCTGCTGTCTCTGCTCCCAAAACTGCTGCACAATCTACTGCCTCTACTGCCCATGCGCAGTATACTGCTCCTCTTGCCAGTGCACAAACTACTTCCTATGCTGCTCTGGCAAAGTGCAAGACTCCTCTTCCCCTGGCACAGTTGGCTGCAACTCTTCCTGCGCAGTCCACCACTCCATCAACCAGAGTGCAACTCAAATACTCTGAAGTCAAGACTCCTGCTGCGCAAACTACAGTGTCTGTGGCTAAAAAACCATCTGTCAAAGCTTCTCATGCGCAGTCAGCCAATGCGCCTACTGTCACTTCAACCCCTGCGTAAACTGTGCCAGCACAGTCTAAAAGGGATAGCCTTTTGGCTAATCTCCCTTCTTCTCACAGCAAGGAGAAAAACTCTGCTCCTCTTTTCAAGCACCCTGTTGCTCCAGCACAATCCACTGGGGGTAGTCTGTCGACTATTCCTCCTCCTCCTCAGAATAAAGGAAAAGGTCCGTTGGTCTTTTCTCAAACTTTCTCGTTCCACGACTTGGAAGACAACAGAGGAAAACGCTCTTTAGCCAACCCTTCTTCACAAAACAAGGGAAATGGTCCTTTGGTCTTTTCTCAGTCTTCCTCGATTTTTACCGTAGAAGATCAATCTGAAAGTGCCTCGGCACCAATCAGTACAAGAACTCTCTCAAACAAGAGTTCTTCCCTCCCGGCCAATGGAAAGTGTACTTATCAAAGAGGTATTATGCCTACTCCGGTAGCAGAATTCCAAGATCTTCCAACTCTCAGGATATCCCGCTCAAAACAGGGAAAGTTGCTGGTGTCTCAGACAGAAACCCCTGGGGGTGAATTTGCTGATCTAAGGACTTATCTCAATAGACCAACTTCGGCAAAACGCAAACAGCCAATGCCGAAGATCAACCTGCATCAGAAGCAAACTTCCAGGATTAAAAATCCTGACACCTATGCTAATGAAGTAAGTACTTCCCTGTACACTCAAGGGACAAAACACTTGAAGAACCGGATCCATGTTCCGAATATAGTCAAAGAACATATCCCTCAGACTTCTTCTCGTCCCGTCATTGTTCCTGACCTCCGAGAGCACCTCAAGCAAAAATGGGACACATCTCAACACCTCCAGTTCAGCCACTTGGACACCATTGTAATCATAAGGTCGTCATCAAGTGCTGTTGTCAGACAACAAAATGATCTGTCTTCGATCGTCTGAACTTTGTAAACTCTGAACCAATGTCGGAAGACGAGGACGAAATGTTGTATGCTTCCGTCAACATGACTTCTCGAGACACTAGGGGTAGAAAGTGCTCTAAGCACGGCAAGCCTCGCAGGCCCAGCCGGCGGTATTTAGATTTACTCCAAGAATCTTCTGAAGGAGTATTCCAACATACCAGATCCCGAAGCCGAGACACAATCGGGCAAAGGAATCTTCTCTAAGATCCTTATGGTTATCTCCCTCTTTCTCACTCAGGAGATGATTCTTTCTCTGATTATGATGCATACAGTGAAAGTTCTGAACAGACAGCGTCCTCCACTGTACCTAGAGAAGTGACAGCTTATGTTGTCACTGAAGACCCAGATGCTTCCAGTTCAGCAAGTCAAGAACAATGAATAGCTGCACTAGAAGACAAGCTGAAGACCATGGCTGAAATGGTTGCAAGTATGCATTCTATCATCGTGGCCCAACATACAGTACCACCGACTGTACCTGCTGCAAATCCTGAGATCATAGCATCGTCGGTGCCTGTCAATGCAGGTCTGGGGGTAGTATCTTCTCAAGTACCCCCTGCACAAATTCAACCCACACCCAGTCAGTCAGGTGCTGGGGGTAGTGCTTACCACGCAGTTCCTCCCCCTAACACTCTGATTCAGCCTGCTCCTTCTTCATCATTGGAGGATGCTAATGAAGCTGTCAAACTCTTACGCACTCAATTCGAGGCCTTCAAAGAGAAGGACAACTTACAGAGATTGGGGATCAAACAACTCTATCCAGTTGAATGGAAGAAAGCCCCATTTCCTCCAAAGTATAAAATCCCTATAATTTTGTTGTTTGACAGCAGCACATCTCTAAGTCAGTTCATTAACCACTTTGAGGTAATGACTGTTCAACATCAGCCAAATGATGCTCTTCTTACCAGGGTATTCGTCGGCTGTTTAGCCGGTGTAGCATAAGATTGGTACAAGAGCTTGCCCGATGGCTGTATCACCTCTTTCTCGGGTTTGAAACAAATTTTCTTGGAGCGATTCTATGAGAGAATCTTCGACATGACTATGTCGGCCCTCAATAAGATCAAACAAAGACATAATAAAATTGCTGAGAGTTTCATTGAAAGGTTCCGCCGAGAAGCTTTAAAAATGCCTCCTGGAACTCCGGCTGCTGTCACTATAGATACCTGCAAGGCAAATCTTTTGCCTATCATCAGCATGTGGACGGGGTCAACTCAGTTCCAAGACTGGCCATCTTTCATTGTCAATGCTAAAGCAGCTGAAGTTAGTGCTGACAAGTTCTAGCAGTTGGGGGTACACATGTCTAACCCCGACCGGGATGAACACCCGACAGCCAGTAGCGGTAATCGCCAGAACAACCGCAAAGGTAAAGAAACTTTGAATATCAACTTGAAGAACAAAGAATCTTTGGCGATCAACGTAGCTCCACCTACGTCTGCTTCGACTCCTTCTGCACCTCCACCAAGGGAACCTCGTCCGAAAGTAGAGTACTCCTTTGACGAGAATGACACCGTGAGCATCTTTGATTGCTTGATCAAAAGCAATAAGCTCCAACTCCCAGACCCGAAGAAGCCCGATGAAGTCGGTAAGACTGATCATCCCAAATACTGTATTTATCACAGGTTCATTGGTCATCCCACTCGAGCATGTTACATGCTCAAAGGCAAAATTCAGGATTTAGTCAACGCTGGTGTTGTCACTCTGCAGCAAGACGAGAAGACGGTTACCGCAAATATGGTCTCAGTACAGTTCGGTAACTTTCCTCCACAGATGGTACAGCACGGTGTCATCCCTATCCCCAAGGCCACTCTTGAGATCGAGAATCTCCCTCCTCCACGAAGTGAAGGTCTCGTCCCCTTGTCTCTTGACAATAGCGAGATTATGTGGATTCACCCTGATCTTGCTTCGGAGTTCGAAGTTCCCTCTTCCTCCAAGAAGAAAGAACGCTCCAAGGGCAAAACAAAGATCTGCAATATGGTGTCTTTTGATCCCATAGTTGAAGAGGAAATCCTATTGGGTACCAGATCAGGAAAAGCCTACTTACGGAAAGTTCCTGAAAATCAAGAAAACCCTGCTTCTTCTTCTGAGTCTGCTCCAGTAGAACCTGCTTCTACTGAGGACATTCCTGCTGCATCTTCACCGGTTGTAGAACCTATTCCTCCCAAACCGACAGCAGCCGATAAAGGCAAACAACAAGTCCGCTTCGACAAACCTTTGAAGAAGTCATCTCCTTCAGGACTTGAGAAGCCATATAATTTTGATATTTTGGCTCAACTAGCCAATACACCAGCCCGGCTGTCAATCTTCGAGCTCTTGCGTCTCTCCAAAGAAACTCGAAAAACTCTGAGTGAAGCTCTAATGCAAGCAGAAACCTGTCTAACCCTTCTGAAAAAGCCGAAAACAGGGCCAGTCTCTTGCCTCCATTGTCATAGTGTGTTGGAGTTAATTCCAAACATTACCTTAACACAGGATGATATACTGATGGAAGACAATAGGCATAACCGTCCTCTATACAATATAGGATATGTCGACTCGATGAAAGTCGATCATATTCTGATAGATCCAGGGTCAACACTCAGCATCATGCCAAAGACAATGTTAGATGCACTGAGGATCCCAGTACATAGTCTTTCTGGCACAATCACCACCATCTTGGGGTTCAACCAGGAAAGAAGTGAACCTTTGGGCAAGATTCGTCTAAAACTCCAAATAGGCAATCTCCGCACAAAGGTGACCTTCTACATCATAGACAACCATAGTTGTTCTTACAATGCTCTTTTGGGGAGACCATTCCTTCACGAACACAACATTGTTCCTTCGACTCTCCATCAATGTTTCAAGTATGTTGATAACAATGGAGAGGTTCAAAAAGAGGTTGCGGATCTCTATCCTTTCAAAGGTGTCGAAGCATATTGTAACGATGCTCGCATGTATAAGGATGAGTTCATGAAGGTAGTACTGGCTCTGGACACTGAAGAGGAACAAGAAGCAGTGCCCAATGACACCCTCATCATACCTGTCAAAGGGCGTGTTTCTCGTCCTCAATCCTCCAAACCACTGGCTATTCACTTGCCAGTCCAGAAGCAACCAACTGATGGCAATCAAGATCAAAGAGAGCTCACCTCTTCTGAGCCACTTGTTATCGACCTACGTCGTAACAAGGAAAAAAGGCAGCTCACCTCTTCTGAGCCACTTGTTATTGATTTATCTCATAACAAGGATAAAAGGGAGCTCACCTCTTCTGAGCCGCTTGTTATCGACCTCCGTCGTAACAAGTCCAATCCTCCTCCACGTTCTTCTTCTCTTCCTCTTGTAATCAATCTGACCAAGCCTGCTAAGACTAAAGGTCCTGTTGTAAATATAGATGTATAAATCAATGAAAAAGTATCTCTTTCCAGTATACTGATGTCATTTATCATACTAAGTGCTATTTGGATATGTTCAATAGCTTTCAGTCATTTACAATGGGAGTTGTACAGTCTCTTCAAACAGAGGTCTTGCTCGAACACCCAGATGATTCATACTTTGTTGTCCCTTCTCGAAAGAGAGACGAGAGTCCAATACCTTTTAGTAAAGGACCAGAACAAAAATTTAGCTATACAGATGATAGCAAAAGCAACGATACGGGACATCTCCAACTTCGTCGTTATAGTCAACAATCAAAAGATATCATCCGAAAAATGGGTTATGACTTCAAGAATGGCCTCAACTATGGTAAGGGTAGAAGAACTCCTATCCATACGGTTGTTCCGAAAAAAAAATCAGAGATGTACTATAGCAGGACCAAAAGAGGTCTCAGATATACTTCACCTCCGGTATTATCCCCAGCAGTCTCCGAGTCCGATAGTGAGGAGCGCTCTAACTCTTCTGATTCCAGATCATGGGATTCTGATACCAGCATCGGTCAAGTTCATCGATTGATCGTATCTTCTAACATGTCTCCGTTGAACTTCTAGAAGGCTATGACGAAGATATTAAAGAAAATCTCGAAACTGATCCTTGGGCTCAACGAATGGATACCCGATGGGAACTCTGATTTGAACAAAGGGAACTTCCTACCGAAGATCAATTGGTTCAAATTGATGTAGGAGAGAGCGGGTCACCTCGTCCAATATTCATCAGCAAGAACCTTTCAGAGGCAGATAAGTAAGAATTAATTCTTCTTATTCAAGAATACATTGATGTCTTTGCCTGGAGCTACGAAGACATGCCAGCTCATTGCTTGTGGCTTTATCCGAGAATAATAACATCCAGATTGGGTAGCCAACGTCGTTCCAGTCCTGAAGAAAACCGGCAAAGTTTGAGTATGCATCAACTTTCGGGATCTTAATAAAGCCTGTCCAAAAGACGAGTTTCTTCTTCCTATCACGGACGTCATGATTGACAACACCTGTAGGTTCGAGCGAATATCCTTCATGGACGGATTCTCTGGATACAATCAGATTCGGATGAATCCTGAAGAAGAAAAACATACTTCTTTCCGCACTCCTCGTGGAGTCTACTGCTATACTGTGATGCCATTTGGTCTCAAGAACGCTGGTGCAACTTACCAACGAGCTATGAGTACCATCTTTCGAGATCATCTTCGCAAGACTGTCGAATGCTACGTCGACGATATTGCTGTCAAGAGTCGTCTAAAGGAAGATCACATCCAGGACTTGAGAACTATCTTCAATCTAATGCGCTAACATCAACTCAAAATGAATCCCACCAAGTCATTCCTGGGTGTCTCTAGTGGCAAATTTCTCGGCTTCGTCATTACCTCTAAAGGTATACATGTAGATCCCGAGAAGATCAAAGCCATTCAAGAGATGCGTCCTCCACGCAACCTAAATGAGCTACGAGGATTCCAAGGTCGACTTGCGTACATCAGGAAATTTATTTCGAATCTGTCTGAACGCTGCAGACCATTTACTCAACTAATGAAGAAGGGTGTATCTTTCATTTGGACCGAAGAATGTCAACGAGCATTTGACGATATAAAACGATATCTCATGAACCCACCAGTCTTGGTGCCACCAATCTCAGGCATACCATTCTTAATGTATGTCCGTGCTATGGATCATTCATTGGGTGCTTTACGTGCCCAAAAGAACAAAGAGGGCCATGAACAGGCCATCTATTATCTTAGTCGTACTATGATTGGTGCCGAACATCGTTATAGTTCGGTCGAAAAAGAATGCCTAGCTCTTATGTTCGCTGTTCAAAAGACTCGACATTACATCATTGGCCAAACTATTCATGTCATATCCCGAATTAATCCTCTTCGGGTATTGATGATGAAGCCTATTACACTCAATTCTCGACTGGCTACATGGGCCATTCTGCTAGCCCAATATGACATGGTATATGTTCCACAAAAGTCTGTTAAAGGTCAAGCACTGGTGGATTTCTTAGCAGCTCATCCTGTACCAGAGACATCCAAACTTTATGATAAAATTCCAGACGAGACATTGGAATCAAATATGATCTCCGAAGAATTTCTTACTTGGCGTCTATTCTTTGACGGTGCATCCAGGATCGGACCTAATGGTGCTATTGTCGCAGGAGTTGGAGTTATTCTTGTTTCTCCAAACGGATCAACTATTTAAAGAGCATACTCCTTAGATGAACCTTGCTCCAACAACGTGGCAGAATACAACGCTCTTCTCATTGGCCTTCAATTAGCCAAACAACTAGACGTCGAATATCTTGAAGTCTATGGTGACTCCAAGCTGGTTCTTAACCAGGTTAGAGGAACCTATGAAGTTCGTCATCAAGATCTAGTTCCTTATCATGAAGCGGCAATCAGCATGGCTACATCATTCAAAGCTTTCTTCATCAAATATGTTCGACGAGCTTGCAATACTAAAGCAGATGCTTTGGCTAATCTTACAGCAGTCTTAGCCATCCCCATCAAAAGATAGCAGGTGGCGATTGTCTCTAATCGAGAATTGTTCTACATCGAAAACAATCGTAATATTGAGTTTAGTAATCTTACTGAAGCCAATGTTATCAGTGAAGATTGGAGAGCTCCTTTCATTAACTTCGTAGTTCATGACATACTTCCTGAAGATCCCAAGGAAGCTACGAGTATTCGTCGACGATCTCTGCGGTTCTACTATAATTAGACCACCAAAACTCTCTATCGCCGGACTTATGACGGTCTTCTCTTACGCTGTCTTGCTGGTGATGAAGCGAAGCAAGTATTGCGTAAAGCTCACGACGGTGTCTGCGGAGCACATCAACCCGGCCCTAAGCTAGAAGACCGTATCCGATGCATGGGTTACTACTGGCCCTCTATGGTATCTGATGCCATCGAATATGCAAGAAAATGTCGAGATTGTCAAATTCATGCAGATTTCATTCATCAACCATCAGAATTCCTTCATCCGACTGCTGCATCCTGGCCTTTTGAAGCTTGGGGCATGGATATTATAGGTCCCATCAATCCTCCTTCTTCTAGGGGACATCGGTTCATATTGGCAATAACCGACTACTTCTCCAAATGGGCCGAAGCTATACCCTTGGCCGAAGTCAAGACCAGCAGTGTCATCAACTTCGTCAAACATCATGTCATCTATAGATTTGGTGTACCTCGACGAATCATTCACGACAATGGTCCTCAGTTTATCAGCCAGAAGTTCACAAGGCTCTGTGATGATCACTGGATTGACAATATCGCTTCGACAGCCTACAATCCTGCTGCTAATGGCTTAGCTGAAACTTTCAACAAGACTATCATCAAGCTCCTCAAGAAGTTTGTGTCTACTAACAAACGAAACTGGAGTGAAAAGCTTAGAGAATGTCTATGGGCCTACCATACTATGGTCCGCAACCCTACAGGCTGTACACCCTTCTCTTTGGTGTACGGCTGTGAAGCAGTTCTACCCCTGGAACTTCAAATTCTGTCCTTAAGGATTGCCATCGCCAACGAGCTCACTACAGAAAACAACAACCTTTTTCGACTCCAAGAATTGGAAGCGCTCGACGAAAAACGGCTATTGGCTCAACAGCATATTGAGCTATACCAAGCCCGTATCTCAAAGACCTTCAATCGCAAAGTTAAGGTCAGAGCTTTTCAGAAAGGAGAGCTCGTTCTAACCGTCAGACGTCCCATGACTATGACTCATATGAGCAAAGGCAAGTTCGATGCAAAGTGGGAAGGTCCTTACATTATGAGCAAAGTCTTTTCAAATGGAGCCTATCAACTCTCAGAGCTAGACGGTCGAGTTGCAATGATGCCCATCAATGGCAAATTTCTAAAAAAATACTATATATGAATGTAACAGGGATTTCATGTAAATATGATCAGACAGTTCATAAATAAAGTTCGATTTTATTTCATCATGAATGACGTTACATAACATCAAGGACGAGAATCACTATCGTCCTTTTTATAGACAGGACGAGGACCACTGCCATCCTTTTCAAAAACATAATCAGCAAAAGAGCCGAAAACATCCTTGCTCGAACCCACCAGGAATTTGCAAGCAGCCATCCTCATGGCCTCTTCTTCCTCTGTCGTCCCTGGTTCAAGAAGGAAGTCCAAGATGTACCTTGGCAGCTTGGATGCAGATGAACCTTCGCCTGCCTCTATCTGTTTTGGCTGGGCCGGCTCGACTGGACATTCTTCAGTAACCGCTTCAACCTTTAGGGCGACCTCAGCCTTTTTGGATGCATCTCCAGACGACATCTTTATGTTAAAAAGTAAAAGTGATCATTCCATCTGATTTTCTGTTCTATTTATAGACAGAGATTCGTAAGACAATGAAGCGACACATTCATCCAACGGCTCGCCCGTTCATCACATTCATCCGACGGTTCGCCCGTTCATTACATTCATCCGACGGTTCACCCATTTATTTTATCTATCTGACGGTTCATCCGTTCATTCCATTCATTTGATGGTCCATACGTTCATCCTGACGATTCATTTCATTCGTACATTTTGACGATTCATCCATTTCGTTCATATCAGCAACTTGTCATCTTTGATTAAGTTGTCTACTGAAATAATGATATTCAACAAATTATATTCTGCCATGTCCACATTACCTCTGAGCAGATATAATAAATATAATTATTTTCTAAATCAAGAAATATATCATGTCTCAGACCTCTGAATATATTTTATATCGCTATTATTTATATCCAAATGAGATATACAATAAATAATAGAGCCACAAAGAAAATATCTTTTTATTGATCAAAATTAAAAGACATTATAAAATTACATGTCACAAACTAGAAGATACAAAAAGTCTTCCTATTCAGCTGGTGGAGTCATCAAATTAGTCATCTACTACTTTAAAGTCTGAAGTCGCTCCTCCCTAGACTCCATCACTCGCCTTCTAGCTTCCTCCATACCAGAATTTTCATCAAAAGTCGGTAGGGTTTCTAGTCGACGGAAGATTTCAGCTTGATGAGTCGTGACATATTCATCTCTTTCCTGGGTCAGGGCGTCTAGTTGCTGAACCGTAGCTTGATGTTGTGTGACCTCATCTTCCAGAGCAAGCTGAACAAGTCTCAACTCTTCTTGAAGACGGGTAGATTCTGCTTCTAGCTCAGCAACTTTCTTTCCCTTCTCCTCAGCAGCAGATGCTTTTATCTCTATTTGAGAGTTATACTCTGAAGACTTGGCAGTAAAAGTGTCCAAGATAATCTGGAAATCAACTTTCGCAACTGCAGCCTCTTGTGACATCCTCTCAAACTCAGCATGTACTAAGGATTCCACCTCTCCCTGATTGAGATCTTTATAGATCTTAACTGATTCTTCTATCTCATCCAGTATGTGTTCAAGGTAAGCAGCTTGCGCTTCATCACCTTGACTCCGGATGGCAGCGATCAGATAAGAGGTTGGACCCCTAACAGTTATGAAACCAATATCTGTTTGTAAAAACAAAAGTGTTTCTTTATTTCACAAACTTTGTAAGAAAATTATAATTGAATTCTAGAAAAGTACAACTATAGTAATCCGATCTGAAGACGATCGCTTTATCCCTTGGACGATGTGAACCTTGAAGACGATAGCCTCTGAAGAATGCAGCAGCACTTTGGCAAGAACTCCTGATCTCTGGTGATGATCTGATATTGATTCTGATTTTTCTGATCCCCTCTATGAAGGACTTGAAACTCTATTTATAGAGTTCTGGAAATAACTAATTTTTAGTTATTCTAGATTGCACAGACATTGGACTGCGCAAGCAGCGAACTGCGCTGGCAGTTACTCGATCGTGGCTCAACTGTATTAGACACATGGCATTATTTGATTGAAATGCGCATGATCATGTACAGACGGTTGCCACGTGGTGAGCAATTGATGGTATGTATGCCACGTACAAAATGTCAGTTGTCTTGATGGAGTGCGCCACATGAATTGCGCTGGCTTCAGACTGCGCTGGGATTAAACTGCGCTACAGGGAATCTGGCAGACTGCGCTTCGATTGGGCCGGTAGCTTGCGCTGCCTGTACAGCTGTCCTCGAGCATTGTGCTGTACGAGAAACGAATAGTTTCCTCATTCTTCGGGCTGTCAACTGTCAGAAGATCTGATTTTCTGTCAGATAATGATGACGCGGCCACGTCAGCTAACGCGCTTAGATGGATGCGCAGTTCAGCTTGCGCAGTTGAGTTGTTGCACAATCTGTCTCCTGCGCAGTTCATTTGAAGGGTGCACAATTTGATTTTCATTGTTTTTTTTGATGGGTACAACTTGATTTTTAGGACCTACAAGACCCCCTTCAAAGTTTTCAAAATTTGAAAATATTCAAAGTTTCGAAATACTTTGAATTTTGAATTTAAAATCAAGTTGCGCAAGTGATGCCTTGACTACGCATTTGGAGGAATCAGCTCCTAATTTTATGGCGCAATCTGAGGTGACTGTTACTTTTGAAAAACTATAAATAGTTTCCGTTGTTCTTTCTTTTATTCTTTACTTGTTTCCAACTGTTCAAGAGAGAAAAGCTTCTGTGCCAACTCCGACCACTTCTCCTTCCTCTCCGTCGACGTCAATGGCCCCGAAACGTTCAGCCGCCGAGAATGGCAAAGCCCCTGCTGAGTCTTCGACTCGGGTTGTGCCCCGAATTTCTCGTCATGAAGTCGGTCACCCTGCGCTGCAAGGTAGATGATGCACTCGATCAAAAACCCCTTTTTAGGGTTCTTTGACATTGTCGAACCTTCATACCTCTCTCTTTTTAGAGATTTGATGGTATTGCGCCACCCTGTTTAGGGTTTTGGTTGCACACACACAATAGTTTTCATTTTTATGAAAACTATATTCTTACGCAATCAATTGGAAAGCGCTGGCAAATGTTCAGCACAATCTATCGATTTGCGCAAGTCTGTCCAGCACAAACTGATGCCTTGCGCAAGTGTGTTAGCACAATCTGATGACTTGCGCAAGTGGATATGTTGGCGCAACTGCATATTTTGTGCATGTAGGCTTCATTAGCGCAATCTGATGCTATGCACATAGCGCAATCTGACACTTGCGTAATTTGCTAATCTTTTGAACAGACTCTTTGATATGTACTAAATTTTTTCTTTTTGTTTGATGCAGTCAATCTCAGGGAAGACCCAGAATATGAGATATTTGCAGGGACTTTGGCTGAACCTGAGTTTAAAGAGGATCTTTCCCATGTAACATTTCCTCAGTATGCCCTGCCATCGTCTCGACAAGCCATCCTAATAGCACAAGACAATGAAATATTGCTGAGTCTGATGAACGGGCAGCCTCTGCAAACTGTTGACGCCATTATTCATAAGAAGCCTCTGTTTTTGTTTGGTGAGGCTCTTGATAAGAGTTCTCAATCCAGACCTCGAGTTGAACAGAGACTCTTTCAGAGAGGCGAGAAAAGAATACTTTTACCTGAGATTTCCAGGTGCCTTCCCCTATCTCGCTATGCCTTTGCGAGCTATCCCAGGAGAATGGAATGGGATATAACTCCTCTTCAACAAGCCAAAACAGGGAACATTTGTGTGAAGAAACGACCAAACAACAAGGACATGTTTTACAGTTCCTCGGAGCGTCACAGCTCCCTACTCAGAGGACTGAAACCTGGGTGCATCCCACCAGAGAACTCCTCCCTGCTCCTACCGGTCAGGACGTCGATATTCGCAAATGAGTTTGCGAAGGTTGAAGGAAGATATCCAGATCAAGACATCCGATTGACAGGTCTTGTTAATCCAGATAACAAGAGATGGAATTGTATAGCCAATTGGATATTGGCTCAATTCGAAGAGAAGCTCAAGGAGATTGAGCTGTACCAGCTGGTGTATTCTACCATTTACGGCTTCCAACCCAATCCTCACCTATTTCTTGCATTGGCAGAGAGGTACAACTTCAGAACAGGGACTTTTATGATGCCCTGTGGGGAGATCGGATTGGCTCTTCACGAGATGAAGTACATCTCGAGTCTACCAATGGGGAATATCCCTTATGAGGAATTTGTCCCAACCAATGACGAGTTGGACAAACTTCGTCAAGAGAACGCTGATATGGTGGCCGTCTTCGAGGAGCTCTTGTGCCACTACAAAATCTGTTCCTTGTATTACAAGAGCGGTTCATCAGGCACCTGCTACTCGACAAAGTGGTTACCATATCTCTTCCTTAACCACATTATGGAGAAGAAAACCAAGGAACACGACAATTGTAAACCCAACTTCTTCAAACCACTCAGCAGTAGTGAGGTGATTGGGTTGATGGAGGAGAATAAGGAGATGGATATTAAGATCGATGATGATCTTCAATATCCTCCTTTCAAGACAGGAGATATCATTGAAAGTTTCACGAGGATGGGCTATAGGCCCATGTCAAAGGAAGCCCAGCTGGCGGGTTTCCTCACCTACTGGCTCCGACGATTCGTCGTCCCTGGAGCCAGCGCCATCGATCGCTTTCATCGAGGCGTGATGTTTGCTGCCGTCCGCTTAGTCTTCGGCTATCGGATGGATCTTTTGTCAGCAATGACTTGCAGATTGAACGCTGGCCTCTGCCTTTTTGTAGATTCGATGCTCAAAGGGAAAGGCAAAAAAGGAAGCTTTCCTCGGCTAGAGCTACCATATACATACCTATTCGGATGGCTGCTTCTGCACTATCCTACTCTGATGAATCCCGATATGGGAGCGGTAAGCGGCAGCTTCTTGAGGAGATTCTCCAGAAGCAAGTGGATATACACCAGTTTAAGAGATTGCAGACGCGCTCTGAATCTCGAAAAGGGATGGAACTTCTATTGTGTTCTCCCTCCAGCTGGCTACGAGCACATGTCTTCAAATCTGGTCGACTCCGGGAGGCAGCCTTTGGGTCATGTAGTTTTTGATTGGCTTAGGACAATCTGGCCGTCACACCTGGTCTACCGATTTGAAGACGAATGTTATTTGGAGCCCTATCTTCCCAGCCGTTTTGCCCGCCAATTCGGCTATGACCAGTTTTATGTAGGCAACGCCATCACGTGCCTACAAGGAAAAGGTTATCTGATTGATGGAGCCCGGGCTTGGGCTTATTATAATGCTCGAGACACAAGAACAATATTTTCAATGCCGATGAAGAGCGACCATGGTTCTCGGATGCTGTATACATATTCACTCTTTTATACATCCGTGAATACCTTTGCCGAGAACTTCAGTCTCACAGACAGCTTTGCGATAGCGGCCCGATTAAAGAAGGGAGCATCTATTGTGTCGGCTCCTGGCAACGATGAAGAGCGTGAACCGGCCGATGCACCGTTGGAAGCTTCGAGGGAAGCCAACTTCCCTGAAGAAGTCAACGAGCCATTGCGTATCTCCTTGAAGGTTGTCAAATCTCCAGCAAATGAGAGGAAGAGAAGGATAGAAGAACCTTCTTCTCCAGTTGCTAAGAAGAAGCTTGTCTTGGAATCATCAGAAAGGGTCACGACCCGATCACAATCTCGGCAGCAGGCCGAGTCAATTCAAAGAGAAGAGGCGACAACTCCGACCTCTATTCAAAGACAAGAAAATGCTATAGATGTAGAGAGTCCTGAGAGACCTCTACTCAGAAAGAAGATAGTTGTCAGAAGGAAAGTGGCCAGCCCTCCAAGACCTATGTCATCGGTCGTGGCTAGTGCTGTTGCCGGAATCACAATGTTATCTCCTACACCTATCCCTGAGCCCGAAGCTTTCAGTCCAGAGAGGAGGGATGATGTTGTAGAGACCAGAGAGGAAGTCATGGAGAAAGAGGATGAAGTATTACGATCTCCTATACTTATAGTGGAGACTACCCAGCTTCCAGCTACACCGAGAATACTTCGTGATGAAGAAGATCGATTAATGATCGATGCTCTGAACAACTGCGACTTCGGCCTCCATGATGATGTAGATCCGGTCGCAGCAACTGACAGCGAAGAAGCACCCGAGGAAAGTGCAAGTGGCCAAGATACATCAACAGAGGCTGTTGATGACACTCAAAAACCAGAAGAAAAGGTTGATGTACATGCATCACCAGAAAAGGATGCAGTTAAAGAAGTAGCACCTGAGGAAGTTACTATCGCTGATCCCAAAGGTATTGAATGATATTATCAATCTTCTTTTCATAGATTAAATAGCTGACATCTAAATTTTTATCCATGGAGAAATTGAATCTTCTCCAATTCCTCCAACATGCACTGACATAGTGCCAATAAAGGAGATAGCCAGCGGTAGCAGACATTTTTCGGGTGGCTTCGAAGCAGGTAGTAGCCAGGCAGTAATGTCTGAAGCTACTTCTGCGAGATTGCAAATCGTGTCAGCAGAGGACAAATTTGTCCCTGGACCCAGCAATGGTAAGATTGCTCTTACTTTTGATCCTTCTCGATAGTTGCTAATGACAGTCAGCTGATGGTGTTTATTTGATTTCGCAGAGGAACACCTGGGAGGGGCGACTAGCTCTACCATGGCTTCTTTATCCAGAGAGTACTCCACCCACGTGCAAGAAGCTGAACGTCCATCTGTACAGGCACTTGCGACTTTGACATCCATGGGAGTAGCTGCTACTCCTGGTGCCATTGCCACTAACAGATTCATAATCGGTTCCTTTACCAACCTTTTCTTCAATTCCCTAGGACCCTTAGTAGAAAGGGTGATGGGGAAAGAAGATATGGGTTTCATAACTGTTAGGGGTCCAACCTCTTATCTGATAGCTGCCATCCGGAGTCAAGGTGATGAAGCGCAAGCTGCTTACCTTGAACACATCCTGGATGAGCTAGAGGAATCGGTTAAGATCTACAAAGATCTGAATCGGAGGGAGGTGGAGCCCTTGGTACAGGCCGAGTTTGAGAGAATGTCTCAAGAGGCTGCAGTTACGAAAGTTGACTTCCAGATTATCTTGGACACTTTCACTGCCAAGTCTTCAGAATATAACTCTCAAATAGAGATAATAGCATCTGCTGCCGAGGAAAAGAAGAAAAAAGTTGCTGAACTAAAAGCAGAATATGCCCGTCTTCAAGATGAGTTGAGACTTATTCAGCTTGCTCTGGAAGATAAGGCCACACAACATCAAGCTACAGTTCAGCAACCGGACGCCTTGACCCAGGAAAGAAATGAGTATGTCACAACTCATCAAGCTGAAATCTCTCGCAGACTAGTAACCTTGCCGACTTTCGACGATAAGTCTGGAATGGAGGAAGCTATGAAGCGAGTGATAGACTCTCGTGAGGAGCGACTGCAAACTTTAAAGCAGCAGATGAGTAGCTTGATGACCCTACCGGCTGAATGAGAAGACTTATTGTATCTTCTATTTTGTAACATGTAATGCCTTTTGATTTTGATCAATAAAAAGACATTTTCTTTGTGGCTCTATTATTTATTGCATATCTTATTCAGATATAAATAATAGCGATAGAAAATATATTCAGAGGTACAAGACATGATATATTTCTTGATTTTAGAAAATAATTATATTCATTATATCTGCTCAGAGATAATGTAGACATAGCAGAATATAATTTGTTGAATATCATTATTTCAGTAGACAACTTAATCAAAGATAACAAATATATGACAAGTTGCTAATATGAACGGAATGGATGAATCGTCAAAATGTGTGAACGAAATGAATCGTCAGGATGAACGGATGGACCGTCAAATGAATAGAATGAACGGATGAACCGTCAGATAGATTGAATGAACGGGCGAACCGTCAAGCGAATGTAATGAACGGGCGAACCGTCGGATGAATGTAATGAACGGGCGAACCGTCGGATGAATATGATGAACGGGCAAACCGTCGAATGAATGTGATGAACGGGCGAACCGTCAGGTGAATGTAATGAACAGGGGAACCGTCAGATGAATGTGATGAACGGGCGAACCGTCAGATGAATATGATGAACGGGCGAACCGTCGGATGAATGTGATGAACGGACGAACCGTCAGGTGAATGTAATGAACGGGAGAACCGTCGGATGAATATGATGAACGGGCAAACCGTCGGATGAATATGATGAACGGGCGAACCGTTAGATGAATGTAATAAACGGGCGAACCGTCAGATGAATGTGATGAACGGGTGAACCGTCGGATGAATATGATGAACGGGCGAACCGTCGGATGAATGTGATGAATGGGCGAACCGTCAGGTGAATGTAATGAACGGGCGAACTGTCGGATGAATATGATCAACGGGCGAACCGTCGGATGAATGTGATGAACGAGCGAACCGTCGGATGAATATGATGAATGGGCGAACCGTCGGATGAATGTGATGAACGGGCGAACCGTCAGGTGAATGTAATAAACGGGCGAACCGTCAGATGAATGTGATGAATGGGCGAACCGTCGGATGAATATGATGAACGGGCGAACCATCAGATGAATGTAATGAACGGGCGAACCGTCAGATGAATGTGATGAACGGGCGAACCGTCAGATGAATATGATGAACGGGCGAACCGTCAGATGAATGTAATGAACGGGCGAACCGTCAGATGAATGTGATGAACGGGCGAATCGTCGAATGAATATGATGAACGGGCGAACCGTCAGATGAATGTAATGAACGGACGAGCCGTCGGGTGAATGGAATGAACGGGCGAACCGTTAGTGAATGTGATGAACGGGCGAACCGTCGGATGAATATGATGAACGGACGAACCGTCAGATGAATGTAATGAACGGGCGAACCGTTAGATGAATGTGATGAACGGGCGAACCGTCGGATGAATATGATGAACTGGCGAACCGTCAGATGAATGTAATGAACGGGCGAGCCGTCGAATGAATGTGATGAACGGGCGAACCGTCGGATGAATGTGTCGCTTCATTGTCTTACGAATCTCTGTCTATAAATAGAACAGAAAATTAGATGGAATGATCACTTTCACTTTTTAACATAAAGATGTCGTCTGGATATGCATCTAAGAAGGCTGAGATCGCCCCGAAGGTTGAAGCGGTTACTGAAGAACGTCCAGTCGAGCCGGCCCAGCCAAAGAAGACAGAGGCAGGCGAAGGTTCATCTGCATCCAAGCCGCCAAGGGGCATCTTGGACTTCCTTCTTGAACCAGGGACGACGGAGGAAGAAGAGGCCATGAGGATGGCTGCTTGCAAATTCCTGGTAGGTTCGAGCAAAGATGTTCTCGACTCTTTTGCTGATTATGTTTTTGAAAAGGATGACAGTGGTCCTCGTCATGTCTATAAAAAGGATGATAATGATTCTTGTCCTTGATACTATGTAACGTCATTCATGATGAAATAAAATCGAACTTTATTTATGAATTGTCTGATCATATTTACATGAAATCCCTGTTACATTCATACATAGTATTTTTTTAGAAATTTGCCATTGATGGGCATCATTGCAACTCGACCGTCTAGCTCTGAGAGTTGATAAGCTCCATTTGAAAAGACTTTGCTCACAATGTAAGGCCCTTCCCACTTCGCATTGAACTTGCCCTTGCTCATGTGAGTCATAGTCATAGGACGTCTGACGGTTTAAAACGAGCTCTCCTTTCTAAAAAGCTCTGACCTTAACTTTGCGATTGAAGGTCTTTGAGATGCGGGCTTGGTATAGCTCAATATGCTGTTGAGCAATAGCCGTTTTTCGTCGAGCGCTTCCAATTCTAGGAGTCGAAGAAGGTCGTTGTTCTTTGTAGTGAGTTCGTTGGTAATGGCAATCCGTAAAGACAGAATTTGAAGTTCCAAGGGTAGAACTTCTTCACAGTCGTACACCAAAGAGAAGGGTGTACAGCCTGTAGGGTTGCGGACCGCAGTACGGTAGGCCCATAGACATTCTCCAAGCATTTTACTCCAGTTTCGTTTGTTAGTAGTCACAAACTTTTTGAGGAGCTTGATGATAGTCTTGTTGAAAGCTTCAGCCAAGCCATTAGCAGCAGGATTGTAAGCTGTCGAAGCGACATTGTCAATCCGATGATCATCGCAGAACCTTGTGAACTTTTGAATGATGAACTGAGGTCCATTGTCATGAATGATTCATCGAGGTACACCAAATCTATAAATGACATGATGATTGACGAAGTTGATGACACTGCTGGTCTTAACTTCAGCTAATGGTATAGCTTCGGCCCATTTGGAGAAGTAGTCGGTTATTGCTAGTATGAACCGATGTCCCCTAGAAGAAGGAGGATTGATAGGACCTATAATATCCATACCCTAGGCTTCAAAAGGCCAGGAAGCAGCAGTCGGATGAAGGAATTCTGATGGTTGATGAATGAAATCTGCGTGGATTTGACAAGATCGACATTTTCTTACATATTCAATGGCATCAGATACCATAGAGGGCCAGTAGTAACCCATACGTCGGATACGATCCTGTAACTTAGGACCAGGTTGATGTGCTCCACAGACACCATTGTAAGCTTCACGTAATACTTGCTTCGCTTCATCATCCGTAAGACAACGTAAGAGTAGGCCGTCATAAGTCCGCCGGTAAAGCGTTTTGGTGATCTGATTGTAGTAGAATCGTAGAGACCACCGACGAATACTCGTAGCTTCCTTAGGTTCTTCAGGAAGTATGTCATGAACTACGAAGTCGATAAAGGAAGCTCTCCAATCTTCACTGATAAAATTGGCTTCAGCGGAATTACTGAACTCAATATTACGATTGTTTTCGATACAGAACAATTCCCGATTAGCGATGGCTAAGACTGCTGTCTCTTGATAGGGATGGCTAAGACTGCTGTAAGATTAGCCAAAGCATCTGCTTCAGTATTGCAAGCTTGTCAGACATATTCGATGAAGAAGACTTTGAATGATGTAGCCATGTTGATTGCTGCTTCATAATAAGGCACTAGATCTTGATGGCAAACTTCATAGGTTCCTCTAACCTGGTTAACAACCAGCTTGGAGTCACCATAAACTTCAAGATATTCGACGTCCAGTTGTTTAGCTAACTGAAGGCCAATGAGTAGAGCATTGTATTCTGCTACGTTGTTGGAGCAAGGTTCATCTAAGGAGTAGGCTCTTTGAATGGTTGACCCGTCTGGAGAAATGAGAACAACCCCAACTCCTGCGATAATGGCACCATTGGGTCTAATCCTGGATGCACCGTCAAAGAATAGACGCCAAGTAGGAAATTCTTCGGAGATCATATTTGATTCCAATGTCTCATCTGGAATTTCATCATAAAGTTTGGATGTCTCTGATACAGGATGAGCTGCTAAGAAATCTGTCAGTGCTTGACCTTTAACAGACTTTTGTGGAACATATACCATGTCATATTGGGCTAGCAGAATGGCCCATGTAGCCAGCCGAGAATTGAGTGTGCTAGGCTTCTTCATCAATACCTGAAGAGGATTAACTCGAGATATGACATGAATAGTTTGGCCAATGATGTAATGCCGAATCTTTTGAACAGCGAACATAAGAGCTAGGCATTCTTTTTCGACCGGACTATAACGGTGTTCGGCACCAATCATAGTACGACTGAGGTAGTAGATGGCTTATTCATGGCCTTCTTTGTTCTTTTGGGAAGTAAAGCACCCAATGAATGATCCATAGCACGGACATACATTAAGAATGGTATGCCTGAGATTGGCGGCACCAAGACTGGTGGGTTCATGAGATATCGCTTTATGTCATCGAATGCTCGTTGACATTCTTCGGTCCAAATGAAAGATACACCCTTCTTCATTAGCTGAGTAAATGGTCTGCAGCGTCCAGACAGATTCGAGATGAATCTCCTATGTACGTAAGTCGACCTTGGAATCCTCGTAGCTCTTTTAGGTTGTATGGAGGATGCATCTCTTGAATAGCTTTGATCTTCTCGGGATCCACGTGTATACCTTTAGAGGTAATAACGAAGCCGAGAAATTTGCCACTAGAGACACCCAAGAATGACTTGGTGGGATTCATTTTGAGTTGATGTTGGCACATTAGATTGAAGATAGTTCTCAAGTCTTGGATGTGATCTTCCTTTAGATGACTCTTGACAGCAATATCGTCGATGTAGCATTCGACAATCTTGCGAAGATGATCTCGAAAGATGGTACTCATGGCTCGTTGGTAAGTTGTACCAGCGTTCTTGAGACCAAATGGCATTACGGTATAGCAGTAGACTCCGCGAGGAGTACGGAAAGAAGTATGTTTTTCATCTTCAGGATTCATCCGAATCTGATTGTATCCAGAGAATTCATCCATGAAAGATATTCGCTCGAACCCATAAATATTGTCGATCATGACGTCCTTGATAGGGAGAGGAAACTCATCTTTTGGACAGGCTTCATTAAGATCCCAAAAGTCGATACAAACTCGAACTTTGCCAGTTTTCTTTAGGACTGGAACGACGTTGGCTACCCAATCTGGATGTTGTTCTTCTCGGATAAAGCCACAAGCGATGAGCTTCTTGACTTCATCGTCGATTGCGTCCATCATTTCTGGCTTGAAGCGCCGTTGTTGCTGTTTAACTGGTTTTGCATTAGGTAAGATATTCAATTTGTGAGTAGCAACTTTGGGATCTAAATCTGGCATGTCTTCATAGCTCCAGGCAAAGACATCAATGTATTCTTGAATAAGAAGAACTAATTCTTGCTTATCTGCCTCGGGAAGGTTCTTGCTGATGAATATTGGACGAGAGGACCCGCTTTCTCCTACATCAATTTGAACCAATTGATCTTCGGTAGGAGGTTCTCGTTGTTCGAATCGGAGTTCCCATTAGGTATCCATTCGTTGAGCCCAAGGATCTGTTTCGACATTTTCTTCAATTTCCTCGTCATAGCCTTCTGAAAGTTCAGCGGAGACCATGTTAGAAGATACGATCAATCGATGAACTTGACCGATGCTGGTATCAGAATCCCATGATCTGGAATCAGAAGAATTAGAGCGCTCCTCACTATCGGACTCGGAGACTGCTGGAGATAATACCAGAGGTAAAGTATATCCGAGACCTCTTTTTGTCCTGCTATTGTACATCTCTGATTTTCTTTCTGGAACAACCGTACGGATAGGAGTTCGTCTACCCTTACCGTAGTTGAGGCCATTCTTGAAGTCATAACCCATCTTTCTGATGATGTCTTTTGATTGTTGACTGTAACGACGAAGTTGAAGATGCCCCGTATCGTTACTTTTGCTATCATTCGTGTAACTAAATTTTTGTTCTGGTCCTTTACTAAAAAGTATTAGACTCTCGCCTCTCTTTCGAGAAGGGACAATAAAGTATGAATCATCTGGGTGTTCGAGTAAGACTTCTGTTTGAAGAGACTGTACAACTCCCATTGTAAATGACTGAAAGCTATTTAACATATCCAAATAGCACTTAGCATGATAAATGATATCAGTATACTGGAAAGGAGATGCTTTTTTATTGATTTGTACATCTGTATTTACAATAGGACCTTTATCCTTAGCAGGCTTGGTCAGATTGATTACAAGAGAAGGAGAAGAAGAACGTAGAGGAGTATTGGACTTGTTACGACGGAGGTCAATAACAAGCGGCTCAGAGGAGGTGAGCTCCCTTTTATCCTTGTTATGAGATAAATCAATAACAAGTGGCTCAGAAGAGGTGAGCTATCTTTTTTTCTTGTTACGACGTAAGTCAATAACAAGTGGCTCAGAAGAGGTGAGCTCCCTTTGATCTTGATCGCCATCAGTTGGTTGCTTCTGGACTGGCAAGTGAATAGCCAATGGTTTGGAGGATTGAGGACGAGAAACACGCCCTTTGACAGGTATGATGAGGGTGTCATTAGGCACTGCTTCTTGTTCTTCTTCAGTATCCAGAGCCAGTACTACCTTCATGAACTCATCCTTATACATGCGAGCATCGTTACAATATGCTTCGACACCTTTGAAAGGATAGAGATTCGCAACCTCCTTTTGAACCTCTCCATTGTCATCGACATATTTGAAACAATAATGGAGAGTCGAAGGAACAATATTGTGTTCATGTAAGAATGGTCTCCCCAACAGAGCATTGTAAGAACAACCATGGTTGTCTATGATGTAAAAGGTCACATTTGTGCGGAGATTGCCTATTTAGAGTTTTAGGCGAATCTTGCCCAGAGGTTCACTTCTTCCCTGATTGAACCCCAGGATGGTGGTGATTGTACTGGAAAGACTATGTACTGGGATCTTCAGTGCATCTAACATTGTCTTCGGCATGATGCTGAGGGCAGACCCAGGATCTATCAGAATACGATCGACTTTCATTGAGTCGACATATCCTGTATAGTATAAAGGACGGTCATGCCTATTGTCTTCCATCAGCATATCATCCTGTGTGAAGGTAATGTTTGGAATTAACTCCAACACACTATGACAATGGAGGCAAGAGACAGGCTCTGCCTTCGGCTTCTTCAGATGGGTTAGACAGGCTTCTGCATGCATTAGAGCTTTACTCAGAGTTTTTCGAGTTTCTTTGGAGAGACGCAAGAGCTCGAAGATTGACAGCCTGGCCGGTGTATTGGCTAGTTGAGCCAAGATATCAAAGTTGTATGGCTTCTCAAATCCAGAAGGAGATGACTTCTTCAAAGGTTTGTCGAAGCGGACATGTTGTTTGCCTTTGTCGGCTGTTGTCGGCTTAGGGGGAATGGATTCTACAACCGGTGAAGACACAACAGGGATGTCCTCAGCAGAGACAGGTTACACTGGAGCAACCTCAGAAGAAGAAGCAGGGTTTTCTTGAGTCTCGGGAAGTTCCCGTAAGTAGGCTTTTCCTGATCTGGTATCCAGCAGGATTTCCTCTTCAACTATAGGGTCAAAAGACACCATATTGCAGATCTTTGTTTTGCCCTTGGAGCGTTCTTTCTTCTTGGAGGAAGAGGGAACTTCGAACTCTGAAGCAAGATCAGGGTGAATCCACATAATCTCGTCTTTGTCAAGAAACAAGGGGACAAGACCTTCACTTCATGGAGGAGGTAGATTCTCAATCTCAAGAGTGGCCTTGGGGATAGGGATGACACCGTGCTGTACCATCTACGGAGGGAAGTCACCAAACTGAACTGAGACCATGTTCGCGGTAACCGTCTTCTCGTCTTGTTGCAGATTAACAACACCAGCATTGACTAGCTCTTGAATCTTGCCTTTGAGCACATAATATACTCGAGTGGGATACCCAATGAACCTATGATAAACACAATATTTGGGATGATCAGTCTTACCGACCTCATCAGGCTTCTTCGGGTCTGGGAGTTGGAGCTTATTGCTTTTGATCAAGCAATCGAAGATGCTCACGGTGTCATTCTCGTCAAAGGAGTACTCTACTTTCGGACGAGGTTCCCTTGGTGGAGGTGCAGAAGGAGTAGAAGTAAACGTAGGTGGAGCTACGTTGACCGCCAGAGATTCTTTGTTCTTCAAGTTGATATTCAAAGTTTCTTTTCCCTTACGGTTGTTCTGGCGATTACCGCTACTAGCTGTCGGGTGTTCGTCCCGGTCGGGGTTAGACATGTGTACCCCTAACTGCTTGAACTTGTCAGCACTAACTTCAGCTGCTTTAGCATTGACAATGAAGGATGGCCAGTCTTGGAACTGAGTTGACCCCGTCCACATGCTGATGATAGGCAAAAGATTTGCCTTGCAGGTGTCTATAGTGACAGCGGCCAGAGTTCCAGGAGGCATTTTTAAAGCTTCTCGGCAGAACCTTTCAATGAAACTCTCAGCGGTTTCATTGTGTCTTTGTTTGATCTTGTTGAGGGCTGACATGGTCATGTCATTGATCCCCTCATAGAATCATTACAAGAAGATCTGTTTCAAACCTAAAAAAGAGGTGATACAGCCATCGGGCAAGCTTCTGTACTAATCGTATGCCACACCAGCTAAACAGCCGACGAACACCCTGGTAAGAAGAGCGTCATTTGGTTGAAGCTAGACAGTCATTACCTCAAAGTGGTTAATGAACTGACTAGGAGAAGTGCTGCCATCAAACAGCAAAATTGTAGGGATTTTATACTTTGGAGGAAATGGGACTTCCTTCCATTCAACTGGGTAGGGTTGTTTGATCTCCAACCTCTGTAAGTTGTTCTTCTTTTTGAAGGCCTCGAATTAAGTGTGCAGGAGTTTGACAGCTTCATTAGCATCCTTCAATAATGTAGAAGGAGCAGGCTAAATCAGAGTGTTAGGAGGAGGAACAGCGTGGTAAGCACTACCTCCAGCACCTGACTGACTGGGTGTGGGTTAAATTTGTACAGGGGGTACTTGAGGAGATACTACCTCCAGCCCTGCATTGACAGGTACTGACGATGCTATGATCTCAGGATTTGCAGCAGGTATAGTTGGTGGTACTGTATGTTGGGCCACGATGATAGAATGCATACTTGCAACCATTTCAGCCGTAGTTTTCAACTTGTCTTCTAGCACAGCTATTCGTTGTTCTTGACTTGCTGAACTGGAAGCATCCGGGTCTTCAGTGACAACATAAGCTGTCACTTCTCTAGGTACAGTGGAGGATACTGTCTGTTCAGAACTTTTGCTGTATGCATCATAGTCGGAGAAAGAATCATCTTCTGAGTGAGAAAGAGGGATATGACCGGAAGGATCTTGGAGAAGATTCCTTTGACCGATTGTGTCTCGGCTTCGGGATCTGGTATGTCAAAATACTCCTTCATAAGATTTTTGGAGTAAATCTAAATACCGCTGGCTGGGCTTGCGAGGCTTGCCGTGCTTGGAGCACTTTTTACCCCCAGTGTCTCGAGAAGTCATGTTGACGGAAGCGTACAACACTTCGTCTTCGTCTTCCGACATTGGTTCAGATGTTGTAAAATTCAAACGATCGAAGACAGATCGTTTTGTTGTCTGGCAACAACACTTGATAACAACTTTGTGATTACAATGATGTCCAAGTGGTTGAACTGGAGGTGTTGAGATGTTGTCCTATTTTTGTTTGATGTGTTCTCGGAGATCAGGAACAATGACGGGACGAGAAGAAGTATGAGGGATATGTTTTTTGACTATATTTGGAACATGGTTCCGGTTCTTCAAATGTTTTGTCCCGTGAGTATACAGAGAAGTACTCACCTCATTAGCATAGGTGTCAGGATTCTTCATCTTGGAAGTTCGTCTCTGATGCTGGTTGGTCTTCGGCATTGGCTGTTTGCGTTTCGCCGAAGTTGGCCTATTGAGATAAGTCCTTAGATCAGCAAATTCACCCCCCGGGGTTTCTGTCTGAGACACCAGCAATTTTTCCTGTTTTGAGCGGGATATCCTGAGAGTTGGGAGATCTTGGAATTCTGCTACCGGAGTAGGCAGAATACCTCTTTGATCAGTACACTTCCCTTTGGCAAGAAAGAAAGAAGAACTCTTGTTTGAGAGAGTTCTTGTACTGATTGGTGCCGAAGCACGTTCAGATTGATTTTCCACGGTAAAAATCGAGAAAGACTGAGAAAAGACCAAAGGACCTTTTCCCTTGTTTTGTGAAGAAGGGTTAGCTAAAGAGCATTTCCCTCTGTTGTCTTCCAAGTCGTGGAACGAGGAAGTTTGAGAAAAGACCAACGGGCCTTTTCCTTTGTTCTGAGGAGGAGGAGGAACAGTCAACAGACTACCCCCAGTGGATTGCGCTGGAGCAACAGGGTACTTGGAAAGAGGAGCAGAGTTTTTCCCCTTGCTGTGAGAGGAAGGGAGATTAGCCAAAAGGCTATCCCTCTTAGACTGCGCTGGCACAGTTTGTGCAGGGGTTGAAGTGACAGTAGGCACATTGGCTGGTTGTGCAAGAGAAGCTTTGACAGATGGCCTTTTGGCCACAGACACTGTAGCTTGTGCAGCAGGAGTCCTGAATTCAGAGTGCTTGAGTTGCACTCTGGTTGATGGGGTGGTGGACTGCGCAGGAAGAGTTGTAGCCAACTACGCCAGGGGAAGAGGAGTCTTGCACTTTGCCAGAGCAGCATAGGAAGTAGTCTGTGTACTGGCAAGGGGAGCAGTATACTGTGCATGGACAGTAGAGGCAGCAGACTGTACAGCAGTTTTGGGAGCAGAGACAGCAGAGAATTGTGCAGAGGATTGTGCAGAGGACTTTGGAGTCCATACTGAACAGACTTTGCTCATGGCAGAAGTTGCAGTACGACGAGTAGTCCCGGAGTTGATCTTCGCCTCGTAGGCCGTCTGGTTGACCTTTACAACCAGCGTCTTCTGCGTGTTTCCGATAGACGCAACGTCACATTGAATTGTCACTTCCTTGTCGGAGGAGAAAGTCGTCCCCAATAGAGTTGCCATTTTGTTTGCAAAAATAAAAGTGTTTCTTTATTTCACAAACTTTGTAAGAAAATTACAATTGAATTCTGGGAAAATACAACTATAGGAATCCGATCTGAAGACGATCGCTTTATCCCTTGGACGATGTGAACCTTGAAGACGATAGCCTCTGAAGAATGCAGCAGCACTTTGGCAAGAACTCCTGATCTCTGGTGATGATCTGATATTGATTAAGATTTTTCTAATCCCCTCTATGAAGGACTTGAAACTCTATTTATAGAGTTCTAAAAATAACTAATTTTTAGTTATTCTGGATTGCACAGATATTGGATTGCGCAAGCAGCGAACTGCGCTGGCAGTTACTCGATCGTGGCTCAACTGTATTAGACACATGGCATTGTTTGATTGAAATGTGCATGATCGTGTATAGACGGTTGCCACGTGGTGAGCAATTGATGGCATGTATGCCACGTACAAAATGTCAATTGTCTTGATGGAGTGCGCCACATGAATTGTGCTGGCTTCAGACTGCGCTGGGATTGAACTACGCTGCAGGGAATCTGGCAGACTGCGCTTCGATTGGGCCGGTAGCTTGCGCTGCCTGTACAGCTGTCCTTGAGCGCTGTGCTGCACGAGAAACGAATAGTTTCCTCGTTCTTTGGGCTGTCAGCTGTCAGAAGATCTAATTTTCTGTCAGATAATGATGATGCGGCCACGTCAACTAGCACGCTTGGATGGATGCACAGTTCAGCTTGCGCAGTTGACTTGTTGCGCAATCTGTCTCCTGTGCAGTTCATTTGAAGGGTGCACAATTTGATTTTTATTGTTTTTTTGATGGGTGCAACTTGATTTTTAGGACCTACAATATCTTCTTTCTCCATTAACCTTTCTACTAAGGGTCCTAGTGAATTGAAGAAAAGGTTGGTAAAGAAACCGATTATGAATCTGTTAGTGGCAATGGCACCAGGAGTAGCAGCTACTCCCATGGACGTCGAAGCAGCAGGTGCCTGTATAGATGGACGTTCAGCTTCTTGCACGTGAGTGGAGGTCTCTTTGGATAATGGAGCCATGGTAGAGCAAGTCGCCCTTCCAGGTATTCCTCTACGAAATCAAACAAACACTATCAGTTGGCTGTCATTAACAACTATCGAGAAGGATCAAAAGTAAGAGCAATTTTACCATTGCTGGGTCCAGCGACAAGTTTGTTATCTGCTGACACGGGTTGCAACTTCGCAGAAGTAGCCTCAGACATTACTGCCTGGCTACTACCTGCTTCGGAGCCGCCCGAAAAATGTCTGCTACTGCTAGCTATCTCCTTTATTGGCACTATATCAGTGCATGTTGGAGGAATCGGAGAAGATTCAATTTATGTATGGATAAAAATTTAGATGTTAGCCATTTAATCTATGAAAAGAAGATTGATAATATCATTCAATACCTTTGGGATCAGCAATAGTAACTTCCTCAGGAGCTACTTCTTCAACTGCATTCTTTTCTGGTGATACATGTACATCTTCTTCGGGATTTTGAGTGTCATCAACAGCCTCTGTTGATGTATCTTCAGCATTTACACTTTCTTCTGGTGCTTCTTCGCTATCAGTTGCTGCGACCGGATCTACATCATCATGGAGGCCGAAGTCGCAGTCATTCAGAGCATCGATCATTAATCGATCTTCTTCATCACGAAGTGTTTTCGGTGTAGCTGGAAGCTGGGTAGTCTCCACTGCAAGTGTAGAAGATCGCAACACTTCATCCTCTTTCTCCATGACTTCCTCTCTGGTCTCTACAACCTCATCCCTCCTCTCTGGACTGAAAGCTTCGGGCTCAGGGATAGGTGTAGGAGATGACATTGTGATTCCGGCAACAGTACTAGCCACGATCGATGACAGAGGTCTTGGAGGGCTGGCCACTTTCCTTCTGACAACTATCTTCTTTTTGCGTAGAGGTCTCTCCGGACTCTCTACATCTATAACATTTTCTTGTCTTTGAATAGAGGTCGGGGTCGTCGCCTCTTCTCTTTGAATTGACTCGGCCTGCTGCCGAGATTGTGACCGGGTAGTAACCCTTTTCGATGATTCCAAGACAAGCTTCTTCTTAGCAACTGGAGAAGAAGGTTCTTCTATCCTTCTTTTCCTCTCCTTGGCTGGAGATTTGACAACCTTCAAGGAGATGTGCAGTGGCTCGTTGACTTCTTCAGGGAAGTTGGCTTCCCTCGAAGCTTCCAACGGTGCATCGGCCGGTTCACGCTCTTCATCGTTGCCAGGAGCCGACACAACAGATGCTCCCTTCTTTAATCGGGCCGCTATCGCAAAGCTATCTGTGAGACTGATGTTCTCGGCAAAGGTATTCACAGATGTATAGAAGAGTGAATATGTATACAGCATCCGAGAACCATGGTCGCTCTTCATCGGCATTGAGAATGTTGTTCTTGTGTCTCGAGCATTATAATAAGCCCAAGCCCGGGCTCCATCAATCAGATAACCTTTTTCTTGTAGGCACGTGATGGCGTTGCCTACATGAAACTGGTCATAGCCGAATTGGCAGGCAAAGCGGCTGGGAAGATAGGGCTCTAAATAACATTCATCTTCAAATCGGTAGACCAGGTGTGACGGCCGAATTGTCCTCAGCCAATCAAAAACTGCATGACCCAAAGGCTGCCTCACAGAGTCGACCAGATTTGAAGACATGTGCTCGTAGCCAGCTGGAGGGGGAACACAATAGAAGTTCCATCCCTTTCCGAGATTCAGAGCACGTCTGCAATCTCTTAAACTGGTGTATATCTACTTGCTTCTGGAGAATCTCCTCAAGAAGCTGTCGCTTACCGCTCCCATATCGGGATTCATCAGAGTAGGATAGTGCAGAAGCAGCCATCCGAATAGGTATGTATATGGTAGCTCTAGCCGAGGAAAGCTTCCTTTCTCGCCTTTTCCTTTGAGCATCGAATCTACAAAAAGGCAGAGGCCAGCGTTCAATCTGCAAGTCATTGCTGATAAAAGATCCATCCGATAGCCGAAGACTAAGCGAACGGCAGCAAACAGCACGCCTCGATGAAAGCGATCGACGGTGCTGGCTCCAGGGATAACAAATTGTCGAAGCCAGTAGGTGAGGAAACCCGCCAGCTGGGCTTCCTTTGACATGGGCCTATAGCCCATCCTCATGAAACTTTCAATAATATCTCCTGTCTTGAAAGGAGGATATTGAAGATCATCATCGATCTTAATATCCATCTCCTTGTTCTCCTCCATCAACCCAATCACTTCGCTGCTGCTGAGTGGTTTGAAGAAGTTGGGTTTACAATTATCGTGTTCTTTGGTTTTCTTCTCCATAATGTGGTTGAGAAAGAGATATGGTAACCATTTCGTCGAGTAGCAGGTGCCTGATGAACCACTCTTGTAATACAAGAAACAGATCTTGTAGTAGCACAATCTCTTCAAAGACAGCCACCATGTCAGCATTTTCCTGACGAAGTTTGTCCAACTCGTCATTAGTTGGGACAAATTCCTCATAAAGGATATTCTCCATTGGCAGGCTCGAGATATACTTCATCTCGTGAAGAGCCAATCTGATCTCCCCACAGGGCGTCATAAAAGTCCCTGTTCTGAAGTTGTACCTCTCTGCCAATGCAAGGAATAGGTGAGGATTGGGGTGGAAGCCATAAACGGTAGAGTATACCGCTTGGTATAGCTCAATCTCCTTGAGCTTCTCTTCGAATTGAGCCAATATCCAATTGGCTATACAATTCCATCTCTTGTTATCCGGATTAACAAGACCTGTCAATCGGATATCTTGATCTTGATATCTTCCTTCAACCTTCGCAAACTCGTTTGCGAATATCGGCGTTCTGACCGGTAGCAGCAGGGAGGAGTTTCCTGGTGGGATACACTCAGGCTTCAGTCCTCTGAGTAGGGAGCTGTGACGCTCCGAGGAACTGTAAAACATGTCCTTGTTGTTTGGCCCCTTCTTCACACAAATGTTCCCTGTTCGGGCTTGTTGAAGAGGAGTTATATCCCATTCCATTCTCCTGGGATAGCTCGCAAAGGCATAGCGAGATAGGGGAAGGCATCTGGAAATCTCTGGTAAAAGTATCATTTTCTCGCCTCTCTGAAAATGTCTCTGTTCAACTCGAGGTCTGGGCTGAGAACTCTTATCAATAGCCTCACCAAACATAAACAGAGGCTTCTTATGAATAACAGCGTCAGCAGTTTGCAGAGGCTGCCCGTTCATCAGACTCAGCAATGTTTTATTGTCTTGTGCTGTTAGGATGGCTTGTCGAGACGATGGCAGGGCATACTGAGGAAATGTCACATGGAAAAGATCCTCTTTAAACTCAGGTTCAGCCAAAGTCCCTGCAAAGATCTCATAATTGGGGTCTTCCCTGAGGTTAACTGCATCAAACAAAGAGACAAAATTCAGTACATACAAAATCAAAGAGTCTGTTCAAAAGATCAGCAAATTGTGCAAATGACAGATTGTGCTATGTGCAAAGCATCAGATTGCGCTAATGCAGCCTACATACGAAAATATCTAGTTGTGCCAACACATCCACTTGCGCAAGACATTAGGTTGCGCTAACCTATTTGTGCAAGGCGTTAGTTTGTGCTGACTCAACAGACTTGCGCAAATCGATAGATTGTGCCGAACATCTGCCAGCGCTTTCCAACCGATTGTGCAAGAATATAGTTTTTATAAAAATAAAAACTGTTGAGTGTGTGCAACCAAAACCCTAAACAGGGCGGCGCAATACCATCAAATCTCTAAAAAGAGAGAGGTATGAAGGATCGAAAATGTCAAGAACCCTAAAAAGGGTTTTGATCGAGTTCATCATCTACCATGTAGTACGGGATGGCCAACTTCATGACGAGAAATTTGGGGCGCAACCCGAGTCGAAGACTCAGCGGGGGCTTTGCCCTTCTCGGCGGCTGAACGTTTGGGGGCCATTGACATCGACGGCGAAGAGAAGGAGAAGTAGTCGGAGTTAGCACAGAAGCTTTTCTCTCTTGAACAGTCAAAAACAAGTAAAGAATGAAAGAAAGAAGAATGGAAACTATTTATAGTTTTTCAAAAGTAACAGTCGCCTCAGATTTCGCCGAGAAATTTGGAGCTGATTCCTCCAAACGCGCAGTCAAAGCGCCACTTGCGCAACTTGATTTTAAGTTCGAAATTCAAAGGCAATGAAAATCAAATTGCACACCCTTCAAATGAACTGCGCAAGAGACAGATTGCACAACAACTCAACTGCGCCAGCTGAACTGTGCACCCATCCAAGCGCGCTAGCTGACGTGGCAACGTCATCATTACCTGACACAAAATCAGATCTTCTGACAATTGATAGCCCGAAGAACGAGGAAACTGTTCGTTTCTTGTGTCACGTCGCCATGACAACTGTCTAGCGCAGTCCAGCTGCCAAAAGCCAGTGCAGTCTGACAGCTCAAGCTCAGCGCAATTCGAGTCTTAGCGCAACCCATTGAAAGCGCAGTCTGATGCTAGCGCAGTTTAAGTGGCACAATCCATCAAGATAACTGACATTCTGTACGTGGCATACATGCCATCAATTGCTCACCACGTGGCAACCGTCTGTACACGACCAAGCGCATTTCAATTAAACAATGCCACGCGTCTCATACAGTTGGTCCACGATCGAGTAACTGCCAGCACAGTTCGCTGCTTGCGCAGTCCAATGCCTGCGCAATCCATCCTACGCAATCCAGAAATAACTACTAATTAATTATTTTCAAGAACTCTATAAATAGAGTTTCAAGTCCTTCATTATCAAGCCCATATCAGAAAGAGAGACCAGATCAGAGATCATTCAAGATCATCACCAGAGATCAGGAGTTCTTGCCAAAGTGCTGCTGTATTTTTCAGAGGCTACCGTCTTCAAAGTTCACATCGTCCAAGAGATAAACCGATCGTCTTTAGATCAGATTCCTATAGTTGTACTTTCCCAGAATTCAATTGTAATCTTCTTACAAAGTTTGTGAAATAAAGAACACTTTTGTTTTTACAAACAAATTGTAGCCTCCCTTCCCAAAAATTTTTTGAAAATATTTTTTTATTATTTATTTGATTTAAATGGTAATTTTTAGAATTTTATAAATGATTATTCAGTTAATTATTACGGTAGATGTCTTTAGCCATAGTTGAGTTTTGAAGTACTAGACGACTGGGATTTGTGGCACGGGAGATGTAGCAGTGTGTCTTGACTAGTGTACTAGTCATGCCCGGGGAAACCTAGCCATAGGGATGTCCTAACTAGGAAAACCAGGCCAAGTTATGACATGACTATTATAAATAGTTAATTATTTATTATTATTATATTATTTGCCGTTGAGTGACTCGGTTTAACCAAATTGGCCAGGCTGGACCCAAACCAAGCCCAAGCCCAGGTAGTCATGTAGTGCATCCCAAAACGACCGTGTAGACATGCATTGGGTGGTAGTATTTTAATTCAGTAACCTAGTAGACGTTTTTCCCAAATTGTAGTTAAATATATATATTATGAGTTCTTGATATTAAATAATGTTTATTGGTATTTTAGTAAATAATTTTCGTTAACAAATATTTTCGACTCTATGTAATTTATCTAAATTATATATATATATTGGTGTATATATATATATATATAGAGTAATTAATTGGATATATAAATGTATATGTGAATATATATATATGTATATGTGAATATATATGTGTATATGTGAATATGTATATATATGTATGTATATAATATATGTGTGTACGTATACGTATATATAAATATATACGTAAGTGTATGTGTATGTATATATAAAATATATTATTTTCTATAGATGTACATGTGTGCTTATATATAAATATATATTTGGTATAGATGTATATGTGAGTAGGAGAATATATATATATATATATATATATATATATATATATATATATATATATATATATATATATATATATATTTTATATATATATATATATATATATATATATATATATATATATATATATATATATATATATATATATATATATATATATATATATATATATATATATATATATATATATATATACGAGTGTATATGTGAATGTGTGTGTAAATTGTATGTATACATAGAAATATTATATATGTGTGTATTTATATGAATAAATAAAATATATTACCTATGTGTATATTGTATGAATACACATAAATATATTATATAGGTATGTGTATATATATATATATATATATATATATATATATATATATATATTATTTATATATATATATATATATATATAAATAGAATGTAAATAACTATAAACTAGGATAGCAGCCCACAGGAGCAAGCCCGGCCCAGCTGCTCCTGGGTTGCAACCCAGCCCACAGGAGCAAAAGCCCACTACATCCCCAGCCCATTCGGGTTAAGCCAGCCCAGCAGGACCATTCCTGCAAACAGCCCACCCCGACTCTTTTTAAATATGTACAGAGCATATATGAATGCTCGAGCACGAGAGGACCTCTTCTTCCCTAAACCCTAAACACGCCGCACCACCACGACCTGGCGACCCACCTCCAGCCCCCAAGCACCGGCACGCACCCCTGGGTGGCCGCGCGCGGCCACACGGGTCGACGGAGCCAACCACAGGCACGAAAACAGAGCGAAATAGAGTTTTGCTCGAACAGCAGGTACCCTCTTTTCCTTTCTATTTTCTCGATGAATACTCGATCGAATATCGATCTATCAACTCCCAGGTATAGCCAACCTATATGACTTCATATCCTAGTAAATAGATTCATGAATAACCTATAAAAAATTAGCGTTAGATCGACCCAAAGTCTGCCAAAAAAATTCCCTGTTCATGAACAGAGTAGAACAGGTCATGTACCCTTTTTGGAAGATCGATCCTGGTCGATCTGCTACATGTTTAAATATTCTACCTTAACAAACTTCTAGACCACCTGTAGGACTCCATAACCTCTTTTGTGGTTTCAGAATTCATCGCTTATATACGGAGAAAACTGATTTCAAAAACCGACAAAAAAATTGTTTTAAAAACTATAGAATTTTGTGAAATTCATCAATACGACGTGCGTCCCGCCAAACCGGGCGACGTGGTCGCGCATCTTAAGTATCGAAAGCTGCATAACGGCTTCGGGGTCGTGTGGGCTTTGACGGAATTCAAATTGGTCGCGTGTGCGCGACGAATTTGATGCGTATCCGTCTAAATTCACCGTATCGTGCACTTTACAAATTCTCCAATTACTTCGTGCATGCTCGTCAGATCGAGACGAAACTTACGCCAATAGGACCGTATCATTTTTTTGGTCATGTATGCCAAGTTTGGTCCGATTCTGAGACAGTTGATAAAATTATCGTTTTGCGGGCCCCACGGTCCCACTCAACAGGTGATTTTATGCACGGCCTGTCGGAATCCAACTTTGGACATACGGTTGGGTTCGTATCAGAAAACCGAATTCGTAGACATATAGTTTGACAACTTTAGAGACCATTGACTCTGGCACGCTTTTCGGTACAAAGCTGGTCCAACGGCGGACATCGTTTTTGCCCGCAATTACCGTTTTGCCCCTGTGTCCAGAATTGGACTTAAGGACAGGCAATCCTAGATAATTTGACTATTCTGAGAATGTTGGCAATGTTTTTTCAGCTTTCGGAGACAGTTGTGATGACTTGGACTGTATGGCTTACCAGTTGACTATATATTTGTTGGATCTGCGTGCAACCACCAGGCAAGTATACCTTGCCTTCCTCTACAGTTTTACTTACATGCATTTTCTTTCATTTTTTAGTCATTTGATTATTTATGGACATGTGCTTTTCGTGTTATTTTCTGTGGAGTTGTTTATAGCAGTGTTCATTGTTTGGCCTTGAGTTTCATGCTTAGAGTCTTCTCGTCAGTACCTTGCTTGAGTCGTGTCATAGAACAAGTACGTGTAGTGAACTGCCATAGCCTTGATTATCGTTGTACACAACCAGAGAGTCCACACTCGGGACGAGGGTTGTTTGGTGCACCAGAGAGTCCACACACGGGACGAGGGTGTTTGTCGTGATCAAATGGCACCAGAGAGTCCACACTCGGGACGAGGGTTGACCATTTACACCAGAGAGTCCACACACGGGACGAGGGTGTCTTGCCGTGAGCTAACCGGAGAGTCCACACTCGGGACGAGGGTTAGTGCTTAGTTCAAACCAGAGAGTCCACACTCGGGGCGAGGGTTTGTTTTCTTCCATTGATCTCGTGTATTCGTTCATCCGGTAGTTCATGTATACGTAGTTGTTCTAGTATTCGTATTTGTGTTCGTATTCGTGTTCGTGTTTGTGTTCGTAGTCATTTGTCTTGTCCTTGTTCTTTCTTGTTTATTTCCTTGCGCATGATAAAACTGTTAGATAGGCATGTATATTATGTATCTTGCTATGTCCTCTGAGGACCTGATGATCTCCTCAGGTTTAGCGATTGCATGGAGTTAGCTAGTAGTTCTGGATGGCAGAGGATTTGCGGTTCTTGTGGGATTCAAGTATCATTATTGTGTTTATTATCCGCTCGTGCTTTCATACCTTATCATGAGATATCCTGTTTCTTGATTTCGTTTTAGACTCTTGTTATTTCCTTTAGAGTCTTATCGGACATATATGCTAGTGGGCTGCAGACCACGACCCATAGTGTTCATTCATGTTTCATATTCTTATTGTGGATTGAGATATAGATTGCATTGCGATGATTTGGCAGTAAACCATAGCCTTGACAGCGTTTACGTATTCGAGATGGGCTGGAGTCCGCTCGATGCATAGCTGGGCTTGGACACGCTTCGTATCCGAAAAGCGGGTGCGGGTCGTGACAAGTTTTTTTGGTGGCCCATGCAGGTCAGAGCATATCGTACCGGTTACGTAACTGTACTGGTACGAGCCTGCGACCTTGACTAGACCTTAGAAATCTCAATCCGCTCTGCCTTGAAAAAATTATCCTAGAAATTCTCTACGTCCTTGAAAATTCTAAATTTGCTCTCGATTATACTTCCTTGCTTTCCGTACCGTTGATTCTCGTCCCTTCCTATTTCGGAGTGACGAACGATCGTGCTGTCTAGAACTCATTAGAAATCCTTGAATTATAGTATATATTGCTTGACTATTGAATATTGGTTGTTTATATATATGAGGAATTATAGGTACCATATGTCCTAGATATTTTGGTAGAATTATTAGTCACTGGTTGGAAGATTATAAGATTTTAGTGACATGTGTTCCAAAGGAGTAGTGTGACCTAAGGTGGGTAGAAGTCCTCGAGATTTCGCAAATACCAAATGACTAGAGAAGGCCATAAAATATTTTTGAGAAATTTTGTTTGAGGAGATTAAGGTAATAGTAGACTTTGATTTTAAGACATAGTCATGAATTAGAATTTCGAGGACGAAATTATTTTTAAGGTGGATAGATTTGTAGCCTCCCTTCCCGAAATTTTTTTGAAAATATTTTTTTATTATTTATTTGATTTAAATGGTAATTTTTGAATTTTATAAATGATTATTTAGTTAATTATTACGGTAGATGACTTTAGCCATAGTTGAGTTTTGAAGTACTAGACGACTAGGATTTGTGGCACGGGAGATGTAGCAGTGTGCCGTGACTAGTGTACTAGTCATGCCCGGGAAAATCTAGCCATAGGGATGTCCTAACTAGGAAAACCAGGCCAAGTTGTGACATGACTATTATAAATAGTTAATTATTTATTATTATTATATTATTTGACGTTGAGTGACCCGGTTGAACCAAATTGGCCAGGCTGGACCCAAACCAAGCCCAAGCCCAGGTAGTCATGTAGTGCATCCCAAAACGACCGTGTAGACATGCATTGGGTGGTAGTATTTTAATTCAGTAACCTAGTAGACGTTTTTTCCCAAATTGTAGTTAAATATATATATTATGAGTTCTTGATATTAAATAATGTTTATTGGTATTTTAGTAAATAATTTCCGTTAACAAATATTTTTGACTCTGTGTAATTTATCTAAATTATATATATATTGGTGTATATATATATATATATATATATATATATATATATATATATATGGAGTAATTAATTGGATATATAAATGTATATGTGAATATATATATATGTATATGTGAATATATATATGTATATGTGAATATGTATATATATGTATGTATATAATATATGTGTGTACGTATACGTAATATAAATATATACGTAAGTGTATGTGTATGTATATATAAAATATCTTATTTTGTATAGATGTACATGTGTGCTTATATATAAATATATATTTGGTATAGATGTATATGTGAGTAGGAGAAAATATATATATATATATATATATATATATATATATATATATATATATATATATATATATATATATATATATATATATATATATATACGAGTGTATATGTGAATGTGTGTGTAAATTGTATGTATACATAGAAATATATATATGTGTGTATTTATATGAATAAATAAAATATATTACCTATGTGTATATTTGTATGAATACATATAAATATATTATATAGGTATGTGTATGAATATACATATTTATGTATGTAGATATATATAAATAGAATGTAAATAACTATAAACGAGGATAGCAGCCCACAGGAGCAAGCCCGGCCCAGCTGCTCCTGGGTTGCAACCCAGCCCACAGGAGCAAAGCCCACTACATCCCCAGCCCATTCAGGTTAAGCCAGCCCAGCAAGACCATTCCTGCAAACAGCCCACCCCCGACTCTTTTTAAATATGCACAGAGCATATATGAATGCTCGAGCACGAGAGGACCTCTTCTTCCCTAAACCCTAAACACGCCGCACCACCACGACCTGGCGACCCACCCCCAGCCCCCAGGCGTCGGTGCGCACCCCTGGGTGGCCGCACGCGGCCGTGCGGGTCGACGGAGCCAACCACAGGCGCGAAAACAGAGCGAAACAAAGTTTTGCTCGAACAGCAGGTACCCTCTTTTCTTTCCTATTTTCTCGATGAATACTCGATCGAATATCGATCTATCAACTCCCAGGTATAGCCAACCTATATGACTTCATATCCTAGTAAATAGATTCATGAATAAACTATAAAAAATTAGCGTTAGATCGACCCAAAGTCTGCCAAAAATATTTCCTGTTCATGAACAGGGTAGAACAGGTCATGTACCATTTTTGGAAGATCGATCCTGGTCGATCTGCTACATGTTTAAATATTTTACCTTAACAAACTTCTAGACCACCTGTAGGACTCCATAACCTCTTTTGTGGTTTCAGAATTCATCGCTTATATACGGAGAAAACTGATTTCAAAAACAGACAAAAAAAACCGTTTTAAAAACTATAGAATTTTGTGAAATTCATCAATACGACGTGTGTCCCGCCAAACCGGGCGACGTGGTCGCGCACCGTAAGTATCGAAAGCTGCGTAACGGCTTCGTGGTCGTGTGGGCTTTGACGGAATTCAAATTGGTCGCGTGTGCGCGACGAATTTGATGCATATCCGTCGAAATTTACCGTATCGTGCACTTTGCAAATTTTCTAATTACTTCGTGCACGCTCGTCAGATCGAGACGAAACTTGTGCCAATAGGACCGTATCGTTTTTCTGGTCGTGTATGCCAAGTTTGGTCCGATTCTGAGACAGTTGATAAAATCTTCGTTTTGCGGGCCCCACGGTCCCACTCAACAGGTGATTTTGTGCACGGCCTGTCGGAATCCAACTTTGGACATATGGTTGGGTTCGTATCGAAAAACCAGATCCGTAGACATGTAGTCTGACGTCTTTAGAGACCATTGACTCTAGCACGCTTTTCGGTGCAAAGCTGGTCCAACGGCGGACATCATTTTTGTCCAAAATTACCGTTTTGCCCCTGTGTCCAGAATTGGACTTAAGGACAGGCAATCCTAGCTAATTTGACTATTCTGAGAATGTTGGCAATGTTTGTTTCAGCTTTCGGAGACAGTTGTGATGACTTGGACTGTATGGCTTACCAGTTGACTATATATTTGTTGGATCTGCGTGCAACCACCAGGCAAGTATACCTTGCCTTCCTCTACAGTTTTACTTACATGTATTTTCTTTCATTTTTCAGTCATTTGATTATTTATGGACATGTGCTTTTCGTATTATTTTCTGTGGAGTTGTTTATAGCAGTGTCCATTGTTTGGCCTTGAGTTTCATGCTTAGAGTCTTCTCGTCAGTACCTTGCTTGAGTCGTGTCATAGAACAAGTATATGTAGTGAACTGCCATAGCCTTGATTGTCGTTGTACACAACCAGAGAGTCCACACTCGGGACGAGGGTTGTTTGGTGCACCAGAGAGTCCACACACGGGACGAGGGTGTTTGTCGTGATCAAATGGCACCAGAGAGTCCACACTCGGGACGAGGGTTGACCATTTACACCAGAGAGTCCACATACGGGACAAGGGTGTATTGTCGTGAGCTAACCAGAGAGTCCACACTCGGGACGAGGGTTAGTGCTTAGTTCAAACCAGAGAGTTCACACTCGGGACGAGGGTTTGTTTTCTTCCATTGATCTTGTATATTCGTTCATCCGGCAGTTCATGTATACGTAGTTGTTCTAGTGTTCGTATTCGTGTTCGTATTCGTATTCGTGTTTGTGTTCGTAGTCATTTGTCTTGTCCTTGTTCTTTCTTGTTTATTTTCTTGCTCATGATAAAACTGTTAGATAGGCATGTATATTATGTATCTTGCTATGTCCTCTGAGGACCTGATGATCTCCTCAGGTTTAGCGATTGCATGGAGTTAGCTAGTAGTTCTGGATGGCAGAGGATTTATGGTTCTTGCGGGATTCAGGTATCGATATTGTGTTTATTATCCGCTCGTGCTTTCATACCTTATCATGAGATATCCTGTTTCTTGATTTTGTTTTAGACTCTTGTTATTTCCTTTAGAGTCTTATCGGACATATAAGCTAGTGGGCTGCAGACCACGACCCATAGTGTTCATTCTTGTTTCATATTCTTATTGTGGATTGAGATATAGATTGCATTGCCATGATTTGGCAGTAAACCATAGCCTTGACAGCGTTTACGTATTCGAGATGGGCTGTAGTCCGCTCGATGCGTAGCTGGGCTTGGACACGCTTTGTATCCGAAAAGCGGGTGCGGGTCGTGACACAAATAGTAGGGTAGACCTCTGGAATACTCGACGGTACTGGCTGCGTAGAAGAAGAAGGCCCTAGCCTCGAACTGCTAGAGCCGGGTATGGAGGCACTGCCGGAGACTAGACCGCTAGTGTATACTAGAGTGCGGGGGGATGAGGAGTCGGTAGGAGTGGTAGATGGAGACGGTCGGGGTCGTCGACTCCCACCAGCACTGGAACCAAATGATCCATGTCTAGCCATATCTGAAAAAATACAGAAGTATACCGTACTACATCTTAAAAAAACAAAAGTATACCATACTACAGCCAGGGAACGTCGCTAAGTAAACCATGCTATATCTGAAAAAACAAAAGTAAACCATACTACATCTGAAAACGTCGCTTATTAACGTTGCTAAAACAAAAGTAAACCATACTACTTCTGAAAACGTCGCTTATTAACGTTGCTAAAACAAAATTAAACCATACTACATCTGAAAAAACAAAAGTAAACCATACTACATCTGAAAATTAAGCATATTCAATCCTCGTCTGAAAATTCATCTTGTTCCGATTTCTCTTCCTCTTCCTCTTCACTTCTATCAACTTCCTCTTCCTCTTCTGATACTTCTACCTCTTCCAATTGATGAAACATGTCATGAAGAACTTTCGTTAAGTCCACATCGACAATATTTGTAATAAGAGGTAGTTCGTCTTCCTGATAAGCTATCTCGTCGACATCGAAGGTATTTCGAGCTTTAATCTTACAGACTGCCCACCAATCCGATCTCCCGGCTCCTCGTTTTGGATAGCTGGTAAAGTAAACTAGCTGAGCCTGGCTTGCTAGAACAAACGGCTCATAAGCTTGATATCGACGGCGATAATTTATGTCAACAAGACCATGTTTGTCAACTCTCCAACCTCGACCCTGGATCGGATCGAACTAGTCACATCTGAACAAGATGATCTTACAAGGTTCTATAGCATAATTGTATGTCAGTTCCACAATCTCCCGTAAGACGCCAAAGAAGTCATTGCCTGGGTCGACGTCTTTGTAGTTTGAAGATTATATGCACAAATAGCTATTCTTCGTAGAATCCAAATCCAAGAAGTCGTCTCTTATTCGAGCATTTGTTGACTTGAACCTGAAACCATTTACGCAGTAACTTGGCCAGGTCTTCACTTGATAAATTGGCCCATTGGCTAGAGTTTTAATATACTCGTTCTCAAGGATTGCCTCCGGACGATCAACCTAAATACCATAGAAACGATGCTAACTTAATTATTATGTGCAAGTATAAATGTACAGAAAAAGTAAATTGTGACTACGTCCGTACATATGCTCTCAACCAAAAAGGAAAATAAAGCCTCATTTGTCGTTCTACTTCCTCCTCGGATGCGTACGGATTGTTGGACGTTACCTCATCCTTAAACATGCTGGAAAGCAATGAAGCATAGGTATATTAGTTATATTCAGAAGCAACGAAGCATGCGAAATAATTTTACTTACCCCTCTAGCTTGTCCACTTCTTCCTCGTCGCAGTTGAGCAATACATATAATATTGCAGCGCTAACCTCGTCGTCATTTAGATATCTTTTTTTATTTTACCAAATGGTTTTCTGTAGGCAGTAAATACTTTCAGCTTTGCCTCAATACCAACTTCATAGCCGTCATCATTTCTGGGAGCCCTTGTTCTATTTGTAGCAATATGAGACTGAAAATACATGGAACAGAAGTTTGAAATCTTCTCAAGGACATATGCTTCACAAGTAGAACCCTCCACCCGTGCCTTATTTTTTACCTTCCTCTTGAGGTGTTTCAACTGTCGTTCGAACGGGTACATCCAACGAAAACCGACAGGTCCAGCAACAAGAGCCTCATGGATAAGATGAATCGGCAAATGCTCCATTGAGTCGAAGAATACAGGAGAAAAAACTCTCTCAAGTTTGCAAAGTGTTACCACAATGTCCTTTTTTTGCTTCTCTAAATAATCGACGAGCAACTTGCAAGAACAAAGATCTTTGAAGAATATGCTAAGCTCTGTTAATGGATCCCAGACTACCGACGGTAATAATTCTCGAAATACAACAGGAATTAATCTCTCCATGAATACGTGGCAATCGTGGCTCTTCATTCCGGTCAGTTTACACTCCTTTATGTCGACACATCTTCTTAGATTGGAGACGTATCCGTCCGAAAACTTTAAGTCCTGGATCCATCTACAAAGTCTCACCTTGTCCTCCTTGTCCAGCAAGTAGATTGCCTTAGGCCGCAAAAGCTTTTCCTTCCCGTTGTCTATCATGTGCAATATAGGGCGTCTGCATATTTCGGCTAAGTCCAATCTAGCCTTCTGATTGTCTTTTGTTTTTCCCTTGACGTCCATTACAGTATTAATTATGTTATCAAACACGTTCTTCTCGATATGCATGACGTCAAGGTTATGTCTAATCAGATTTGTGCTCCAATATGGCAGATCCCAGAATATACTCCTTTTGGTCTAGTTATGATCTTCGCCAAATCTCTCGCAACGGCTGTTCGTTGTAGGATCTTCAATAGCACTTGGGATTTCTTTTACTTGCTTCCATGTCTCCTCTCCGGACCATATTGGCGATGGATCACCCTTCTCCATAGCTCCGACACGGAATGTAGTTCTGTTCCTACGGTACGGATGGTCTTTCGGCAAGAACTGTCGGTGACAATCAAAGAAGCATGGCTTTCCTCCGTGTCTCAAACGAAAAGCCTTAGTGCGGTCCATGCAATACGGACATGAAAGCCGACCATGAGTGCTTCATCCAGATAACATTCCATAAGTGTCGTTGATTGTCCACATTAGTGCTGCCCGCATCTGAAAATTCTATTTTTTTGAAGCATCATACGTATACGCCCCTGTTTTCCATAGCTGCTTTAACTCATCTATCAACGGCTGTAAGTACACGTCGATATTCCTTTTTGGGTTGTTCGGACCGGGGATGATAATAGTTAAGAACATGTAATGTGTCTTCATGCACATCCAAGGCGGTAGGTTGTACGGAGTGAGGATTACATGCCAGCATGAATATTAGGAGCCTGAAAGACCAAATGGGGTGACACCATCAGAGCAGAGCCCCAACCTTATATTATGCGCATCAGAAGTGAAGTTAGGATATGCTCGATCGAAGTGCTTCCACGCTTCTCTATCAGATGGGTGATCCAACACTCCTTCGGTCTGTTGTCGCTTGTGCCAACTCATATTTTCGACAGTCTCTTTCACCATGAACAATCTCTGCAACCGCGGCGTCAACGGCAAGTAGTGTATTGAAGCAGTCGGTCTTCTAGACTTGCCCGCAGCAGTTGGCTTATAGCGATCAGCACCACAGAATCCGTACACTTCTGCATTCTTGTGATCTTTGTAGTAAAGCATGCATCCGTTCTGACAACAATCGATCTTGTCGTATCCTATCCAGAGAGATCTCACTATCCTCTTAGAACGGTAGAAGTCTTTCGGTAACTTGGCACCCTCCGACAAGATATCGGTAATCAACTCGAGCACTCTATTGTAGCATTCTTGGGACATGTTAAAGTCAGAATTTATGCTCAAGAGCCGAGTGATCACCTCTAACGGTGAATGGTCCTCACAGCCAGGGTATAAAGGAGTCCTTGCATTCTCCAGCAACTCCATAAACTTTGTGGCATTGGCATTCGGTGCCTCCTCAGCTGCGTCACGATTGTATGGATCGAAACTAGGCCCCGCAGCATCGAATACCATGTTCACGTATTCATTGTCGACACCAGTTCGGTTGTGGACATTCATATAAGGCTCCACATAAGGCTCCGCTTGGAATGCTAAAGGTACAAGCTCTCCGTGTGCGGTCCAATGGTAGTAATTCTGAGGGACACCCTTTGTGTATAAATGATACGTCACATCCAATTCTGGTTGAAACTTCATGTTCCGACATTTTGCACACGGGCACTTAATGTCCATGCCGTCCATGGATTGAGGAAACGCCTTCGCGAATTGGAGGAATTGTTCTACTCCGACGATGTATTCATCTCGCACATCACACCTGTCATCTCGAATGCGATTGTACATCCACGAATGGTCTAGCAGATACATGGATATAACCATTTTTAGATATCTGCAAATATGAATAAACTTCAAAACTAAAACGAATATACTACATACTACATACTACGGCCGTAACTCGGGACCATTCCTATGAGTCGGGACCATTCCTACTACATACTACATACTAAAATGAATAAACTTCAAAACTAAAACGAATATACTACAAACTAAAACGAATATACTACATACTACGGCCGTGACTCGGGACCATTCCTATGAGTATCAGGATCAAGAAAACTATGTGTTACAAATATCGGCACTATCGGTACGTGTTACAAATGTCGGCACTATCGTGTTATAAATTAACCAACCAATAAAACTACGTGTTACAAATATCGGCACTATCGGTACGTGGTTTCGAATCGGAGTATCATATTTTTCAGTGTCGAAAAATAAATAACTATTACTAAATTATTAATTTTTTCGGCACTATCGGTGCCCCTGACCCAGCCCCCCCGTACCCCTCCCCTATCTCCCCCTACACTACCCCTAACCCTAACCCGAACCCTATCCCTAACCCCTCCCCCACCAGCCCCCCCAACCTCTACACCACCCCTAACCCTAACCCGAACCCTATCCCCAACCCCTCCTCCACTATCCCCCTCTCACCTCCCAAGCCCCCCTCCCCCGCCCTCACCCCCCAGCCGCCCTCACCCCCCAGCCGCCACTACAACAAAAATACCCTTTAATGACGCTTGATATGGGGTTTTAATGACGGCTGATAAAGAAGCGTCATTAAATTTCAGCCAGACTGTAATCTATGACGGTTATATATAAAAGCGTTATTGAATGTCTCTAAGTGGTACGAGCGTTATGGAAAAAACACAAATTTTAAGTCGAAATTTCGACTCTCCCGCACTTACTCCCGCACTTAAGTCGAAAAGCCCCCTTCTCCCGCACTTACTCTCTTTCTCCTTCTCTCTCTCCCGCCGCTCCCCAACTCCCTTCCGCCCTCTCTGGCGCTCCGGCGCTCCCGATCAACTACTCTCAGCCCGCTCCGGCACTCCCGATCAACTCCCCTCAGCCCGCTCCCCTCTCGCCGCGCCCCAACTCCCCTCAGCCCGATCAACTCCCCAAGGTTTGTCCTAATTTTTTTTCTTATTTTGTGTCCTAATTTCTGCCTCGATTTGATTTTAGTAAAATGCCCTAATGCCTCGACTTGATTTTAGTAAAATGCCCTAATTTTGACCTAGTTTCTATTTCCTAGTTTTCGAAAGATGGCTGGAATATCTTTGAATGCATGTTTGGAAATCTTTGAAAGAATTTTCTTTTTTTTACTAATTTGTGATGCATTTTCTTCGTCCGCGCATTGGTTCATCTTCTTGTTTCTTTCTTTGTTGGTTCTTGCAGTGTGGAAGGGTGTTAATTCTATTGCTTACAAGTTCAACTTCATGGAGACACGTTCGGGTAGCAAGGTTTGTTTTGGTTCATGGAGACATGTTCTTTTCAATTGCCCTATTTTCTAGAAATCATGGACAAGAAAGAGATCAATGTCCCTGTAACGTCGTGTATGACACATGTTGAACACGGCATTTTTACACTCGAAATTACTCCAGGTCACGCAGAAATCGGTACCGTGTCTGTGTATGTGCCATGTCATATTGTCTTTAAATCAAGTCCTGTTCTTTTTAGATTAAAATACTCCAGGCAATACAATTTATTTTTTACAGTGTGCACGTTGCTCATGCATCGAGAGTGGGATGGATCTTTGACATCAATATATGCAATTGTTTGACTGTACATCTTTAGATTAAATGATATCGGTCATGTTGGATGTGAGCGTTGACCAACTTTTTTTTTAGGTTTATTTTACCCTCTTTTGTAGTTATGTAGATGATTCATATAATGGTTGATTCCAGAATTCATCTCATATAAAACCTGATTTTGGGATTCAAGTACAACACATAACCTGAGAATTAGTTCACTGATTTCCCATTTAATTCATCGACACTCACATGATACACAAGTATATAGACATAATACATCACTGAGATATCAGTTGAAATCTGGAAGCAATGATATCACTAGAAGAATAAGGTTCTACTTTGTATATATGCAAGGTCAGTCGTACAATTACATTGAGCTTGAACTTCAGGGTAATCATATTGCCGTCTCGGGAAAAAATTCAACTACAGAACTAATATGATCAAGCAATGAAGTGCACAATTTTCTACATATAGACTCAGAGCATCCCTGGTACAACCTCTACATCCCAGTACTCGATATTGTTTCCTGCAATCCCTTGGACCCCTATACCCGGTAGGTTGATCATGGCACTCTGCCTATGCCATATGGGTATTGGCATATCCTATGATACCTACTGTTATCTACAGTTCTCTGTTCCAATATTGAACGAGTTATCAACGACTCGGGTTACCTGCATCAAGAGGTACCAAGGCTTGTTTATATCTGATATTCAAAACCAAGCCATGTAGTTGGTGTTAAACCAGGTACCCACTGATACTAGGTTGCCCCTAATGTGGGATAGGATAATCTTGAAGGTATTTTCTACTGTATCCATGTGCACCGACCCTTCAAGGTTTGGTACAATCAAACACTCCCTATGTTTTAATCTCAGGTTCGAGGGATTTCACACTCACATGATATATTTGAATTGGGCTATTGAACACAGGTTATAAAAAAATTTGAATTGGGCTATTGCACACTCACATGATATACATAACCTAATATGAGCTGTCATTTTTCCCAAATCCTGAGAACTGCATTGGGCTGAATTCTGGGTTATATACTCTAATAACTGAGGCTGTTTACACAGACTTCCTCACCCTGCTTTATACCTTCCTGCACACATGTTTCCCCACACACTCTCACATTTTCTGTCACTCACACACTCACTAACACATATGCCTATACTGTTCAGCCCTTCGACACACACACAAGCACTCATGATTCACACACACATATATTCACTGTCACCTCATTCTAAATTCTGAGAACAAATTGTTCCCCTCATGTTGATCCTCACACTCTCATGGATGACAAAGCACTTAATCGTTGTTTTGCTTTATTATACAGAGGAATAGATCATGGATGACAAAGCACCTATTATCGGAAGAATATAGAGCCGGAGTTGATGAATTTATGGAGCATGTTAAAGCTAGTGGGGATGATCTCGACTTCGTTAGATGTCCATGTAATGAGTGCGAGAATCTCTATAGTATGAGTTTAGAAGATGTAAAATTTCATTTGACGACAGTTGGTATCGATCCAAGGTATACTATATGGATATGGCATGGGGAAGTTGATCCTAATGAAGTGTGTGAGGATACATGTGCGTCTATTTATAAGGACTATGATATGGATACTTTAAATGATGTGGCAGATACACTAGAGATGTTCCATGCATTAAAAGGAACGACATTGAAGGAGATGATGAAGATAACTTTAATTCATTGCTTGATGATGCAAAGAAATCATTGTATAATGGTTGTAAAAAGTATACGAAGCTATCTGCGATAGCGAAGCTCTTTAGTATCAAGGCCAAGAGTGGTTGGAGTGATAAAAGCTTTTCAGATGTGTTGACATTGTTCGCCGACATGCTTCCGGGAGAAAATGAATTGCCTGTAAGTACTAGGGAGGCTAAGCGTTGCTTCTCAATATTTGGAATAGGATATAAGAGAATACATGCATGTCCGAATGATTGCATACTCTATAGAAAAGATTATGAAAATGCAATCTCATGTCCTACGTATGGAACGTCGAGATATAAGGTAAAGAAGAATATGTCTGAACAAAGTCAGGAAGAGCAAAAGAAGGGCATCCCAGCTAAAGTTCTATGTTACTTTCCACCTATTTTACGCTTTAAAAGGTGGTTTCGATCGGTACAAACATCAAAGAATTTGACATGACATGTAGACGGAAGGGAAGTTGATGGCCAATTGCGTCATCCCGCAGATTCACCTACATGGAAGACAATTGATGATAAATTTTCAGAGTTTGCAGCAGAAGCAAGAAACCTTCGACTCTCTCTTTCAGCCGATGGGATTAATCCATTTAGTTCACTCAGTAGTAGGTACAGTTGTTGGCCTGTAATGCTAAATACTTATAATTTACCACCTTGGTTGTGTATGAAGAGAAAGTTCACATTGTTGACATTGTTGATATCAGGCCCCCAACAACCTGGAAATGACATAGATGTTTACTTAGCACCATTGATTAAGGATCTCCAGTTGCTGTGGAAGGATGGAGTTGTGACTTACGACGCCTATCGGCAAGAATCTTTTACATTGAGAACTGTATTGTTATGGACTGTTAACGATTTTCCTGCATATGGCAACTTGTCTGGTTGTTGTGTGAAAGGATATTTTGCTTGTCCAATATGCAACGAAAATACTTATTCAGATAGATTGAAACATTGCAACAAGAATATTTATACTGGTCACAGAAGGTATTTGCCGCAAAACCATTCTTTTCGATCACAAAGAAAGGCATTTAATGGTGACAAAGAGTTTGGAACTCATTCTGAACCATTAAGTGGGGAACAAATATTAATGAAGGTTGCGGGGATTCCGGTTTCTTGGGGGAAAAAGAAGATGTTCCAGAAAAAGATATCAGAGAAGAAGACTTCAAAGAAGAAGAAGGAAGCAGAAGTGCAAAAGAAGTTGACACCAAAGAAAAGGAAAAAAGAAGTACAAAAAGACAAAGTTATAAGTTGTTGGAAGAAGAAATCCATTTTTTTTGAGCTAGAGTATTGGAGATATCTTCCTATTAGACATAACTTGGATGTCATGCACATTGAGAAGAATGTCTGCGATAGTATCATTGGGACCCTATTAAATATTCCTGGAAAAACAAAAGATGGGATCAATAGTCGCAAAGATCTTGTAGAGATGGGCTTAAGGAAAGAATTGGCACCTCATAATAAGAAAAATGGGATTTATCTTCCAGCTGCATGTTATTCTTTATCGAGGCAAGAGAAAAGAATAGTGTGTCAAACTTTGCATGACCTTAAGGTCCCAGATGGTTACTCTTCAAATTTTAGATGTAATGTCTCAATGGAAGATCTAAAGTTATATGGTCTCAAATCCCATGATTGTCATGTTCTAATGCAACAACTACTTCCTGTTGCAATACGTGGTGTGTTGCCAAAGCATGTGAGATGTGCTATTATACGAGTATGTTTCTTCTTTAATGCCCTTTGTGCCAAAGTCGTGAATGTACAAAAATTGCAAGATATCCAAAATAATCTTGTGATCACATTGTGCTTATTGGAAAAATATTTTCCACCATCATTCTTTGACATAATGGTACATCTAATGGTGTACCTTATCAGGGAGGTCGAACTTGGCGGTCCGGTTTTCTTCCGATGGATGTACCCACCAGAGAGGTTGGTTTGGTCTAGTCTGAACTTTGATTTTCATTATGTAGTAACATGATTGATGTTTGTGTAATCATTTTTATCTTTATCATTCGTTCATTATAGGTTTATGGGTGTGATAAAGGGTTATGTGAGAAATAAGAATCGTCCTGAAGGGTGTATTGTACAATGCTATATCGCAGAGGAAGCCATTGAGTTTTGTTCAGAATATCTAGAAGAACAATCCGCCATTGGAGTTCCTTCTACGAAGAATGAGGAAAAACCTATAGGAAAAGAAAATATCTGTGAAGTTGACCGCTTATCTTTGGACCAAGCACATCTTTATGTGTTGCACAACACAAATGATGTTCAACCTTATATCGAGTAAGGATGTCTATATTACTCTTTACTTAGTTTTATCTTTGGACCAAACACATCTTTTTTTATGTTTCGCTTTGTAATTAACAAAATTCTACTTATGACTTGATAGGGAGCACGAGGCTTACTTGAAAAAGTTGCACCCTCGTAGAGTGAAAAGTGCAAAATGGTTAGAAGATGAGCACAATCGCAGCTTTATTAGTTGGTTATGATCAAGGGTATTGATTAAGCTACTAATTAGTGAAAATAAAATATTGAACTTAGGAAAACAAATGACAGGTTGATGTTGCGGTAGAAGACCCAACTAGCAATGTCTCTGATGAATTAAAATGGATAGCTCAAGGGCCTCGACATCACGTGACTAAGTTCCCAGGTTATGCAATTAATGGGTGTCACTATCAAACGAAAGATCGTGACGACGTACGAGTCAAGCAAAACAATGGAGTGACTCTAGTGGCAAAGACTTTTCAAGTTGCTAGCACAAAGGACAACAATCCCATCATCTCAGATATAACATTTTACGGTGTCATCAAAGAGATTTGGTTGCTTGACTATTTCTCCTTCCAGATTCCCGTCTTCAAGTGTGATTGGGTTGATAGCAAGAATAGTGTTAAGGTGGATGAACTTGGTTTTACATTGGTCGAGCTTGGTAGAGTTGGCCACAAGTCTGACTCTTTTGTTTTGCCCTCTCAAGTAAAGTAAGTATTTTATGTTCCTGATCAATTGGATGAAAATTGGTCAATCGTTTTATCGGCTCCGCAAAGGACTTATTATGATGAAGACAATAACGACGAGGGAATCGATTGTTTTGATTCAGTTGAAACTTGCAATAAAGTACCAGATTTTGACTCATTTGATGTTGTTGATGAATCACCCTCAACCTATTTACGTGAAGATTGCGAGGGAACTTGGATTGCACAGTCCAAATCTTCTTGAGAATGGGTGTATTTTATGTTTCTTATATCAAACCTGAGAATGGGTGTATTTTATGTTTCAGACATTTTATGTTACTTATATCAAACCTCAGATTTTGTTACTTATATCTCAGACATTTTATGTTTCATGCTATTTCAAGCACATTTTATTCTTAATCTCAGACTTTGTTAGTTCAATCTCAGTTTTCAAGCACATTTTATAGTGTGGAATGATAGCTAAAGTGGGATGTGTGGATAGTTTTGATGTATAGTTTTGATGTATATATATATGGCCTGTGTCCATGATTTCTAGAAAATAAAGTGTGGAAGGGTGTTAATTCCATTGCTTACAAGTTCAACTTCACATAGCATGAAACATAAAATGTGCTAAACTGAGACTTTGCTACATCAAAACTATCCACACATCCCACACCATAACATACACTCAGATTTTATTTGTTGCAAGCACATTTTGACTCATTTTATTTTGTTAGTTCAATCTCAGATTTTATTTGTTGCAGGCTACACAGCAATGTGAGGATTCCGGGGAACAAACTTGTAGCCGAAGAAAAGGTAGAGGGGCATCAAAATCAAAAAAAGACAGCAAAATCAAAGATGATGAAGAGAGGATAAAGATCATTTATAACGATGTTGGGCAACCAATTGGTGAAGGAAAAATTTGTTTGGCAACTTACTGCGGCGTCACAGTAAAGTCCTTAGTAAAAATAACTTATCCAAATTGGCATAAAGTGCCAGAATCAGTTAAAAAGAGCTTATGGACTGCTATTCAGGTAAAAATAATGTGTGTCCCTGAGAATTTTAGTTTGAATGTTCCTTTGTATGCCATGTTTCAAATTGATTTGTAGGCTCAACATGTGTGTTACTGAGAATTTATGATTGTATGCCATGTGTGTTACAGAGACAGTCTACTGATTTTCCTTAGGATGTATACAATTTAAGACACCCAAACCTATCTACATACCATATATGCATTGCCGGCACATAAGTTCAGATAAGTGAACTAAGTTCAGACTTGAATTCACTTGTTCACTGCACCATTGAATGCTTGAATTCAAGTCTGAACGTATTCAGAGTGGAATGCTTTACATGTTATGCACTATGTTATGCACTCATGTATAGATGCTGAATATTTATTTTCTGTTGTAGGCCAAATTTGACTTGGATCCAAATAGTCAAGCCTTTGTGTTAGCATCCATGGCTCGGAGTTGGAGGGCATTCAAAGGTCAACTCACCAAGCATTGGATTTATCCGAATGAGGGCAATCGTGAGCTTCTCAAGCACCCTCCACCAAAGTACTTGGGGATCTTGAAACAATCTGTGTGGGAGGAATTCGTCAAAAGCAGGCTGTCTGCAAGTTTTAAGGTTAACTTGTCAAAATTATTTTTTTATGCATAACAAGGATGACTAGGTCCCTATTATATATATATCTTATTTCTTCTCTACCTTCATGTGTTGTAATCATAAGAAAATGAGCAAGGAGCAAAGTGCACGGAGAGCCAAGGCCAAGTTTCCTCATCGTTTAAGCAGGAAGGGATATGTCGGTCTTAAAGAGAAGCTGGTAATGCATATGTGTATATCAGTTAACATGATTTAATGTGGAGCAATGTCTCTGATAACATGGTTTTTTTCTTTCAAAACAGCGACGACAGTTGGGAGAAAAATATGTAGATGACAGAAGTTTTTTTGGACAAAGGCACGAGTTACTAAGGCCGGTACATTTACTGACGATGGGACCAAGGACGTAGCTATGAAAGTGGTGAGTATATATCGTCCAGTCTATTAAGAGGAATCCTGCTTATCAACATGCTTATATTTCTAAAACCTTGTACTTGTTATAGGAGGAATACACCAAACAAAAGGAAGATGGGAGTTTGGTGACCGATGGAGCTACGGACATTCTAACCTTGGCGTTGGGCACTCCCGAGCATTCGGGACGTATTCGGGGTTTGGGATTAGGTCCGACACCAACGACCTATTTCAAGCTTCCAAAACGGGGAATAAAAAAACAAAATGAACTACTCAAGTCCCAATTGGAAGAGGAGCGTCGACGGAGACAAGAATTGGAGACCATGCTCAAAGAATTTCAAGCCCAAGCAGCTTCACAAACCTCTGAGAAGGTTGCTTCCAATACCAAAGGAAGTGGTAATAGGAAATATATAATGTCTCCTAAGAAACGCGAGTCTCCTGGAAACAAGAGTCCATCATATGGTTCTAAGGTAATGATTATTACAGTTAGTTAATACAAAGTTAATGTCTCCTAAGAAGGTTGTCTAATATGTTTATTCTAACATGCTTTTCTATCTTCTTTGAAAACATGAAACAGAATACAAAGTTAAGCGAGCAAAAATTCATAACATATCCTACATCAGACATTGGCATGGTAATTATATATATTCAATACATAATCTTTATTCAACAACTTAATTATAACATGTAGTAATTATATCGAGAAATAACTGTTTCTTATTTTGTTTAGGGAACCAAATGCAAGCTAGCAGTGGGCACAAAAGAAAATATTGTGGCCGAGGGAATTGTCTTTGAAGGATGTGGACCAAATGAGAAAATTCATAATGTTGAATTAGGGGAACATAATGTCAGGGTTTCAATTATGAAAGCCCTTCAACCTACTGTGAGCCTTCCCGTGCCAGTTGATGGAGAAATGGAAGTTGTTCAAGATGCAATTGGGTCTTTAGTAGCTTGGCCCAAAGAGTTTATTATTGGTGGTCTTCAGGTAATATTATTTAATGCTAGTGTCAATATCTTTTATGAAATTATTGAAAAAAATTCCAATTTAATCTGACAGTGTTCAACCTTTGAAGGTTGCTGGCTGTGGTAGGGAGTTAATTGACACTTTTGGAGAGATAGTAGAAAGCATTAAGGATACCGACCCTCATCTTAAAATACCGTTGGAAGGAATGTTCGGAACCTTTACTCCAAATTGTTATCTTTCTAAAATCGTTCTGCAGGAGTTATGTAGGATGGCATGGCTAGATGTGAATCCTGTTGTTGCCTATATGAGGTAAGAAATATGAAATTTATATTTTGAAATTTATATTTTGCGATTGACACCATATTCAACTATTCTTTTGGCTTTAGGTTTTTGCTTGATAAATTTCCAAACTCTCGGGAGCTTTTGGTAATGTTCAACCCTTCTGCTATGAGTAATGCATCCGGGCCTGCAATAAGCAATCTGGTTAGAGAAAGGCTCCAAGAGGCTAAGAAAACCCAAATTTGCTTTATTCCCTTCATTTACAAGGAGTAAGGAGTTTTAATCAAGTAGCAAGATTTTTCTTTCCTATTCAATAACCAAATTGCTTTATTCCATTCATGTTCCCTTTAATGTAGGAAGCATTGGATTCTAATTGTTGTTGAGCTCTCTACCTTTAATGTCTACTGGTTGGACTCGCTGTGTTTTAAACCGAGAGGAGACATTAAGTTGTTTTTCAATACGTGAGTGAAATTATTATTATTATTGTTAATATTTTAATAAATGTGTATATTCTGATGTTAGTATATATAATTATTTTCTACTAGTGGCCTTAACACAGCATATATTGGTGGTAAAAGATCAAGTAGAAGTCCTACTTGGAAATTACCCAAGGTAACCAAACTAATATATGACTTATTATAATCATGGACATTATATTCTCTTACAAATAATATCTTCATGTAGGTCCCGAAACAACATGGAGGTTATGAATGCGGATATTTTGTTATGAAATATATGCGGGATCTCATGGAAGACCCCTCTCCTACTATTGAGTCAAAGGTAAGTTGTTCATTAATTAAATTCTTAATTACTTTTCTGAAATTATACAAACTAATGTAACTATTTTTTGACTTTTTAGCTAAAAACATTGGCTGGAAAATCAACATACACGCAGGAAGAAATAGATGATGCCCGATGCGAATTCATCGAATTCGTTGCCAATCATATGGATGATACATGAGGGTCAAGGTACTCATTTCACTCATTTCCATTACTGATACGAGACACCCTACTGTCACATGGACACAATACACTCAAGACACTCACTAAACTATGACTGATAGTCCTACCCTCTGTTCTGTTTGTCGAACATCAATTTGTGGTTATGGAGTTTGTGGATTTGTTGTGGATTTTAAAACATCATTTGGGAATTTCTTATATAAAGGAACTGGAAATGTTTCATGTGCTGTTTATGCATCTCTTGTATGATCAAGTGGTTCAAGTTGGTTTGGATATTTTTGGCTGTCGAATTTGTTTCTCTGATGCAGTGAGTTGATACTTCAAATATCGGTTGATACTTCAAGTATCAGTTTGATGTTCAGATATGGGTTTTATATTTCATACATGAGAGTAATTCTTAGCTTTTATTATGTTAAATTGGTTCTCCATTTTGGGAGTTTTGAAATTGGATTTCAAGTTGAACTCAGGTTTTAAACTGAGCATAAGTTCAGTTTTATATTGTGAACCTTGAACAATTGGTTTTACTTGTATCTCAGGATTATTGGTTTTGTATTAAGTTCACCTATATTGATTTGGGTTTGGTTTCACTTGTACATTCTCATATTGATTTGGTTTGAGTTTTTGATGTATGGTTGCATATGAATAATTCTGTCTGGTATACCTGAGACTTGTTCTCAGGATATCCATGTTCTCAGGTTTTAAACTGAGCATAAGTTCAGTTTTATATTGTGAACCTTGAACAATTGGTTTTACTTGTATCTCAGGATTATTGGTTTTGTATTAAGTTCACCTATATTGATTTGGGTTTGGTTTCACTTGTACATTCTCATATTGATTTGGTTTGGGTTTTTGATGTATGGTTGCATATGAATAATTCTCTGTCTGGTATACCTGAGACTTGTTCTCAGGATATCCATGTTCTCAGGTTTTAAACTGAGCATAAGTTCAGTTTTATATTGTGAACCTAGAACAATTGGTTTTACTTGTATCTCAGGATTATTGGTTTTGTATTAAGTTCACCTATATTGATTTGGGTTTGGTTTCACTTGTACATTCTTATATTGATTTGGTTTGGGTTTTGATGTATGGTTGCATATGAATAATTCTCTGTCTGGTATACCTGAGACTTGTTCTCAGGATATCCATGTTAACATTTTGGTTGTTTCACCTTCAGTTTTATCTGTGAGCTTGGATTCCTTGATTCTCAGTTCAGTTGGAAATGTAGCCTACCTGAAATTTCTTATATAAAACATTTTTGAACTGGAAATGTAGCCTACTGCTTTGGCCTGTGGCCTGCTGCCACTTGCCCTACAGCAGGTTAAGCTGGAAAAGGGGGGAATGAGTGCCCTGCTGCTAATGTAGCCTACTGCCACTTGCCCTACCTGCAGGCAATAGCCTCAGGCCTTATAAGCCAATATCTTTTTGATAGTACTTACATTATATATACACAAGATGAATCTGACAGAAACTCCACACAACAGTTTCCCACAACATATGTTGAATTATGATCTTATATATGTGTGTTTTTAATCATGACTTATATCATTATATCACATTTATTAATCCTTGTTTTATCTTTTGCAGGGTACATGTGCTGTGGACACAGGTCTTTATGTGAAGTTGTATGTTATGGTGTGGGATGTGTGGATAGTTTTGATGTAAAGTGTACTAGCTATAATGGATACTGATCTATAGATTTTTGTGAAGATGTATATATATATGGCCTGAGAAATGTGGAATGATAGCTAAAGTGTACTCTATTTTAAGACAATGGAATGTACCCTATTTTGAGACAATGGAATGTGGTTCTATTTTGAGACAATAAAATGCAGATTAATGTTACATTTCAATATTTTGTTGTGAATATGGTTCAAATTAAGTGGTTTTCGAATTGAAATGAGCAGGGTTTGGAATTGAAATGAGCAGGGTTTGGAATGTATAACATGCAGTATAGAGCGTTATAAATGTTATACAAATGACCAATCATAACGCTTTCAAAATGTCCTGACCCCAACCATACTAAATTATTCATAACATTTTTACATAACTATCTATAACGGTTTAAAAATAGAACGTAGTAGAAATTCATACTATTAATGACGTTTTCGGTCAATTTATCTATAACGCTTTGAAAAACATTCATAACACCCGATTTCATAACGCTTGGATGAAGAAAAAAAAACCGTCATGGTTTGTCATTAATGACGGTTTTTAGCCGTCATTAAATGGTATTTCTGTTGTAGTGCGCCCTCACCCCCCCTCCGCCCCTCACCCCCCTAACCCGAACCCAATGTCACGACCCGCACCCTGATTAGGGGCACGAGAACGTGGGTACGTCCAGCCTACGCCGCAGTGTCGACGGTAGAACGCTGTATAGGTCATCTAAAACATCTAACATCTAACAACAAGATATATAAACCTGTCATCTCCGCACGGAGGTATAACATAACATCTCAACCCTATATCTCAAACACAAGTCTAGAAAAGATAGAGCATGATATAGAATCTGATAAAAGAAAGGAACTGAATAGAGTTATCACACCACACAAAGTAGATGTCCAACACAAATAAGTACAAGACCTGAAATATAACTAAGTCATAACTAACAATCGGAACAATCTGATACAAAATGAAAACTATAAACACTAGACTAGACTAGGCACCCTCTACTGAGCTAGATGCTCCTCAGGCTCCTGAAGGTCACCCTCATGTGTCCCATAGAAGGAAGGACAGTCACTATCATCATCTGTAATATTTTCAACAGGTCCAGTCAGGACAGGAACGAGCACAATACATCTCACGCAGTTCATATCATGTTGGGAAATATAAAGCATACAAAGAGTAAGATACATGGACTGTAAAGAAATATATATAAAAATGAGAGAGATTTGATAACTGAAAATATCAATATATATGATAAGTAAGAACTGTAGGTAACCTGTGATTTAGAGCATGAGATGGTTATATAAACGGGTTAGGACATATACAAGATTTCACAAGATTGTACAAGATGGAATTTTGATCACATAACCATTTCCTACTCACCCTTCCCAATCAATACACAAGGATCCAGTCAAGTTACGTTACCTTGTACAAGAGGTTTTTATCATGTTTGCTCACGTGATCATGAGAGTACAAGATTGTACAAGAGTATACATGAAAGCGGTGTACATGAAATACAAGATGTTCGTGAAAAGCACATGACAACTGTATCTGATGCACTCCGAGGGAGATAACATCGCATGACAAGATCCATATAGTATCAATCCGTGATAATAACGTGACAGCATCATGTAAAGTAATCTAGAGCAAGAATATAAATCCTAACAAGTATGAAATGATCAGAGAATGTACTCGCCCGTCACCATGTATGACTGATATGAATAGATGTCCGAACTGGTGTCGCAGAGTCCTATTTAGAGTAAAACAGTTCACAATATATACACAATGGTAAAAATAGAGTATACAATGCATACTACATGATTCTAGGTCAATCTGGTCAAAAGTCAACTCTTGGTCAACTCTGGTCAACTTTAAAAGTCAAACCAGGTAAAACTAGTCAAAGTTAGGTCAACCAATGTCAAACTAGTTAGGGTTTAATCATACTTGAGTTACTAAGTCATTTGAGTTAGTCCTAGTCAATTCTAGGTTAATTAGGTCAGGTTTGACCTAAGGTTGACTTGGTCAACTCTAGTCAAACAAGGTCAACTTAAGTCATACTAGGTCATAAGGAGTCAACTAAGTCAAACAAGGTCAAGCAAGTCAAGGTTTAGTCAAATCTAGTCATCAAGCCCTTCTAAGCCCTTTCTAGGTTAATTGGGTCAAGGTCTGACCTATAGTTGACTTTGGTCAACTATGGTCAACATTTTGGTCAACCTAGGTCTAGCAGGCCAAATGGTCTATCCTAACTCATAACCTATAGGCCATAGGCTAGTATATCTAGGGCACTGGCATATACATCTATATATAATACCATATATATACACATTCATATATATATATATATATATATATATATATATATATATATATATATATATATATAACATACCATATATAATATAACATATATACAATTATATAGAGGGAAGGGAAAGTGAGAGTGTGAGGGTGTGAGGGGGTCATGGGAAGGGGTAGAGGTGTGTGTGTGTAACAGTGAGAGGGGGGTTCTCAGAATTCTGAGAATGGGCACAAACACACACATTACGTACATATATACACACACCTATACATACCTATATATATACATATACACTCACATACACATACACATATACCCACACACTCATATACATATATACATACATATACAGTGTATATACAGGCAATTACACACATATATAGATAATAAAATCAATTCAAAATCCATTTTTAAAAACTGGAAAATACTGGAAATTTGGAAAACACTGTGCAGTGAAGGTAAATTGGGGGGAAACCCAAATTAAACCTAAAAACCTAGCTAAGACACGAATACAGTGGTTGGTAATCGTGCCCCCATATGTATACGTGTCGTAGGGGTCCCTAGGAGTCTACCACGACACGACACAACGTGTCCAAGAGTCAAAAACCCAAATCGGGTAAGCTTCAGACACTGTGCAGTGTCACAGCGTCGTGCACGGGTTCACGTGTGTGTGGGACATGACACACACATCCACGTGTCTCGTGGTCACGTGTCCAGGTTCGCCTAGGGTCAGGCTATGTGTTCCAGTGTCTGTCTCGTGTCTTCGTGTGAAACCCATATTTTTATAATTAATTAATATTAGTGTTAGTATTTATTATTAGTATTTCTAATATTATTATTATTATTATTATTATTATTATTATATATTTTTGGGTGCAAATTATTTCAAAATTAAATAACATGGATTTTTGAGTTCAGACCCAGACCCGAGTCCGAACCCAGACCCAGGCCTGAGCCAAATCCAATTCTTTTTCCTCTCTTTCTTAATTCTGATTTTTGACTTGGTTTATAAAAAGAAAAAAAAATATATAAAATAATTATTCAGCTGGTCCCGTAGGACCAGCACCCCTCAAATTCACTCACACACGTTCATAGTCAAAGCCTTCTTTTTCTCACCCCCCAACTCCTCTTTTCCACACGTTATACAACTTCCCTTATTTTACTCTCCACACACACCTCAACCTCCACTCCTTTATTAACTCACGCCACCCTCATCTCCCCTTAGCCCATTCAGCACAAAACTCTCTTTCACTCTTCTCACACCAGAGAACAAATTCTTCAACTCTACATTAACTCTCCCTCTCTCTTCAACTCTACACTAACTCTCCTCTTCCCACCTAACTCCTCAACAGAAGACAAACCCTCTCCTCCCCGAGCTCCACGCAGCCCTAGCCCCACGTCCCGTCGGAGCTCCCCGAAGTCGACCGCCGACCGCCCCGCGGCCAAGCCCCGACGCCGAGCTCCCCCTTGGCGTTCCCCGCGCCCGCTCCCCCGCGAGCGCGCCCCCTTGCGCGGCTGTCCAGCCCTGTCGCGCCGACCCGCGATACCCCCGTTGGCCGATTCCTCTGTGGCCAGCGCCCTGTGGTCGCTGCTTTTTGGCCAGCACCCCCTGTCGTGCCCTAGCTCCTGATTTTCCAGCATTTTTGACGACGCTGCTGATTTCAGCACTGTTTTCGGGAATACTTTTGCTGTGCTGGATCTCTATTCTTTCTATTATTCATCTGAGAGCTCTAGCCGAGCAATCCGAGGTATAACCCCCTGTCCCGCTCATTTCATTATTATTGTCGATGATGAAATGGTCCCCGATTCCCTTTGGGAACTCGGTTTTAGCGACGTCGTAATTTTCCGGGACTTTCGGAAAGGTCTTGTGAATTATTTTGGATTCCCGGAATATTTCGGGAATTGATTTTTGGTATGTTTTAGCTTTCCGGAATTTTTTGGTAGCGTTCTGTGATTTGTGGGATTGGAATCGGACTTCCAAAATTATTTCGGGTCGTTCCGATTATTCTGTGGTTTGGTTGTGGATTTCATATATATATAAATTCGGGTTTTTCCTGGTTTGGGATTTGCAGGAAATTATCGGCGCCATTTTCCAGTTTTTGGGTTGACCAAAAACAGAGGAGATGCTGCCGAATTTTTCCGTAAATCCTGGATTATTTTAAAAATGAATTTAAAATGAATTTCGGAATTTTATTTGATATTTGGATTTGGGTGACGACCGTATCGGTCAATGGACCCGGCTAAGTGCAAACGAAATCGGCCCCGCCCGTACGTTGAGGCAATTAGCCAAGATGAGGATTGGACCATATCTGAGACTCTATTTTTACCTCTATTTTTACTATTTAATTTCTGTTTAAATTTATTTAATATTTCAGTTTAAGACTAACGGCGGTTTTGTCTTATTTCAATTTATGTAAATAAATTATAATGGGCATAAGCCCAGCTGGCTGTGGTCTGTAACTGTAATAGCTTAGATTTTTTTGTCATTTCTGGTTTTGCGAGTTTTACTATTTAATGATTAATTTGACTAAGCCCAGCTGGCTGTGGTCTGTAACTGTAATAGCTTTGATTTTCTTGTCATTTCTGGTTTTGTGAGTTTTACTATTTAATGATTAATTTGACTAAAAAGTATTTTCGTATAAAATTAATTAATATTTTCTCATCTAAAAATTGACAAGTTTAGTATTAATTAAAAAGTCACGTATTTCTCACTAAATAAGAAAATTAGCTTTATATTTATATTTATAGAAAATACCAAGTTTTCCTAAAATAATCTGGCAGCGACGATGTTTTTCGAATTCAAAGTTAAAACGATCTTTTCCCTCGTATTTAATCAACGTACTAATAATCGCATTTTCCTTGTGTTAGCTAATTAAAAGATTTAAAATTGACTAGGGAACAGTTTAGATATTGCAACTAGCTTAGTTAGCATTGACGATTCTTGGTTTCTGAGACAGCTTATCTAATGTAGGATTTCGAGAAAGAGTCTGAACTTTCATCCCGACGTATCAACCTTTCTAGTCCAGTCAAACCTGAGGCAAGTACATTTCGTGTTAGTTTACAATTATTTAGTAATCGTTTTATTGCAAGTTTAAACCACGATGCAACACGAGCACTGACTGTAACTACTGTAACTATTGGGGACTGGAGGAATAGTGTAATGAGTATGACCATACTGTAACTTTACTGTAACAAATCCCATATCCCTTAATGTAACAAGCCCAAGCCGGTCATATTTCATTGCCTATTCACATCACAGAACTGTAACTATTTTAAAACTGTAACTGCTTAATTGTTGATTTCAAAACTGTTTAAAAGTGCATGATTCTATTATTATTTCAATTGTCAAATTAGCATGAATTGTACTTTGCTCCCTCCTGACTGGAGACCCAACATTTTAGGTAGCACTGATGAGGCTTTGTTCCGCGATATTTCCCGAGGTCCCAACTAGAAGAAGAGGATTTCGAGACTGATGAGCTGTTTGCCTAGAGTTTTCTTTTCTTCTTGATGTATGTAGAAATGGTTTAAGTTGTATCTTTCATTTCATTGTAAAAGTTTAATAAAGTTTCATTTCCCGATGTTGAGTTGTGACAAATATAGTGTTGTTGTATGGTTACCTGCTACTGAAACAGCTTACTGCCGCCGTCTCAACAACGGTGCAGGCTGGGCATGATCCGGTTCGACCCAATTATTTGGGATCGGGTCGTGACATATTTTCAGTGGTGGCCCATGCAGGTCAAAACAACAACTTAGAAAAACATATTTAGAAACAATTAGAACACTAGAACATCAATTTGTCACAAATAGGACCGAAATATATTATAAATAAATATTTTTGTTTGATTATAGACTGGTAGGATACCTTGCTTATGTTTGCATCCTAAACCATCCAGAGAATGACCATTGACAAGACCAATCCTGCTGGCGATGAGGTGTCATCTCCGGATCATACCCCATCTCCTCAACCAAGTCCAGGGTTTATTCCCTCGCAGCTGATTGACCGTCCCCATAATGCATCCAGTGAAGTTTTCAATACACTGGCGATTCCTACCTCTTCTCAAACTGAGTTGCATTTCCTTAGGGAAGTACCCATTCCTGTTGCTCCACCAGTACCAGCAAACACCTCCCAAATGGTTGCCCTATTTCAAGTAATCATGGAGTCCCAGAAAGCTCAAGATGAAGCCCAGCAAGAACAGATGAATATCACGAGAGAAGACATGAAGAACGTCAATGATGTAGCCTTAGCTATCTTAAACCAAGTTGGAGCGGAACCTCACCCTAGGAGGGGTACCCCTGAAATCTAGAAGACATTTTGAGCCCTATCCGACAGTTATATCATAAGAAGCTATTGGTTTGTGACTTCTGTAAAGGCTTGGTCACCAAGCCAATATTTGTCGCAAAGATTAGGGAAATGTTTGGCATGTAGATCTGCTGAACATCGGGTAAAGGACTGCCCCTTATCTTTCCATCAAACCAGAGCACATATTCCAGCAACACCTGTTAGGCCACAACCTAGGGGCTCTTCCTATCCAGCCGACCTTGCCTCCTACAATAAGGCATGATGCATACTCGAGGTTCATAGAAGATGAAGCAGTTGGAGACTGCTCATGCAAGAGCCAAAACCATGAAGAATAGTACCTAGGACTGCTGAATAGCATTATCTAATTTTGGAAGTTGTAACAGGATGTCCTTAGATCAATCATAAGAGTTTTTGCTGTAATTCTCCGCATGAATAAAATTCTTAGTTACACCTTTATGGCAGATGTTTTTCCTGATAGTCTTTCCGGATTATCCCAGATCTAGACATAGGATTCACCATTGACCTAGTCTCCGGCTCTTTCCCTATTTCTAAAGGATGTTACAGAGTCAACCCGAAGGAGGCCAAGAAGATGAAGGACCAGATCAATGAAGGCTCTAGGATTTATCCAAGATGGAACTTCACCTTAGGGAACCCCTATCTTGTTTGTGCCCAAGAAGGATGGAACAACGGATGTGCATCGATTACCAGACACTAAAGAACAAGTACCCTATGCCCGGATCGAGGATTTGTTTGATCTGTTTGTGTGGAGTTAGGGTGTTTTCGAAGTTTGACTTAAGATCTGACTACCATCAAATCAAAGTCAGGAAGGAAGATATTTCCAAGACGGCGTTCAAACACCAAGTATGGGTAGTTTTCTTTGGTCATGACGTTGGACTGACAAATGCTCCTGCTGTGTTTATGAATCTCATGAACAGAGTTTTTTCATGAGTATTTGAATCAGTTTATCTTCTCCATAGATAACATTCTGATATATTCGAAGACTGAAGAAGAGCATGAAGAACATCTGAGGAAAGTTCTGGAAACTTTGAAAAAAAAGAAGTTTTATGGTAAGTTATCTGAACGTGGATTTTCTTTGACAAACTGGATTTTTGGCCATGTTGTCAAGAGAAGAAATTTCGATGGAAGATAGCTGCTGTTGAAAAGTGGTATACCCCAAGTTCAATTCGAAAGTTTCTTGAACTTGGCCGGCTACTATCAGAAGTTCGTGAAGGATTTTGCCAAGATTGCTGAGCCGAGGACGAAGCTCACTTGGAAGAATGAAGAGTTCATCTGGACGAAAGATTGCCAGGCGGCATTGAGGAGCTGAAGAAGAGACTTACCGCTACACCAATCCTTGCGCTACCCGCAGGAACCGGTGGTTTCTCAATTTACAGTAATGCCTCTGAAAAAGGATTGGGTTGCATTTTTCAACAACATGGGAAAGTAATTGCTTACACATCTAGGCAACTACAGACTCATGAGAAGAATTATCCCACACCTAATTTGGAATTTGCTGCAATTATCTTTACTTTGAAGCTATGGAAGCATGATTTTTATGGAAAGGGAGTGAAAATATATACGGACTATAAAAGTCTGAAATATGTCTTCACTCAGAAAGAGCTAAATGTTAGGCAAAAAAGATGGCTGAAGCTGATGAAAGATTTCAACATCGACCCGCTATACCACCCGGGTAGGGCTAATGTGATCGCTGATACACTTAGTCGATATCCAGTGGCGATGTTCTTAACCAAGGAGTGGCACCTACTAGAAGACGTCGAGAAGCTTGGACTGGAGGTTATACTACCGGGAGATAGAAGGACGGAGCTGGATGCTGATTCAGTATTGATGAAGTTCGAGGCTGATGGACAAAATCAAGAGGACGTAGTTTCAAAACGAGGTACTTTGCAGGCTTAGAGATCAAGTATTGGCAGGAACACTTGAGGGTTTCTAAATTGATCAGCAATGGAACTCTGAAGAATGGTACGAGACTTTACGTATCGGCTGACAAACGGAGGAACGAGTTGATGAAAGAAATACACCAATCGCAGTATTCCATATATTCAGGAGCTAATAAGATGTATCGGAATATGCCTCCATTGATTGGTGCTATGGAATGAAGAAGGACAATTCCAGGTATGGGATTAGATGTGAATTTGTCAACATGGGGAATTTAGTAGGAGAACAACAAGTTTGTTACAGCCGCTGGACAAATTCGGAGTGGAAGTAGAAGCATATAACAATGAACTTTGAGTAAGGATTGCCTTGTTCCCAAGGAGGGAAGGGCACCAATTGGATTATAGTGGACCGACTGACTAAGTCAGCACACTTTATTCCCTTCAAGGTTAGTTTATTCACCGAGGAGTTGGCAGCATTGTACGAGAGGCACCCCTACCGGATTTATGGAGTACAAACCGGCGGACAATCAAAGAAGATAATCCAGACGCCTGAAGATATGTTAGATCTTGTGTTTTGGAAATTGGAGGGTCTTGGAGAAGATCATTTAAAATTTGTAGAGTTTCCTTACAACAACTACCAAGTTAGCATCGTCAATAAGTGGAGTTTGAAGAAGGAGATAGCGTCTTTTGTGAAAATTTCCTCCTACCAGAGGAACGATCAGTGTTAGCAGAGCAGGAAAGTTAAGCCAGGTACATCAGGTCATTTGAAGTTTTAAGACGAGTTGGAAGTAGCGTACCGGTTAGTTCTATCAGCTAATCTTGAGAGTGTGCAACGTCTTCTACGTATCACAGCTCAGACGCTACATTCTAGATCCGAGTCCCATATTGGATAATTCAGAGCTGAAGATTGGACTCAACCTTTCAGTGCCAGAGAAACCAGTTGCAAGCGTAGTCAGAGGTGAGAAGAAGATCAGAATTTGAGCCATCACTTAAACTCCTACTTCTTATCTTTTCGTTCTAAACTTGACTGATGCTGCTAAGTCAGCTAGTTTTGCAAGCTATCTCCTTATCAAGCTTGATCATGACAATATTTTATTGGGTGCACCCACTAATATATTGTCTAATCAGGACCGGTGCATGATGGTATGATCAACCTCGTGTACTTTGGTTCGCTTTTGTACTTTTCTACATGGATGATATCATAAACCGTCTCATCCACGACTGCCTTGGAAATTCTTATTGTTGGACCTGAGTTACGAGTGTAGTACCCGTACCTGTTTGATTCTCCTACCCTGCCTTTTAATTTCGAGGACGAAATTTTCTAAGGAGGGATGATTGTGAAACCCATATTTTTGTAATTAATTAATATTAGTGTTAGTATTTATTATTAGTATTTCTAATATTATTATTATTATTATTACTATTATTATTATTATTATTATTATTATTATTATATATTTCTGGGTGCAAATTATTTCAAAATTAAACAACAAGGATTTTTGAGTTCAGACCCAGACCCGAGTCCGAACCCAGACCCAGGCCTGAGCCAAATCCAATTCTTTTCCCTCTCTTTCTTAATTCTAATTTTTGACTTGGTTTATAAAAATAAAAAAAATATAAAATAATTATTCAGCTGGTCCCGTAGGACCAGCACCCCTCAAATTCACTCACACACGTTCATAGTCAAAGCCTTCTTTTTCTCACCCCCCAACTCCTCTTCTCCATACGTTATACAACTTCCCTCATTTTACTCTCCACACACACCTCAACCTCCACTCCCTTATTAACTCACGCCACCCTCATCTCCCCTTAGCCCATTCAGCACAAAACTCTCTTTCACTCTTCTCACACCAGAGAACAAATTCTTCAACTCTACATTAACTCTCCCTCTCTCTTCAACTCTACACTAACTCTCCTCTTCCCACCTAACTCCTCAACAAAAGACAAACCCTCTCCTCCCCGAGCTCCACGCAGCCCTAGCCCCACGTCCTGCCGGAGCTCTCCGAAGTCGACCGCCGATCGCCCCGCGGCCAAGCCCCGACGCCGAGCTCCCCCTTGGCGTTCCCCGCGCCCGCTCCCCCGCGAGCGCGCCCCCTTGCGCGGCTGTCCAGCCCTATCGTGCCGACCCGCGACACCCCCGTTGGCCGATTCCTCTGTGGCCAGCGCCCTGTGGTCGCTGCTCTTTGGCCAGCACCCCCTGTCGTGCCCTAGCTCCTGATTTTCTAGCATTTTCGACGACGCTGCTGATTTCAGCACTGTTTTCGGGAATACTTTTGCTGTGCTGGATCTCTATTCTTTCTATTATTCATCTGAGAGCTCTAGCCGAGCAATCCGAGGTATAACCCCCTATCCCGCTCATTTTATTATTATTGTCGATGATGAAATGGTTCCCGATTCCCTTTGGGAACTCGGTTTTAGCGACGTCGTAATTTTTCGGGACTTTCAGAAAGGTCCTGTGAATTATTTTGGATTCCCGGAATATTTCGGGAATTGATTTTTGTATGTTTTAGCTTTCCGAATTTTTTCGGTAGCTTTCTGTGATGTGTGGGATTGGAATCGGACTTCCGAAATTATTTCGGGTCGTTCCAATTATTCTGTGGTTTGGTTGTGGATTTCATATATATATAAATTCGGGTTTTTCTTGGTTTGGGATTTGCAGGAAATTATCGGCGCCATTTCCCAGTTTTTGGGTTGACCAAAAACAGAGGAGATGCTGCCGAATTTTTTCGTAAATCCTGGATTATTTTAAAAATGAATTTAAAATGAATTTCAGAATTTTATTTGATATTTGGATTTGGGTGACGACCGTATCGGTCAATGGACCCGGCTAAGTGCAAACGAAATCGGCCCCGCCCGGACGTTGAGACAATTAGCCAAGATGAGGATTGGACCATATCTGAGACTCTATTTTTACCTCTATTTTTACTATTTAATTTCTGTTTAAATTTATTTAATATTTCAGTTTAAGACTAACGGCGATTTTGTCTTATTTTAATTTATGTAAATAAATTATAATGGGCATAAGCCCAGCTGGCTGTGGTCTGTAACTGTAATAGCTTAGATTTTCTTGTCATTTCTGGTTTTGCGAGTTTTACTATTTAATGATTAATTTGACTAAGCCCAGCTGGCTGTGGTCTGTAACTGTAATAGCTTAGATTTTTTTGTCATTTCTGGTTTTGCGAGTTTTACTATTTAATGATTAATTTGACTAAAAAGTATTTTCGTATAAAATTAATTAATATTTTCTCATCTAAAAATTGACAAGTTTAGTATTAATTAAAAAGTCACGTATTTCTCACTAAATAAGAAAATTAGCTTTATATTTATATTTATAGAAAATACCAAGTTTTCCTAAAATAATCTGGCAGCGACGATGTTTTCCGAATTCAAAGTTAAAACGATCGTTTCCCTCGTAATTAATCAACGCACCAATAATCGCGTTTTGCTTGTGTTAGCTAATTAAAAGATTTAAAATTGACTAGGGAACAGTTTAGAGATTGCAACTAGCTTAGTTAGCATTGACGATTCTTGGTTTCTGAGACAGCTTATCGAATGTAGGATTTCGAAGAAGAGTCTGAACTTCCATCCCGACGTATCAACCTTTATAGTCCAGTCAAACCTGAGGCAAGTACATTTCGTGTTAGTTTACAATTATTTAGTAATCATTTTATTGCAAGTTTAAACCACGATGCAACACGAGCACTGACTGTAACTACTGTAACTATTGGGGAATGGGGGAATAGTGTAATGAGTGTGACCATACTGTAACTTTACTGTAACAAATCCCATATCCCTTACTGTAACAAGCCCAAGCCGCACTACAAAAAAAGTTGGCTTTTGGGACAACACTTTCAGGAACGCTAGTTTTAAACGTCCTAAAAAATTATTATTTAGGACTGCTATATTTTTTTGTAACAAAAAACAAATTTATTGGTGACAGATTGGAAGATAGACCTCTTATTTGGGACTATTAATATTTTCGTTCCAAATAAATTTTGAGACCGTCTCAAATAATCTCAGCGGGAATGACAATTATTTGGCAGTCTAAACCAAATTTTTTGAAAATATTTTTTCCCTTACTCCTAACCATTAGATCTCCAGAATGAATCCACACCATTCATGTCCCACTTTTTCCATTTTTCTATTCTTTCTTCCTCTTTTTTCTCTCATATTTGCCCAAATCTGGGCGCGTCGGAGAAGCCTCAACGCGGGCGCGGACCACCTCGCCGAACCGGGCCACCGACCGCTTCTAGCATGTCGAGCCTCTACCGACCTGCACGGACGTCGCGCCACCGCCAAGCGTCGCCGGTTGGCCCCTGGTGCCTCCATCAATTTTTGCAGTCGCATCCGCCCCTTCAGGAACATCCGGGCTGGCCAGAGCCGCTTCGCCTTTGCGCCGATGTAAGCCTCCTCGCCGCCGGAGCTCTCTCCCCCTCCTCTTTTTTTTTCTTCTTCCTCCTCCTCCCCTTCTGAAAAAAACCCTAATTGGAAGTGGCGACTGAGATGGGGGCCGGGACTTGCACCAAGGAGACCGAAGTCGAGGCTAGGCTCCAAGCCATGAGAGGGACTGAATTTAGGCTTGAGTTCCAGGCCAAGACCGAGCTTGAAGCTCATAGGAGTCAAAGGGACTCGGAAGGTTTCGCCAAGGATTTGGGTGATGCCATTAAGTAAAGCATAGAAACAACTATCTTTCAATGCATTAGCAACCCATGATTTGAATCTCCACCCAAATCCTCTAATCTATGCTTCTTCATGAACTCTCAATGAACAGAATCAAAATCAATTAGAGATTACTTCTTGTGCCGCGAAAACATTGAAGGTTGATTGTTTGAAATCGACTAACATTTCAATCTTCCTGTCTCAATCTATTTGTTGACAATTTAGTGAGGATTCTATAAACTGAATTAATTGAGAAGACTAATTGGTCTAAATTCAAAGACTGCTTGCTTGATTTCCTCCTTAGAGAAAGGGTGCTCCGGATCACCAGGTCCACAGTCAATATGTGTTGTACAATCTGTTCCAATCACATAATAGGTTATGTTCTCAACTTTGTTAAATATATATTACTGAAATGATTATCAAACTACATCACAAATGTCATAATGCTCTGTGTATTCCAGATTCTCATAAAAGATTGATGTAATCTTGTTGAACCTTCTTCTTCCAATAGCAACAAAATGGGAAACAAAAAAGTAGTGTTGTCATCTCCCTCTACTATCCATTGATCTCTATATGTGCCTCCAATAAGTTTCCCTTATTGGTTGTAAATTCGTAAATCTTTCCTGCAGTCATTCATCATCTGTTTGTAATTGATGTTAAATCTTCCTTCTTCCTCAATTACATCTAGGCTTGAGATTTGTTTCAGTGTATTAAGTTTTTTTTTCTCTATGATGTACCAAAGTATCTCCTGAACCAGTCCTTGCAATTCTTTCCGATATATATTTCAGTTTCTTGACAATGGTATGAGATGCATTTTTCCATTAGGACATTCTGGCCACCACACCGAAACTAAATATGTGAATGATTCTTCTTGTAACCAAAATTTCTTAAATCAAAAGAGAGACCTTTTAATAGTTGTCTCCCTAGTGAATTAAGCACAATAGGTCAATGGACCGAGATAACCATGGCAAGCCCCAAACACGAAGATAATGGAAATTAAGCCTCCTATTTGAAGAAACAAGAATCTGTCAAGCTTTTGTTGGACCATATGAAAGCTTCTACCCATCAATTGAACATCAAACTTTTTTGCTTTCTAATAAGTTTATTCATTGAAACTTTTTTAGTCCTTTGAATTTGGGGAAACATCTCTTTTCTCTTTTTTGAATCATATTCTGCAGTTACTATCTCTGTCCAGTACAAATTTGTCTTCCTAATCATATTCTGCAGTTAAGTTCATCATCATGCACCTACTGTACTATTTCCAGATGTAGAAGTAAAAGATTGGCCAGTCTATACAATTGCTATGTAATTTTCCGCAAAAAAGGAAGATACTTATATAGTACATTGGTCTGATGTTTGATATATGCATGTTAACATTTATCTATTGTTGGATGGGCTTTTCAATTTTTGTTGAAGCAGCTTGTTACCATAGAGTTGATTGAGTAGACAAGTCTTTGGGAGATGTTTAAGGACGCGTTTAGAAGGCAGCAAATGGTCTGAAACAAAGAATCAGTGAACATGTAAAGTAAGTCTCTCTTTATATTTCTTATATTTTTAGCTTGTAATGATTGGCATCAGTGTGTCACTTTTCCATAATATCTTGGTAGTGTCCAATTATTATTCAATGATTACCTTAAAGAGGGTTGCTGATTTATTGTGCCTCAGTCAACATGTGTGCTTTTATCCTTTCTCTAATTGATGTGCCTTTTTATTTTCAAGACGTTTATAGGTTTCCTAACTTCTACTTTCTCTCTCACTTTTTTATATTATGGGGTTGGTATTATAGTTTCTCAATTAACGTTGTGGGCATGTCTCTGCTTTCAAGATTTCTTATTATGGGGTTGGTATTATAGTTTCTCAAGACAACTATGAGTGATAGGATATCAGTTAATTGGAGCTGCTAGAACTACGAAACAAAGGGAAACAAAGGAAGAAAAGGGAAACAAAGGGAGCCTAGGAATTTTGAAACAGAGTTCAACCAATATGCTGCCAGTTGGAGAAAACACTGCTAGTGAATGCTGTTGGTATATTGTACATTGTGGAATGCAAGGGATATAATCTTCATAGAAGAATCTTAGAGAGTGGAAGTATTTGTAGAATTGTCATAGAAGATTAATGCCAAAGAAAATGCAATTTGAATAACAAAGCCTAAGCTGCAAGTTGTCTTTCCTTTTTACAAGAGGCTCACATCCTTAAACAATAACCTCTATTGATGCTCCTATATAGATATTCTCATGTTATGTGCGTGTCCATGTTTGAAACCAAGAAAAAACCCACAATAAACATGAAATATGTTCAACTGAATAGCAGTTGGGTCTCGGTCAAGCATTTGGGATGGTGGTTCCAACTACCAGCTTGTGTTTCTCCTTGCTCTGCATTTTCCTTGTGCTTTATGCTTCATATTTGGGTTTTGCCAACATGATTACCAGCTTTGTACTTCTTGTATGAATTAATTGGCTCTTTTTATTATTAGGGTAGAACTTTAGTTAAGTATCCATATTATGAGTTGGCAGAGTTGTAGTAGTTGCAAATCATGTTACACGAGATTCCTTGTGTATGTAGGGATGCTCATCAGTTTGATAAGTGTAACTTGTATGAAGTATATTGTAACTGGTATGAAGTATATTTTTTGCCTTCTTGGTATTCAATTAAAATAAGTAGGGAAGAATTATGACTTATGAGGTGCTAGCTAGCTTCCCTGCTCCACCAGTCCTAGGGACACCAGTTGGGCCACCTGTATATCATAAGCTTCTTGTGTTGGATATTATTCGTTTGCAAAGGGAACAAGGTTGCGTTAAAATAGCTTATCGTCTTAGAGTCACTAGAATGCTGAATTATGAACATTGGGTTATGATGGCACTTGTCGACACCCCATTGCTTCTATAGCATATGTAAAATTCTTTATTGCAATTTCCCTTGTGCTTTATGCTTCATATTTGGGTTTTGCCAAGTTGCTTTGGTTGTTCTGTATAGATTCTATGGATTCTTTATTGCAATTTTGGCAAAAGAAGTCTACTTGACTTGTTACTTTGCCATATTTTTCTACATTTCTTCTTACTGACACCCCCTTATTTTTTTGTTAGCTTCCACAGGTTGAATGTCCTCCTCCCTCTGTAGGACAAGAGGTTTCTTAGAATGGAAACAATTATCTTTTTTTTTCTGGAACTGAATCCATTTATGCATAATGAGAGCAATTCATAGTAGCTTACGGTTCTTGTATAAGGTCAAGATTCTTCATTTATTTCAGGAATATCTTATGTGTTGTTGATTGGTGTCCCATATGGATATACCTTAAGTAAGCCAAAGATTCTACGGGCCTGCAAGTTTTGACTTCTTTCAGGAGCATCACATTAAAGAATATATCAATCTTTATATACTTTGCAGTTCAAGTTCAACCAGTTTCTTTGATGCAGAGCTATTAGTTCTTGTAAAACTAACTATAATTTTCATTTTCGTAAGGCATAAATCATCTTGGCTGAAGTTGGATAAATTTGCTTTCTTCTAGGCATGAATAGCATTTAAGTTACCACCTCTTGTTCAAATTATATATGTACTAAAGCATTGTTTGCATTGTTTGTTAATAGGTGTATCCAATATGCACCAGAACTTGTGTTTGTATCACCATCATGAAGTGACACCTGTAATTCATGCCAACGCTCTCATTTTTCAAAGCCTTCACTGAATGATTAGCCGACTCTCAGAGAAGTAAATATCATGCAAAACCCTATTACATCCGAATTAGTAAGTGAAATTTTACCTATGTATTTTTTTTAATTGTCTATTTTTTACTCATTGTTCTTGAAGTGATATATGATGTGATTGTATATTCTATTTCTCCATGTTATTTTTAAACTGGTGGCTTATATTTCTCTTTGTTGTCAAATTGTCATATTGGTATTAGGTTTGGGGAATGGAGAGATCACTTGACACTCCAGGCAGCAGCTTACCGGGTAATATTGTATTTCAGTTTAAAATTGGGTTTTTGTATATGGTGCCAAGAAGCTGAAATTTATATTACTGCCTAGTGGTTGGCTTTAAATTTCAATAAATTCTTCGTTTTTGTTGGTTTAGTCATCTGGATATTTCTCCAGGATCTGGGTTTTATTTCTTTCATGTAAAAAACTGACTTTCTTATTGACTTGTTGTGGACTACTAGCCTCTCTTTTTTTCCTTTTGAAATCAGTATGAAATTTCACCATTTTATTAGTTGTTTTGCTTTAAATTTTTTCATTTATGTTGGTTTTATTTTCTTTTGCTAAAAATAATTATGTGACTGATTAGAATTTAGATGTAGATCACTAGCCTTTACCTCCGGATAACATAAAGTTTATACTTTTTTGTTCTCCAAATTTTTGAAGTGCATTCTCAAGATATGGTGTTAAAATTTCCATATTTATTACTATTTTCTTCCTGCAGATACTATCGGCTTGTTCTATGTGTAATAAATAATTTGGCTTTGCGAAGGTAATATTTGCTTTGTCTTATAAATAAATTCTGGCCATTTATTTTCTCTTATTTTTCTTTATTTAAGTTTTTGGGATTTATATCAAATTCTGAAATTCCAGTTCATTACTTATTTCTTCTTTAGGGAAGCTCTATGTAAGTTTTACTATTTAGATTAAATTCTGATATTCCAGTTTTGTACTTATTTATTCTTTAGGGAAGTTTTACTATTTATATAGGATGACATCGAAATCATGTCTTGGTGAAATGGAAACATTCTATTATCAAGTGTTCTTTGATTCTTCCTGTTTGTTCAACTGTAGAAATAATTTGTTTATAGACTTGAAGAAAAAGCAACTTATTTCTCATGAAAAATTTGTTTATAGACTTGAAGAAAAAGCAACTTATTTCTCATGAATAATTTTATATACATATTGCATCTATTTGTTGATGCCCTGAGTCTTTTTTTAATTAATTACTTTTCTTTTTGAGACAATGTTGATTATTTATTCTCTTTAGACTTGTAGAAAAAGAAAAACCAGATGGCTTATTGGCAAAGCAATTAAGGTGAGGCAATTTTAATTTGAATAGCTTGTTTATTGTCCCATCTTTTACCTTCAAATGTTATCCCTTAACAATCTATCTCCTCCATCAGTCAGTCATGTATGGTGTGTCTAGAACCTAGTGTTATATGTCTATAACTTTAGTCCAAAAACTACAAATGTTGGCAGATTATTGACAGTTCTGATACTATATTGGCAAAAATTAATTATGAATTGCTGAAAATTGATTTTTAGGCACACTCAATAGCTAAATATGTTAGACAATGATATGTGCATGTGGCCATCTTCTTATTGCTTCATTAGTTTAAATATTGATAACATGAAAATTGAGTATTCACTGAAAGTTATCCATGTGTTTTACATATTTGGCACCCTAACAAATTTTTGATTGTTTTCGTGTCATTCGTTTTTAATACTATTTGTACTTACTCCAGTCTTCCCGAGCAAATATTATCATTGCTTTGCCCATGTGTTTATATATTTGGCAAGACTAATAGTAAGAGATCGACCCAAATCTTTCTCCATCGTGTGTAATCTTATTGTGTCCTCTGTGTTTTTATGAGTGTTCAAAATCTTTTACTATATATTTCTGTGGAGAAAAACTATATGTTTCAACGCAGATTAGTGGTCTGGTCTGCTAGTTCTTTCATTGTTTCTCGGTCTTGTGTAGGTGTCATCCTAAAGAAAGCGAGAAAAATAGGGAAATGAAGGCATGGAAGTTTTTTTTTACAAGAGGATGTCTTATAGACACTCTTGTTGTATTCTCAGATGACATTGTTCAGATTGCTGTAAAGGTAGTTTGGGGACTTATGGTTATATAGTCTTCTCGAATTATTTTTCTATTTCTAATAATCTTAGTGTATCAATTCCAGGATATTTTACTTCTAGAGAAATCTTGATGGTGATGGTACTAAGGTTGCCACCAGAAAAATTGAGTCTCATGCTTGTATTTTGGATTCAGAAAGAGATATAAAGCCATTGGGGTTTGGCATTAAGGCCATCCTTTTGCTGCATAGTCCTCAACAAGGTTTGTGCTTCTTTTTTCATTAGTTTCTATTCTTACTCTTGCTAAGTAGTACTCTCAAGAAAGTATAAATTTTTGTTGGAAAAGGATAATTTGAGACATGAACTGGAGATAGACGCCCCCCCCCCCCACCAATTCTCCCTATGGTGCTATTGATGGGAGGCAGTGTGGGCATGGGTCCGATCAAGAAAACTGTAAGGGCACTAGGAGAGGCACTCTTCGACAATGATCAGCTCAAAAGGTCGATTGGTCAACTTTTTGTGATATGTGCATATATAAGAAGTTAAGCTCCAATTGCAATGAAATAATTTGAAAGTTTTGTGAAGATATTCTCTTTATTTTATGAGTTATATCTATACTAACTCAAAATTTAGATATATTCTCCAACTTCAGTAAACTTACACTCAAAGAAACTAATTGCAAATTCAAGGATTTGAAACTCAGATGGAGAAGTGAATGGGAGCTTGTGACCGTATCATAACAGAGGTATTTCAAGATACATATTTATGGTTAATGGTTCATGTGTTCAACAGAGGTATTCATGTGTTCACTAGTTTAAGATCCTTTTTTTGGTTAACATGTAGAACAATCTTAAGTAAGAGCTCGAGAGGATGAAGAGTGAGCTTAGCACTGAGCTCAAAGCACAAGTTGCAAGTATGTTTGTGGGTGCTTTCCGCCTTCCTGATATACTCAAGTAAGTCTCTGTCGCAAATTACTTTTCCATGAATCTGAGGTCCCAATTAACTTATAACTAACCATATTTCTGGCTTATTCATTTGTTTCCAGGTAGCCAATGCTGCTGGCAGCTATGGATGTGTGGATCAGTTTGTCAATGGATGTGAAAAATAAAATATATATGTTTTGGACTTGTGTAAAAAGTCGTAGATTTTATTTTGTAAATTAAGTGAATGCTTGCTGATGTAAAACTTGATGGGAACAGTGATGTAAAACTTGTATTTCATTTTGTGAACAATGGGATATTGCCTTTAAATATGTTTTATAGAAATTGTTTTGTTAATGTTGCGGCTACGCTTTGTTAATGTTGCGGCTACCATATGCATTTTCGATTAAATAAAATAGTTCTGTATGAATTTTTGTTGTATATAAAATTCAATTATATATTTTATATATAAACAGGAAATTAGTAATTCCATAATATATAGTAAAATTGTTCTGTCCCTTATTTATTAGGACGAAATATATCTGTTACAAAAACTTGTTTTTTGGGACAAATTAATAAACCGTCACACAAAAGCATAAATTTGAAAACTTTTGAGACATTTTGCCTAACCGTCCTTTAACAGTAATTAGGACGGCAATATCCGTCCCTAAAGTTTTTGCCACGCCACCCTAATGGGACCGGCCATTCCCGTCCCAAAGGCCGTCCCAAATATTTGTTGGGACGGTAATTGCAGTTTTTAAGACGGTTTTTTGTTGTCCCCAAAGGTCACTTTTTTTGTAGTGCAGGTCATATTTCATTGCCTATTCACATCACAGAACTGTAACTGTTTTAAAACTGTAACTGCTTAATTATTGATTTCAAAACTGTTTAAAAGTGCATGATTCTATTATTATTTCAATTGTCAAATTAGCATGAATTGTACTTTGCTCCCTCCTGACTGGAGACCCAACATTTTAGGTATCACTGATGAGGCTTTGTTCCGCGATATTTCCCGAGGTCCCAACTAGAAGACGAGGATTTCGAGACTGATGAGCTGTTTGCCTAGAGTTTTCTTTTCTTCTTGATGTATGTAGAAATGGTTTAAGTTGTATCTTTCATTTCATTGTAAAAGTTTAATAAAGTTTCATTTTCCGATGTTGAGTTGTGACAAATATAGTATTGTTGTATGGTTACCTGCTACTGAAACAGCTTACTACCGCCGTCTCAACAACGGTGCAGGCTGGACATGATCCGGTTCGACCCAATTATTTGGGATCGGGTCGTGACACTCGTGTCACCAGGACACGACACGAGAGGCGTATCAGTCGAGAAAACTCGACTGATACACACTGCTACGTGCAGCATCGTGCAGCGATGCAAGTGTCTCGTGGACACGACACGAGCCACGTGGGGCCTCGTGGTCATGTCCACGTGTAGCCCACGTATTGGGCTACACACTCGTATCACCACGAGGTGTCCACAACGTGTCCAGAGTCGACATGACTCGCGTGAAGTCGGCTCTGCACGTGTGTGCACTGTCAGTGCACGACCAGTGCACGTGTCCTCGTGTCCTCGATACGATACGAGGTGTCGTGAAATTTGAGGGGGGGCATGTCAGAGGTTGCCCCCACCTCTGTGCTAAATGGTACGTGTCCATGTGGCGTAAGGAGAGAGAAAACAGGGTCGAGTAGCAGGGGATTTTTCGTGTCTGTGCACAGTATAAAAACGTGGGTTCGTGTCCGATTTGGACACGAAAAAGAATCTAAATTGTGCTTAGTCAAATGGGTACATGTTCTACTAGTCTAGGGCTACAAGAATATGTAATTTGTTTTGCAAAATAACAAAGTTCAATCCTTTGGAGCATTTCATCAAACAAGGTTTTATAACCTAGGATACGTGTCCGATACGGACACCAAACCAACCCTAGATTTTACCAAACTTGACCCACATCTAGGGTATACCTATATGCATGCATTTATAAAGGAAAAACACAATATTAATAGGGTTAGAGGCACTTTCCCTATTGAGTGAAAACTCAAGGGAAAGCCTAGAATATGGGGGTGTGTCCTCTTCACTTGGTGATGTCCTAGCCTTGTGGAATCTTGATTGCTAGCCTCCCTTAGCACCCTTGATGTTGTAGGGTTCCAATGCAAAAGACTAGAGTGAATTTAGAGCTAATTTGAAGAAGTTATGAAGGTTTGATGGAAGGGAAATTTTTAGGTTTAAAACATGTAAATTTGTATGCAAGGGTTAGATATGATTATATAGGAAGGGGCAGTGATAGGGGGGGTGCCCATGGCTGGTCATAGGGTGTGGGGAGGGGGTGTCCATGAAGACTTTTGTGTCTTCCTTCTTGGTTAAGGTTTGGACTTCTAGGTAAGGAATGATATTTTGAGGGGTTTAAGGAAAATATCTAATATGTAAATATCCTAGATATTTTCCTACCTTGATTAATATGCAATATCCATCCTCTAGTCTCTAGGTTAGTGGCTAACCTCTAGATTAGGGTAAACTAGGTTAGGGACTCTCATGACAATAATTAAATAATAATAATTCACATAAATCCAACAATTCTAATAATTCCTAGTAAATTACCAAAATACCCCTTAGGCTAAAAAGCCCTAACTTGATGTTCTAAACCTATGATTAGGCTCATATGATCATGGTTAGTCTCTAGGTTAAGTAATCTCTAAGGTTGCACTAGCAAAACATCAAAATCACAAGTCGTGGTTTTAAATAGTTTTAAAATAACTAAAAATCACCAAAAATCATAATATGGTTTAAATATCATTATTAAATAATTATAATTACAAAATTTCAAAATTATCCTCATTTTAGAAACTGGGTGCTACAAGTCTACCCTCCTTAGAAAAATTTTGTAGGCTCGTAATTAGTACTCTAAGTCGACCACCATTACGAGATCGCACTAACTGCGACACAGACCTGCATGGGCCACCACAAAAACGTGTCACGACCCGTTCCCTGATTAGGGGCACGAGAACGTGGGTACGTCCAGCCTACGCCGCAGTGTCGACGGTAGAACGCTGTATAGGTCATCTATAACATCTAACATCTAACAACAAGATATATAAACCTGTCATCTCCGCACGGAGGTATAACATAACATCTCAACCCTATATCTCAAACACAAGTCTAGGAAAGATAGAGCATGATATGGAATCAGATAAAATAAAGGAACCGAATAGAGTTATCACACCACACAAAGTAGATGTCCAACACAAATAAGTACAAGACCTGAAATATAACTAAGTCACAACTAACAATCGGAACAATCCGATACAAAATAAAAACTATAAACACTAGACTAGACTAGGCACCTTATACTGAGCTAGATGCTCCTCAGGCTCCTGAAGGTCACCCTCATGTGTCCCATAGAAGGTAGGACAGTCACCATCATCATCTGTAATATTTTCAACAGGTCCAGTCAGGACAGGAACGAGCACAATACATCTCACGCAGTTCATATCATGTTAGAAAATATAAAGCATGCAAAGAGTAAGATACATGGACTGTAAAGAAATATATATAAAAACGAGAGAGATTTGATAACTGGAAATATCTATATATATGATAAGTAAGAACTGTAGGTAACCTGCTACTGAAACAGCTTACTGCCGCCGTCTCAACAACGGTGCAGGCTGGGCATGATCCGGTTCGACCCAATTATTTGGGATCGGGTCGTGACACATCGTGTCACCAGGATACGACACGAGAGGCGTATCAGTCGAGAAAACTCGGGTACATGTTCACAGTGTAGCAGGGGATTTTTCGTATCTGTGCACAGTATAAAAACGTGGGTTCGTGTCCGATTTGGACACGAAAAAGAATCTAAATTGTGCTCAGTCAAATAGGTACATGTTCTACTAGTCTAGGGCTACAAGAATATGTAATTTGTTTTGCAAAATAACAAAGTTCAATCCTTTGGGGCATTTCATCAAACAAGGTTTTATAACCTAGGATACGTGTCCGATACGGACACCAAACCAACCCTAGATTTTACCAAACTTGACCCACAGTTAGGGTATACCTATATGCATGCATTTATAAAGGAAAAACACAATATTAATAGGGTTAGAGGCACTTTACCTATTGAGTGAAAACTCAAGGGAAAGCCTAGAATATGGGGGTGTGTCCTCTTCACTTGGTGATGTCCTAGCCTTGTGGAATCTTGATTGCTAGCCTCCCTTAGCACCCTTGATGTTGTAGGGTTCCAATGCAAAAGACTAGAGTGAATTTAGAGCTAATTTGAAGAAGTTATGAAGGTTTGATGGAAGGGAAATTTTTAGGTTTAAAACATGTAAATTTGTATGCAAGGGTTAGATATGATTATATAGGAAGGGGCAGTGATAGGGGGGTGCCCATGGCTGGTCATAGGGTGTGGGGAGGGGGTGTCCATGAAGACTTTTGTGTCTTCCTTCTTGGTTAAGGTTTGGACTTCTAGGTAAGGAATGATATTTTGAGGGGTTTAAGGAAAATATCTAATATGTAAATATCCTAGATATTTTCCTACCTTGATTAATATGCAATATCCATCCTCTAGTCTCTAGGTTAGTGGCTAACCTCTAGATTAGGGTAAACTAGGTTAGGGACTCTCATGACAATAATTAAATAATAATAATTCACATAAATCCAACAATTCCAATAATTCCTAGTAAATTACCAAAATACCCCTTAGGCTAAAAAGCCCTAACTTGATGTTCTAAACCTATGATTAGGCTCATATGATCATGGTTAGTCTCTAGGTTAAGTAATCTCTAAGATTGCACTAGCAAAACATTAAAATCACAAGTCGTGGTTTTAAATAGTTTTAAAATAACTAAAAATCACCAAAAATCATAATATGGTTTAAATATCATTATTAAATAATTATAATTACAAAATTTCAAAATTATCCTCATTTTAGAAACTGGGTGCTACAAGTCTACCCTCCTTAGAAAAATTTTGTAGGCTCGTAATTAGTACTCTAAGTCGACCACCATTACGAGATCGCACTAACTGCGACACAGACCTGCATGGGCCACCACAAAAACGTGTCACGACCCGTTCCCTGATTAGGGGCACGAGAACGTGGGTACGTCCAGCCTACGCCGCAGTGTCGGCGGTAGAACGCTGTATAGGTCATCTATAACATCTAACATCTAACAACAAGATATATAAACCTGTCATCTCCGCACGGAGGTATAACATAACATCTCAACCCTATATCTCAAACACAAGTCTAGGAAAGATAGAGCATAATATGGAATCAGATAAAAGAAAGGAACTGAATAGAGTTATCACACCACACAAAGTAGATGTCCAACACAAATAAGTACAAGACCTGAAATATAACTAAGTCACAACTAACAATCGGAACAATCCGATACAAAATGAAAACTATAAACACTAGACTAGACTAGGCACCCTCTACTGAGCTAGATGCTCCTCAGGCTCCTGAAGGTCACCCTCATGTGTCCCATAGAAGGTAGGACAGTCACCATCATCATCTGTAATATTTTCAACAGGTCCAGTCAGGACAGGAACGAGCACAATACATCTCACGCAGTTCATATCATGTTAGAAAATATAAAGCATGCAAAGAGTAAGATACATGGACTGTAAAGAAATATATATAAAAACGAGAGAGATTTGATAACTGGAAATATCTATATATATGATAAGTAAGAACTGTAGGTAACCTGTGATTTAGAGCATGAGATGGTTATATAAACGGGTTAGGACATATACAAGATTTCACAAGATTGTACAAGATGGAATTTTGATCACATAACCATTTCCTACTCACCCTCCCCAATCAATACACAAGGATCCAGTCAAGTTATGTTACCTTGTACAAGAGATTTTTATCATGTTTGCTCACGTAATCCTGAGAGTACAAGATTGCACAAGAGTATACATGAAAGCGGTGTACATGAAATACAAGATGTTCGTGAAAAGCACATGACAACTGTATCTGATGCACTCCGAGGGAGATAACATCGCATGACAAGATCCATATAGTATCAATCCGTGATAATAACGTGACAGCATCATGTAAAGTAATCTAGAGCAAGAATATAAATTCTAACAAGTATGAAATGATCAGAGAATGTACTCGCCTGTCACCCTGTATGACTGATATGAATAGATGTCCGAACTGGTGTCACAGAGTCCTATTTAGAGTAAAACAGGTCACAATATATACACAATGGTAAAAATAGAGTATACAATGCATACTACATGATTCTAGGTCAATCTGGTCAAAAGTCAACTCTTGGTCAACTCTGATCAACTTTAAAAGTCAAACCAGGTAAAACTAGTCAAAGTTAGGTCAACCAATGTCAAACTAGTTAGGGTTTAATCATACTTGAGTCACTAAGTCATTTGAGTTAGTCCTAGTCAATTCTAGGTTAATTAGGTCAGGTTTGACCTAAGGTTGACTTGGTCAACTCTAGTCAAACAAGGTCAACTTAAGTCATACTAGGTCATAAGGAGTCAACTAAGTCAAACAAGGTCAAGCAAGTCAAGGTTTAGTCAAATCTAGTCATCAAGCCCTTCTAAGCCCTTTCTAGGTTAATTGGGTCAAGGTCTGACCTATAGTTGACTTTGGTCAACTATGGTCAACATTTTGGTCAACCTAGGTCTAGCAGGCCTAATGGTCTATCCTAACTCATAACCTATAGGCCATAGGCTAGTATATCTAGGGCACTGGCATATACATCTATATATAATACCATATATATACACATTCATATATATATATATATATATATATATATATATATATATATATATATATATATATATATATATATATATATATATATATATATATATATCATATATTTATATATGTATATAACATACCATATATAATATAACATATATACAATTATATAGAGAGAAGGGAAAGTGAGAGTGTGAGGGTGTGAGGGGGTCATGGGAAGGGGTAGTGGTGTGTGTGTGTAACAGTGAGTGGGGGGGTTCTCAGAATTCTGAGAATGGGCACAAACACACACACATTACATACATATATACACACACCTATACATACCTATATATATACATATATACACTCACATACACATACACATATACCCACACACTCATATACATATATACATACATATACAGTGTATATACAGGCAATTACACACATATATAGATAATAAAATCAATTCAAAATCCATTTTTAAAAACTGGAAAATACTGAAAATTTGGAAAACACTGTGCAGTGAAGGTAAATTGGGGGGAAACCCAAATTAAACCTAAAAATCTAGCTAAGACACGAATACAGTGGTTGGTAATCGTGCCCCCATATGTATACGTGTCGTAGGGGTCCCTAGGAGTCCACCACGACACAACGTGTCCAAGAGTCAAAAACCCAAATCGGGTAAGCTTCAGACACTGTGCAGTGTCACAGCATCGTGCACGGGTTCACGTATGTGTGGGACACGACACACACATCCACGTGTCTCGTGGTCACGTGTCCAGGTTCGCCTAGGGTCAGGCTATGTGTTCCAGTGTCTGTCTCGTGTCCTCGTGTCACCAGGACATGACACGAGACGCGTATCAGTCGAGAAAACTCGACTGATACACACTGCTACGCACAGCGTCGTGCAGCGATGCAAGTATCTCGTGGACATGACACGAGCCACGTGGGGCCTCGTGGTCATGTCCACGTGTAGCCCACGTACTGGGCTATACACTCGTATCACCACGAGGTGTCCACAACGTGTCCAGAGTCGACATGACTCGTGCGAAGTCGGCTCTGTACGTGTGTGCACTGTGAGTGCACGACCAGTGCACGTGTCCTCGTGTCCTCGATACGACACGAGGTGTCGTGAAATTTGAGGGAAGGCATGTCGGAGGTTGCCCCCACCTCTGTGCCAAATGGTACGTGTCCATGTGGCGTGAGGAGAGAGAAAACAGGGTCGAGTAGTAGGGGATTTTTCGGGTCTGTACACAATGTAAAAACGTGGATTCGTGTCCGATTTGGACACGAAAAAGAATCTAAATTATGCTCAGTCAAGTGGGTACATGTTCTACTGGTCTAGGGCTACAAGAATATGTAATTTGTTTTGCAAAATAACAAAGTTCAATCCTTTGGGGCATTTCATCAAATAAAGTTTTATAACCTAGGATACGTGTCCGATACGGACACCAAACCAACCCTAGATTTTACCAAACTTGACCCACAGCTAGGTATACCTATATGCATGCATTTATAAAGGAAAAACACAATATTAATAGGGTTAGAGGCACTTTACCTATTGAGTGAAAACTCAAGGAAAAGCCTAGAATATGGGGGTGTGTCCTCTTCACTTGGTGATGTCCTAGCCTTGTGGAATCTTGATTGCTAGCCTCCCTTAGCACCCTTGATGTTGTAGGGTTCCAATACAAAAGACTAGAGTGAATTTAGAGCTAATTTGAAGAAGTTATGAAGGTTTGATGGAAGGAAAATTTCCAGGTTTAAAACATGTAAATTTGTATGCAAGGGTTTGATATGATTATATAGGAAGGGGTAGTGATAGGGGGGTGCCCATGGCTGGTCATAGGGTGTAGGGAGGGGGTGTCCATGAAGACTTTTGTGTCTTCCTTCTTGGTTAAGGTTTGGACTTCTAGGTAAGGAATGATATTTTGAGGGGTTTAAGGAAAATATCTAATATGTAATTATCCTAGATATTTTCCTACCTTGATTAATATGCAATATCCATCCTCTAGTCTCTAGGTTAGTGGCTAACCTCTAGATTAGGGTAAACTAGGTTAGGGACTCTCATGACAATAATTAAATAATAATAATTCACGTAAATCCAACAATTCCAATAATTCCTAGTAAATTACCAAAATATCCCTTAGGCTAAAAAGCCCTAACTTGATGTTCTAAACCTATGATTAGGCTCATATGATCATGGTTAGTCTGTAGGTTAAGTAATCTCTAAGGTTGCACTAGCAAAACATCAAAATAACAAGTCGTGGTTTTAAATAGTTTTAAAATAACTAAAAATCACCAAAAATCATAATATGGTTTAAATATCATTATTAAATAATTATAATTACAAAATTTCAAAATTATCCTCATTTTAGAAACAGGGTGCTACAAGTCTACCCTCCTTAGAAAAATTTTGTCCTCGAAATTAAAATGGTCATACTCCTTCTAGGTCAAACACCCCAACAATCACAGTCTCAAATACACAGTCCGATAATCATATACGTCTGTCTAAAATCATGATACTCGGAATCTTCGTCATGCTAGTGAGCAAGGCTACGATATTCACAGAGTCCTCGACTAAGGTATATACCTCTAGAATCATGGTATTTAAAATTTTTGCATTGCCGCATGCCTGGCCACGAAAACCTTAAATTCCTACACCTGAGAAATACGTCCAAAATCTGACTATATGTCCTCACTATGCCAGCTAATCATGACTATAGAAGACTCTAGATCCCATAATCGAGACGACCTAGCCCATACGACTTATCTCAGAAGAAAATAATTCACAATGAAATATCCGAACAAAATTTATCAACTACAAGGAACAGATGGAATCGAATTTTACGACAGTTATAAGGAGGCAAATGCAGAAATATAATCGAAAAGGTTGGAACCTGCAATCAGCTCTCCCTCTGCCTGTGCATCATCGATTGCCATGGCGAAAGCTCTCCCCGGCTGGCCTCCCTTGGCCTGCTGCTGATGTTGGACAAACCTCTGCTGCTGAGTCTGCAACGGTGGTCCCGTCTGCTACCCTGTCGGAGCCCTAACTCCTGCTGCTGCCTGAGGCAATCGTGCCAAGTTCTTGAGACACTCCCTCAACTGATGCTCTGCTGAACCACAAAGCAAACACAGGTCTTGCCTCTTCCTGCAGTCATCCCATCTGTGACCTTGCTTCTTACAGAAGTTACATATAGGGTGCTGTTGCTGCCTGGGTGTCTGCTGGTGAAGTATATGTTCCTGGCCCTGAAACGGCTGCTGAACTAGCCTGTGCTGTATGTGGGGGCGCTTGGCTGGCCCTGCACTAGAACTAGCCCCTAAGGTATCACTGCCCCTCTTCGGCTTGAGGCCGAAGTCCTCCTCTGCAATCTGTGCGTCCATCAATATCTGATCGAACGTCGCATCACGGCATCCCAAGGTACGGGTGCGCACTGCATGAATAAGTCCCCTACGAAACTTACGAGCCTTCTGCCCCTCATCCTGGATCATATCGGGTGCGAACCTGCTAAGGCGAAAGAACTCTGCTGCATACTCGTCCACCGACGAGTTCCCCTGTACTAGACCCACGAACTGGCCCTCCAATGCTGTAAGAGCCACGTCCGGAAAGAACTTCTCCTTGAAGAGCCTCCGGAAGTTCTCCCATGTCAGCCCTCTCACCGACGTATGAGGATCCGTACGGTACCATGTCAGCGCGATGTCGAAGAATCGGCTGGCTGCGGCCGAAACCCAAAGTGCTCTAGGAAGCTCTGCCAGCTCCATGCTCCCTGCACATCCTCTAGCCAGTCGCCTGCATAGAGGATGCCCTCCGTGCCCGTGAAGTCCCTGGAGCTCATCTTCCTAAAGTCTAGTACTGTCCCCGGCCTGGACTGCTGCTGGTACGGCTGCTGGCCAGTAGGGCCCTGCACCGTACCCGGTGCCACTTTCTCCACTGCTGCCAGTACAAGCTGATACGAGTTCTCCATGCTCTGCCTCAGCATCTCAATCTGACGGTGTGACGCCTCCGACTGGCGCTGCGATGCCTCTGTCTGGGCCCGCTGAGTCTCCATCATCTGCTGAAGGAGAAGGAACATATAATGTGTATCCGTCAGTATCGGAGGTGGTGGCGGTAGCATCTCCGGAACGACGACCGAAACCCTCTGGAGTGGAGGTAGTAGACCTCCCTATGCAACTGCTGGGGTCTCCGGGATAGTGGAATCACTGGGGGAAGTCTCGTGAACCTCCTCCTCAGCCTGGTCAGATCTATCGGGCAAGCTACTCGATCCAGTGGCCTGCGGGTGCGTCTTCGTCATCCTGGAGACGAATTGAAACAAAGGGATCAATATGGCACATGAGTAGATTTATCAAGGAAGGATAGTTAATTTAATACAAGGGAAGTAATCATGATAATCAAAAGATCGAAAATTTTTCTAGGTGTGATTGAGAAACTCCTATCATGTCCTAGGTGCTACGTCCTAATTGCAGGCTCGTAATTAGTACTCTAAGTCGACCACCATTACGAGATCGCACTAATTGCGACACAGACCTACATGGGCCACCACAAAAATGTGTCACGACCCATACCCTGATTAGGGACACGAGAACGTGGGTACGTCCAGCCTACGCCGCAGTATCGGCGGTAGAACGCTGTATAGGTCATCTATAACATCTAACATCTAACATCTAACAACAAGATATATAAATCTGTCATCTCCGCACGGAGGTATAACATAACATCTCAACCCTATATCTCAAACACAAGTCTAGGAAAGATAGAGCATGATATGGAATCAGATAAAAGAAAGAAACTGAATAGAGTTATCACACCACACAAAGTAGATGTCCAACACAAATAAGTACAAGACCTGAAATATAACTAAGTCACAACTAACAATCGGAACAATCCGATACAAATTGAAAACTATAAATACTAGACTAGACTAGGCACCCTCTACTGAGCTAGATGCTCCTCAGGCTCCTGAAGGTCACCCTCATGTGTCCCATAGAAGGTAGGACAGTTACCATCATCATCTGTAATATTTTCAATAGGTCCAGTCAGGACAGAAACGAGCACAATACATCTCACGCGGTTCATATCATGTTGGGAAATATAAAGCATGCAAAGAGTAAGATACATGGACTGTAAAGAAATATATATAAAAACGAGAGAGATTTGATAACTGGAAATATCTATATATATGATAAGTAAGAACTGTAGGTAACCTGTGATTTAGAGCATGAGATGGTTATATAAACGAGTTAGGACATATACAAGATTTCACAAGATTGTACAAGATAGAATTTTGATCACATAACCATTTCCTACTCAACCTCCCCAATCAATACACAAGGATCCAGTCAAGTTATGTTACCTTGTACAAGAGGTTTTTATCATGTTTGCTCACGTGATCCTGAGAGTACAAGATTGCACAAGAGTATACATGAAAGCGGTGTACATGAAATACAAAATGTTCATGAAAAGCACATGACAACTGTATCTGATGCACTCCGAGGGAGATAACATCGCATGACAAGATCCATATAGTATCAATCCGTGATAATAACGTGACAGCATCATGTAAAGTAACCTAGAGCAAGAATATAAATCCTGACAAGTATGAAATGATCAGAGAATGTGCTCGCATGTCACCCTGTATGACTTATATGAATAGATGTCCGAACTGGTGTCACAGAGTCCTATTTAGAGTAAAACAGGTCACAATATATACACAATGGTAAAAATAGAGTATACAATGCATACTACATGATTCTAGGTCAATCTGGTCAAAAGTCAACTCTTGGTCAACTCTGGTCAACTTTAAAAGTCAAACCAAGTAAAACTAGTCAAAGTTAGGTCAACCAATGTCAAACTAGTTAGGGTTTAATCATACTTGAGTCACTAAGTCATTTGAGTTAGTCCTAGTCAATTCTAGGTTAATTAGGTCAGGTTTGACCTAAGGTTGACTTGGTCAACTCTAGTCAAACATGGTCAACTTAAGTCATACTAGGTCATAAGGAGTCAACTAAGTCAAACAAGGTCAAGCAAGTCAAGGTTTAGTCAAATCTAGTCATCAAGCCCTTCTAAGCCCTTTCTAGGTTAATTGGGTCAAGGTCTGACCTATAGTTGACTATGGTCAACTATGGTCAACATTTTGGTCAACCTAGGTCTAGCAGGCCTAATGGTCTATCCTAACTCATAACCTATAGGCCATAGGCTAGTATATCTAGGGCACTGGCATATACATCTATATATAATACCATATACATATATATATATATATATATATATATATATATATATATATATATATATATATATATATATAACATACCATATATAATATAACATATATACAATTATATAGAGGGAAGGAAAAGTGAGAGTGTGAGGGTGTGAGGGGGTCATGGGAAGGGGTAGTGGTGTGTGTGTGTAACAGTGAGAGGGGGGTTCTCAGAATTCTGAGAATGGGCACAAACACACACACATTACATACATATATACACACACCTATACATACCTATATATATACATATATACGCTCACATACACATACACATATACCCACACACTCATATACATATATACATACATATACAGTGTATATACAGGCAATTACACACATATATAGATAATAAAATCAATTCAAAATCCATTTTTAAAAACTGGAAAATACTGGAAATTTGGAAAACACTGTGCAGTGAAGGTAAATTGGGGGGAACCCCAAATTAAACCTAAAAACCTAGCTAAGACACTAATACAGTGGTTGGTAATCATGCCCCCATATGTATACGTGTCGTAGGGGTCCCTAGGAGTCCATCACGACACGACACAACGTGTCCAAGAGTCAAAAACCCAAATCGGGTAAGCTACAGACACTGTGCAGTGTCACAGCGTCGTGCACGGGTTCACGTGTGTGTGGGACACGACACACACATCCACGTGTCTCGTGGTCACGTGTCCAGGTTCGCCTAGGGTCAGGCTATGTGTTCCAGTGTCTGTCTCGTGTCCTCGTGTCACCAGGATACGACACGAGACGCGTATCAGTCGAGAAAACTCGACTGATACACACTGCTACGCGCAGCGTCGTGCAGCGATGCAAGTGTCTCGTGGACACGACACGAGCCACGTGGGGCCTCGTGGTCATATCTATGTGTAGCCCACGTATGGGGCTACACACTCGTATCACCACGAGGTGTCCACAACGTGTCCAGAGTCGACATGACTCGCGCGAAGTCGGCTCTGTGCGTGTGTGCACTGTCAGTGCACGACCAGTGCACGTGTCCTCGTGTCCTCGATACGATACGAGGTGCCGTGAAATTTGAGGGGGGGCATGTCAGAGGTTGCCCCCACCTCTGTGCCAAATGGTACGTGTCCATGTGGCATGAGGAGAGAGAAAACAGGGTCAAGTAGCAGGGGATTTTTCGTGTCTGTGCACAGTATAAAAACGTGGGTTCGTGTCCGATTTGGACACGAAAAAGAATCTAAATTGTGCTCAGTCAAGTGGGTACATGTTCTACTAGTCTAGGGCTACAAGAATATGTAATTTGTTTTACAAAATAATAAAGTTCAATCCTTTGGGGCATTTCATCAAACAAGGTTTTATAACCTAGGATACGTATCCGATACGGACACCAAACCAACCCTAGATTTTACCAAACTTGACCCACAGCTAGGGTATACCTATATGCATGCATTTATAAAGGAAAAACACAATATTAATAGGGTTAGAGGCACTTTACCTATTGAGTGAAAACTCAAGGGAAAGCCTAGAATATGGGGGTGTGTCCTCTTCACTTGATGATGTCCTAGCCTTGTGGAATCTTGATTGCTAGCCTCCCTTTGCACCCTTGATGTTGTAGGGTTCCAATACAAAAGGCTAGAGTGAATTTAGAGCTAATTTGAAGAAGTTATGAAGGTTTGATGGAAGGGAAATTTCTAGGTTTAAAACATGTAAATTTGTATGCAAGGGTTTGATATGATTATATATGAAGGGGCAGTGATAGGGGGGTGCCCATGGCTGGTCATAGGGTGTGGGGAGGGGGTGTCCATGAAGACTTTTGTGTCTTCCTTCTTGGTTAAGGTTTGGACTTCTAGGTAAGGAATGATATTTTGAGGGGTTTAAGGAAAATATCTAATATGTAAATATCCTAGATATTTTCCTACCTTGATTAATATGCAATATCCATCCTCTAGTCTCTAGGTTAGTGGCTAACCTCTAGATTAGGGTAAACAAGGTTAGGGACTCTCATGACAATAATTAAATAATAATAATTCACATAAATCCAACAATTCCAATAATTCCTAGTAAATTACCAAAATACCCCTTAGGCTAAAAAGCCCTAACTTGATGTTCTAAACCTATGATTAGGCTCATATGATCATGGTTAGTCTCTAGGTTAAGTAATCTCTAAGGTTGCACTAGCAAAACATCAAAATCACAAGTCGTGGTTTTAAATAGTTTTAAAATAACTAAAAATCAGCAAAAATCATAATATGGTTTAAATATCATTATTAAATAATTATAATTACAAAATTTCAAAATTATCCTCATTTTAGAAACTGGGTGCTACAAGTCTACCCTCCTTAGAAAAACTTCGTCCTCGAAATTAAAATGGTCATACTCCTTCTAGGTCAAACACCCCAACAATCACAGTCTCAAACACACAGTCCGATAATCATATGCGTCTGTCTAAAATCATGATACTCGAAATCTTCGTCATGCTAGTGAGCAAGGCTACGATATTCACAGAGTCCTCGACTAAGGTACATACCTCTAGAATCATGGTATTTAAAATTTTCGCATTGCCGCATGCCTGGCCGCAAAAATCTTATATTCCCACACCCGAGAAATACGTCCAAAATCCGATTATATGTCCTCACTATGCCAGCTAATCATGACTATAGAAGACTCTAGATCCCATAATCGAGACGACCTAGCCCATACGACTTATCTCAGAAGAAAATAATTCACAATAAAATATTCGAACAAAATTTATCAACTACAAGGAACAGATAGAATCGAATTTCAAGACAGTTATAAGGAGGCAAATGCAGAAATAGAATCGAAAAGGTTGGAACCTGTAATCAGCTCTCCCTCTGCCTGTGCATCATCGACTGCCATGGCGAAAGCTCTTCCTGGCTGGCCTCCCTTGGCCTGCTGCTGATGCTGGACAAACCTCTGCTGCTGAGTCTGCAACGGTGGTCCCGTCTGCTACCCTGTCGGAGCCCTAGCTCCTGCTGCTGCCTGAGCCAATCGTGCCAAGTTCTTGGGGCACTCCCTCAACTGATGCTCTGCTGAACCACAAGGCAAACACAGGCCCTGCCTCTTCCTGCAGTCGTCCCATCCGTGACCTTGCTTCTTACAGAAGTTACATATAAGGTGCTGTTGCTGCCTGGGTGTCTGCTGGTGAAGTGTATGTTCCTGGCCCTGAAACGGCTGCTGAACTGGCCTCTGCTGTATGTGGGGGCGCTTGGCTGGCCCTGCACTAGAACTAGCCCCTAAGGTATCACTGCCCCTCTTCGGCTTGAGGCCGAAGTCCTCCTCTGCAATCTGTGCGTCCATCAATATCTGATCGAACTTCGCATCACGGCATCCCGAGGTGCGGGTGCGCACTACATGAATAAGTCCCCTACGGAACTTACGAGCCTTCTGTCCCTCATCCTGGATCATATCGGGAGCGAACCTGCTAAGGCGGAAGAACTCTGCTGCATACTCGTCCACCGACGAGTTCCCCTGCACTAGACCCACGAACTGGCCCTCCAATGCTGTAAGAGCCACGTCTGGGAAGAACCTCTCCTTGAAGAGCCTTCAGAAGTTCTCTCATGTCAGCCCTCTCACCGACGCATGAGGATCCGTACGGTGCCATGTCAGCGCGATGTCGAAGAATCGGCTGGCTGCGGCCGAAACCTAAAGTGCTCTAGGAAGCTCTGCCAGCTCCATGCTCCGCTGCACATCCTCTAGCCATTCGTCTGCATAGAGGATGCCCTCCGTGCCCGTGAAGTCCCTGGAGCTCATCTTCCTAAAGTCTAGTACTGTCCCCGGCCTGGACTGCTGCTGGTACGGCTGCTGGCCAGTAGGGCCCTGCACCGTACCCGGTGCCACTCTCTCCACTGCTGCCAGTACAAGCTGATGCGAGTTCTCCATGCTCTGCCTCAGCATCTCAATCTGACGGTGTGACGCCTCCGACTGGCGCTGCGATGCCTCTGCCTGGGCCCGCTAAGTCTCCATCATCTGCTGAAGGAGAAGGAACATATGATGTGTATCCGTCGGTATCGGAGGTGGTGGCGGTAGCATCTCCGGAACGACGATCGAAACCCTCTGGGGTGGAGGTAGTAGACCTCCCTGTGCAACTGTCGGGGTCTCCGGGATAGTAGAATCACTGGAGGCAGTCTCGTGAACCTCCTCCTCAGCCTGGTCAGATCTATCGGGCAAGCTACTCGATCCAGTGGCCTGCGGGTGCGTCTTCGTCATCCTGGAGACGAATTGAAACAAAGGGATCAATATGGCACATGGGTAGATTTATCAAGGAAGGACAGTTAATTTAATACAAGGGAAGTAATCATGATAATCAAAAGGTCGAAAATTTTCCTAGGTGTGATTGAGAAACTCCTATCATGTCCTAGGTCCTACGTCCTAATTACAGTCTCGTAATTAGTACTCTAAGTCGACCACCATTACGAGATCGCACTAATTACGACACACACCTGCATGGGCCACCACAAAAATGTGTTACGACCCGTACCTGTAGGGTGTAAAAATTATGACACGCTGACATGAGACTCAGTCAAAGCCATACGCTCAAAGCCATACGCTCAGTCCAAGTCATACGCTCAAGGCCATACGCTCAGTCAAGGCCATACGCTCATCTAAAGGCCGTACGCTCAGTGAATATTTTATTATTTTCTGAAATGACAGCACAGCATGTATTTAATAAAGGATGAATCTGACACTTCGTCTTTCGTGCAAAGACAGCTGTCCAATGAAGACTAGCCGTCGTATAGGTTTTCGAAGAGTCGGTTTTGTCTTTTACGAGGACAGCTCAGCATCTCTCATAAATGTAAAAGCCATCATTACTGTCAGTTTTGACAGTCTGTCAGCCATCATATCCGCAGTCACGACGCTCGAGAAGATTTTGTCAGTTATTGGAAGATATGGCGTATCAAAGAAGATTAATGATGGCCACGTGTCTACTTATTCAAACATGCCACATGTCTACTTATTCAAACATATGACTCCTTCCCAATTAAGTGAGCGTATGGATCTCATACGACTCCTTCCAACTAAGTGAGCGTATGGACCCCATACGACTCCTTCCCAACCAAGTGAGCGTATGGATTCCATACGACTCCTTGTCAAGTGAGCGTATAATTTCCATACGACTCCCTGTCAATAATGTGAGCGTATCAGCTTTATATGGTTCTACGCTGTCCAAGTCAGCGTATGCAAGACATGTGCCTTCAAAAGCTAGCGTATGACTCTTCTTCTACGGCAGCGTATCACAGCAGTTGTGTCCAGAATGATTTCCAATGAGCAGTTAACACATGTTCTCACGTATCCTGCACTCAGTTATCCACTTCTTCAGAAGTTATGCAACGTGGCATTCATGCCATCAATCTCTCCTGAATATGCTCTACTACTTTCAACCGTACGCTAATGTGTCTCCATCAGAATTTGCCACGCGTCCCTGCAGTTATACACACGTCAAGTAACTACCTGAGCGTATGCTTAAGGACAGTTATCCTGAACTCTATAAAAGGGAGTTTTTTTATCTTCATCAGACACTACAGTCAATTTCAGAGAGAACAGAGAGATTGCCCAGTTGCTGTCCAAGTTCTTCGAAATTCGAGTTTTCTTCATCGCATCGTCCAAGGGATAAAGTAATCGTCTTCTAGATTAGATTCCTACAGTTGTAATTTTCTCAGATACAAAATAAATAAAGTGAATTTATTTATGGAAAACAAATTGGCGACTCTGCTGGGGAAAGCTGTCTCCTCCAATGAGATAGCAACAACTCAATGCGATACTTCGTCGATCGGCTCGACGAAGAAGACGATGGTCGTACAATTCGACCAATCTACTTACGAAGAAATGCTCAAGGCGAAGGAGGGCCGAACTGCTTCCTCCGCTCTTCCTGCTGCCAAGAAGAAGGGACGCTCTGTCTATGTCCCTAAGTCTTCTTCAACAGCCTAAGACGCTTCTGTCACTTCTCACGCTGACAAGGACACGTCTTCAACTTCCACGAAGCATACTTCGGCTTCTCTGAACACGGCAACAGTGGCTTCTCCTAGTCACGTTGACAAAGTTGGTTCTTTAACCAAGTCAGCATGTACAAGGAAAACCATCTCTGGATATGTCAAAGTCCCTTCTCCCTCTACTCTTACGACAGCAGTCGGCTCTTTAGCCATTGATGACTCTGTGCGTATGGCATTCAAAGGGCAGCGTACGGCAAAGGCAGCGTACAAAAGCCAACATCAGGCAGCGTACGCTAAGCCAAAGCCAGCGTATGCTAAAAAAAAGGTAGCGTATGACCAGAAGTCCAAACTGAAGTCAGCATATGCTAACAGATACAGTCCTCTGACTGTTTCTCAAAATCAAGCTGGGGGTTCTCTTCCACAGAACATACAAATGATTCCCCCTCAACTTGCACATCTTGTGCCAACCAAGGAGAAAGACTCTTTAGTCAACTCCTCTACTCCTAAGGTCTTTACCTCTGGAGTTAATTTGACTAGTACTCTTACTAGATCAAACAAAGAAAAATGCCTTTTGGCTAATTCCTCAAAAGATGGATTATTACCGACTCCCAGTCGGAATAATACCCATCTTCCTTCTCTCCAAATTTTTCGATCTGAGAAAGGCAAATTACAAGTATCCAAGACTGATATCAAAGTCAGATCTCCTACGGATCTTCGTAACAAGCTTAATCAGAATCGTCTCGATTCCACTGAGACAAGTATATTAGACCCTGATGCAGAATATGCCAAGAACTATGTGGCTCAAATTAATCAGTCTTTATACACTCAAGAACCGAGAAGACAGAAGAACAAAAGACAAGTTTCTACACAGAAACTATCTTCAAGTACTTCCCAATCTGTTCCTACAGATCTCCGGGAGTATTTGCAAAATAAACGGAGAATTAACACTCCATCAGGCTATGATATTGCTCATATTTGCCATGAAAAGCATGGTTGCAACTTCCAACCTCGAGTTGTAATTCAATGTTGTTGTTCACCAAAAAGACAATCTGTTTTCGAACGGATTCAGTATGAACCAATGTTGGATGAAGATGAACCTCTTTATGCTTCTGTCAATATGACCTCCAGAAATATTGGGGGTAGCATACGGTCTGATGCTATATTAGACTCTGAAGATGGCATTTATCTCGACACCCGATCCAGGACCGGCGCCTTGGCCAGGGTCTCTTCTTCTTCTCATCCAAGTGGTAATCCGGAGATCACAGAGGACTTCCTTGGAGAATCCAATTTTCCAGTTTTGACTCCCGTAAATAGTCCCGAGAAAGATACTGATTCACACAGTGATGATTCAGAACAGACTGTTTCATCATCTATTCCTCGAATGATTACTACTTACATGGCAGAGGGCAATCATGAACCTTCAACTAGCACCGAAGCTCATGAACAAAGGATTTCTTCCTTAGAACAACAGTTGCGAGCTATGGTAGATACATTGAATGCTATGCACACTCTTATGCAAGCTCAGCATCAAACTCAGCAAGTTCAACAGACAGCTCATCCAGTTGTATTAAATACTCCTGTTGTTCCAAACCCGAAACCTTCTACTATTCCGGGGGTACAATCTAATGTTCCTGTACAACCCACTCCAAGTCAGTCTGGAGCTGGGGGTGGTACATATGCTGCAGTCCCTCCTCCTAATTACACTCAACAAGTTACAACTCTCCAATCTTCTGGAATTGTTACTGAAGAGTTAAGGAATCTTCGAACTCAATTCGAGGCATTTAAACAGAAGGATAGTTTGCAAAGGTTAGGTATCAAGCAACCTTACCCAATAGAATGGAAGCAGGTATCGTATCCACCAAAATACAAACCTCCGACCATCTCTTTCTTTGATGGGACAACCTCCCCAAGTCAGTTCATTAATCACTTTGAAGTAATGACTGATCAACTGCAACCAAGTGACGCCCTCCTTACTCAGGTGTTTGTTGGGTGTCTCAAAGGAACGGCTTATGAATGGTATAGAAGTCTCCCTGATGGGTGCATTACTTCATTTGCCGGTTTCAAGCAAATATTTCTTGAACGGTTCTATGAAGGGCTTAATGACATGACCATGTCAGCCCTCATAAGAATTAAACAGAAAAATAACGAAACCACCGAGGACTTCATTGAAAGATTCAGAAGAGAAGCCCTCAAAATGCCTCTCGGAACTCCCGATGCTGTTACTATCGACACTTGCAAGTCGAATCTCTTACCAATTATCAGCATGTGGACAGGTTCCACTCAGTTCCAAGATTGGCCTTCATTCATTGTCAGTGCCAAAGCTGCCGAAGTTAGTGCTGAGACCTTCAAGGGTCTGGGGGTACAAATGGCTCCCAAGGAATCAAATCAGAGTGCTAGCAATAGTACTCGACCCAACAATCGCAAAGGGAAAGAAGCTCTTGAAGTCAATCTCCAAAGCGGTAGTCAAGAGGTAAAGACTACTCAAGCTACCCCAGCTCCAACAAAAGGGAAGATTCAAGAGATGATTAAATCAGGAGCCGTGACACTAACACCCAAAGACAAAACAGTCACAGCAAATGTAATTTCAATGCAGTTCGATGACTTCCCTCCCTTAATGGTAGAAAGTGGGATTGTTCCTATCCCCAAAGCAACTCTCGAAGTTGTAAATATCCCACCAGCGCAGAATGACGGACTTGTTCCTGTCACAACTAAGAAGGGAGAGATCATGTGGATTCACCCAGATTTAATGACGGAGTTTGAGACATCTTCCTCTTCTTCTCGGAAGACTCCATCATCTAAAAAGAAGCTCGGGAAGACTAAGTCATACAATGTGACTTCTAGTTTCACACCCGATTTTTACCTAACCTCTACTTTCATCTTGGCAGGAAATTCACTCCCTACGGAGATAAAATCTGTACCTCAATCTGAAGATAGATACAAGCCTGCTTTTCATCTACACAGTTCACAATCTCGTGAATTAATGGCGAAGTTGGGTTATGATCTAGCCACTGCTCCTGGTTTGAACTCAGGCAAAGGACTCCGAGCACCTTTAGCCATCACTATGAGGCATAATCAATCTCGTGTTGGCCTTGGTTTCTGGAATGAAGCTCTCATCAAACATAAAAGAACCAAGAGCAAGATAAAGAATTGCAACATGGTTTCTATAGACCCTGAACCAGAATCTGAAGTTGAAGTTCATGCTGGAACTCGGTCAGGAAAAATATATCTGAAAGATTATGCTGAAATTCCTGAAGAAACTTCTGATGTCCCTCCGGTTACAGCTCCAACACCAGTCTCTACTGAAGAGCCTTCAAATGTTCCTGTTGAGACAGTTCCTTCTAAACCAACAGCAGCTGACAAAGGCAAACAACAAGTCCGCTTCGACAAACCATTGAAGAAGTCATCTCCTACAGGACTTGAAAAGCCTTATAATTTTGATATATTGGCTCAACTAGCCAATACCCCAGCTAAATTATCAATCTTCGAGCCCTTACGCCTCTCTAAAGAGACTCGAGAAACTCTAAGTGAAGCACTGCTGCAAGCAGAAACCTGCCTAACTCTTCTCAAGAAGTCGAAAACAGAATCTGTTTCTCATTGCTATAATGTATTAGAATTTATTCCAAACATTACCTTTACGCAGGACGATATGCTGCTAGAGGATAATCGACATGACCGTCCTTTATATCATACAGGATATATCGATTCTATGAAGGTTGATCGTCTACTGATTGATCCAGGATCCGCTCTCAGTATTATGCCAAAAGCTATGCTAGATGCACTGAAGATACCTGTGCATAGTCTTTCCAGTACTATCACTACAATCTTGGGATTCAATCAAGGAAAAAGTGAGCCTTTGGGCAAGATTCGCCTCAAATTTCAAATAGGCGATCTTCGCACTAAAGTTACTTTTTACATCATCGACAATCATGGTTGCTCATACAATGCTCTATTGGGGAGACCATTCTTGCATGAACATAATATCGTCCCTTCGACTTTTCATCAGTGCTTCAAATATGTTGATGATAATGGAGAAGTTCAAAAGGAGGTTGTAGATCTCTATCCATTCAAAGGAGTTGAAGCTTACTTCAATGACGCTCGCATGTACAAAGATGAATACTCAAAAGTCTTGCAAGCTATGGATAATGATGATGAGATATCAAAAGTCGACACTTTTGTTACTCCTGTAAAAGGGCGTATCACTCCTCCGCAGTCTGTTAAATCATCTGAAGAAGGCTCACTGATAATTCCTGTCAGTGGATATACTACTTCATCACCTGCCCAGGCTCCATAAGGCTCACTGATAATTCCTGTCAGTGGACGTACTACTGTGTTGTCTTCCCAAGCTCCACAAAGTTCACAGATAATTCCTGTCAGTGGACGTACCACTCCCCCTCCACCTTCTCAGGCTAGACCAGATACTCTAGTCATTCCAGTCAATGGACGTACTACTTATCTACGATCTTCTTCAAGGGAGCTCACCTCTTCTGAGCCTTTTGTTATCGATCTTAATCGAAACAAAACTTCTGATCGCTCTTCCTCTTCCTCTTTTGTCATTAATTTGACTAAGTCTGATAAGGCTCAGCCTTCTGTTGTAAATACAGTATCTAATATTATTGAAGCATCTCCTTTGCAGTATATTGATGTCTGTAATCATGTACAAACTTATTTACAATTGCTAGATAGTTTAGAATCACTAACTATAGGGGTTGTTCAAACTCTTCATACAGACGTATCATTGGAATCTATACAAAAATCATACTTCGTGGTCCCTGTTAGAAAGAAGGGAGAAAATCCAATCTTCTTTTATAAAGGACCCCAGAATCCTCCTAACTTGGAAGAAGATGACATAAACGACGATACTGGAAGGTTACAACTACGTCGCTACAGTCAGCAATCCAAAAATATTATCAAGAATATGGGTTGTGACTTTAGAACCAGTCTCAATAATGGAAAAGGAAGAAGAATGCCTGTTCGAATTCTTCCATTAAAATACGGAAGGACAAAATGTGGTTTAGGTTACATTGCTCCTACCTCCTTTATCAACATCGTCCATGAAGATTCAAAATCCGATGAAGACAAACGATCTGAGTCTTCTGATTCCCTCTCTTAGGATTCTGACACGAGTATTGGCGATCTCCATCGCTCTATTTTATCCATCAATATGGTCTCCGTTGGTGGCCCGCAAAAAAATGATGAAGATGAGGATGATTTTGAAATATCACCCGAATCGGAACAATGGGCTCAAAGATTAGATAATCAATGGGAATTCAGGTTCGAGCAGAGGGAACCTCCTACTGAAGATAAACTGATCCAAATTGATGTTGGTGAAGAAGGGTCTCCTAAACCAATATTCATCAGTAAAAGTCTTTCAGAAACAGATAAACAAGACATGATTAAACTTATTCGTGATTATATCGATGTCTTTGCCTAGAGTTATGAGGATATGCCAGGACTAGAACCAAAGATTGCAATGCACAAACTCAATATCATGCCAAATGCTAAACCGGTCAAACAACAACAGCGACGATTTCGTTCAGACATCATGGATGCAATTGAAGCTGAAGTCAACAAGCTTATGGCTTCTGGATTTATTCGAGAGGAACAACATCCTGAATGGGTGGCTAATATCGTTTCTGTCCTTAAAAAGACTGGCAAAATCCGAGTCTGTATAGACTTTCGCGATCTCAATACAGCTTGTCCTAAAGACGAGTTTCCTCTTCCAATTACAGATGTCATGATCGACAATACATGTGGTTTCGAACGAATGTCATTCATGGATGGGTATTCGGGATACAACCAGATCAAAATGTTTCCAGATGATAAAAAACACACTTCCTTCAGAACGCCGATCGGTACATACTGTTATACAGTGATGCCGTTTGGTCTCAAGAATGCAGGAGCAACATATCAGCGAGCAATGAGTACTATATTCCGCGAACATCTCCGAAAAATAGTCGAATGCTATGTTGATGATATTGCAGTCAAAAGTCGACGAAAGGAGGATCATATCCAAGATTTGAAGACTATCTTTGATTTAATGCGTCAGCATCAACTTAAAATGAACCCTACTAAGTCCTTCCTGGGCGTCTCTAGTGGTAAGTTTCTCGGCTTCGTTATTACCGCTAAAGGTATACACGTGGATCCCGAGAAGATCAAAGCCATTCAAGAGATGCGTCCTCCACGCACCTTAAAAGAGCTACAAGGATTTCAAGAAAGAATTGCTTATATCAGGAGATTTATTTTCAACTTATCAGGACGCTGCAGACCATTCAACAAACTTCTGAAGAAAGGTGTGTCTTTCGTTTGGAACGAAGAATGTCAAAAAGCATTTGACGATATTAAACAGTATCTCATGAACCCTCCAGTTTTGGTACCTTCCGTCTCGGGAATACCATTCCTTCTATATGTTCGAGCCATGGATCATTCTCTTGGTGCATTACTTGCCCAAAAAAATAAAGATGGCCATGAACAAGCTATTTATTATCTCAGTCGCACAATGACAGGTGCTGAACCGCGTTATTCTCCAATCGAGAAAGAATGCTTAGCATTAACGTTTGCTGTTCAGAAAATGCGACATTATATTATTGGTCAAACGATTCACGTCATTTCTAGAGTGAATCCCATCAGGATTATGATGAAGAAACCCGGTATTCTCAACTCCAGACTAGCTAATTGGGGAATCTTGTTAGCTCAATACGATATGTATTATATTCCTCAGAAGTCAGTTAAAGGACAGGCTCTTGCTGATTTTCTGGCAGCTCATGCGATTCCAGAAGATTCTAAATTATATGATGAGATTCCTGATAAAGTCTTGGATTCAAATCTAGTTTCTGAAGAAATTCCTACCTGGCGTCTATTCTTTGATGGAGCATCTAGAATAGGTCCTAACGGCGACATTGTCACTGGAGTTGGGATTGTTCTTGTATCCCCAGAAGGATTAACTATTCAGAAGGCTTATTCTCTAGATCAATCATGTTCAAACAATATAGCCGAATACAATGCATTACTCATCGGCCTTCAACTTGCTAAACATCTAGATATTCAATATTTGGAAGTTTATGGAGACTCTAAGCTTATGATCAATCAAATCAGAGGAACGTATGAAGTTCGTAATCAGGATTTGATACCTTATCATCGAGCAGCACTCTCTATAGCCTCATCTTTTAAAGGTTTCTTTATTGAACATGTTCGACGAGCCTATAATGAAGAAGCTGATGCTTTGGCTAATCTTGTCGCTATGTTAGCCATACCAATCCGACGTCAGCAAGTGATAGTGGTTTGTAACCGAGAACTATTCTGTGTTAAGAATAATCTGGCTTTGGCTTTTCCCCATAATCCCTATGAAGATTCTCTCAACCTTAATGCTGGATTAAAGTTTGACAAAATGTCCTCGTCTTTTTCTGATTCTACTATGGAATATGTCTTTTCTAATAAAACAGAAGCCATAACAGAAGACTGGAGACGCCCGTTTCTAGACTTTGTTTTGTATGATATACTTCCAGATAATCCGAGTGAAGCAGCGTCTATCCGGCGTCGATCTCTCAGATTCTATTATAATCATACGACGAAGACATTATATCGTCGGTCTTACGACGGTCTTCTCCTCCGATGCATTGCTGGTGAAGAAGCACAACAGATAATCCGTGAAGCACATGATGGTGTTTGCGGAGCTCATCAACCAGGTCCTAAACTTCAAGATCGTATCCGACGTATGGGTTATTATTGGCCCACGATGGTGGCTGACGCTATTCAATATGCTCGAAAATGTAAAGCCTGTCAAATTTATGCAGACTTTATCCATCAACCGTCAGAGTTTTTACACCCAACAGCGGCATCATGGCCTTTTGAAGCTTGGGGCATGGACGTTATTGGTCCCATCAACCCACCATCATCAAGAGGACATCGGTTTATTCTAGCAATAACTGATTACTTTTCCAAATGGGCTGAAGCAATCCCGTTATCTGAAGTTAAAACTTCTAGTGTTATCAACTTCGTCAAACATCATGTTATCTATCGATTTGGTGTTCCTCGGCGTATTATCCATGATAACGGACCGCAGTTCGTCAGTCAGAAATTTACTCGATTCTGCAACGATCATCGGATTAATAATTTAGCTTCTACAGCATATAATCCAGCAGCTAATGGATTGGCAGAAGCTTTCAATAAAACAATTATTAAACTCTTGAAAAAGTTTGTTTCTTCCAACAAACGCAACTGGAGTGAGAAGCTTGGTGAATGTTTATGGGCCTACCGCACCACAGTTCGTAATGCGACCGGATGTACGCCTTTCTCTTTAGTATATGGGTGTGAAGCTGTTCTTCCCCTTGAGATTCAGATTCCTTCTCTGAGAATTACAATCTCCAATGAACTTACAACAGAAAACAATGATCGTCTTCGACTTCAAGAATTGGAAGCTCTAGATGAGAAACGATTGTATGCTCAACAAAATATCGAGCTTTATCAAGCCCGAATCTCAAAAGCTTTTAACCGGAAAATCAGAGTCAGAGCATATCAGAAGGGAGAACTGGTCCTTACTGTCAGACGTCCTATGACCATGACACATATGAGCAAAGGCAAATTTGACGCGAAATGGGAAGGCCCATTCGTAGTAAACAAAGTCTTCTCTAACGGAGCATACCAGCTTGCCTCTATGGATGGAAAAGTCATGATGATGCCTATCAATGGCAAATTCTTAAAGAAATATTATGTATAATATTTTCATCGTTCCCCAGCAAATATAAAATTCTTCTCTACAAAAGTTATCTCGATATCGTTATCCCCAGAGGAAACTGATATTCCACCATGTATCATCTTCCCAGAGAATTTGATATTTTGTTTTATTAGATCCCCAGTGGTTTTAATAAAGATCTTGAATAGAAAATCATGTCCATATTACCTCTGAATTTTCTATCTCAGTATGTATCATATTTTCTATTCTATGAAAATGATATCTCGTCTTTTGATTTCCGAATCCAAAGATCATGGAAAATAGAATCTAAAGATATCTTTATATCTGAATTCTGTTTTCTCTAATCAATATTAAACTAAAAATTATCTTTGGTTTAATATCATGATAGAGTTGCAAAGTTTATTTGTATATTCTATTCTATTGAAATATGTCATGTATTATTTACCTCTGAACATATTTTCTACAAAAATATTATCCACAAAATTGGAATCAAGCCAAGATATTCATTTCAATCAAAATCAGAACATTGATTACAAATGGGTATCAAAACTTCAATACATGATAAATGTAAAAGATCTATTTAGGAGGAGTAATTATCTCCTGAATACGAACGATTACATTATTTATCTTTTCATCATGAGCTTTCTTGATTCGCTCTGCTGTTTCTGCTCCAATCATCCGTTGGTCATATTCTACAATAATAGAGCTACGGCGATTGGTCTCTTCAATCTGATTGGTTTGCATCAATTCTCGCTCCTGCTGTAAAACTTGACAGCGTTCAGTTGCAGATTTACGATCAGTAGCAATCTCTGATTGTTCTTTTTTTACAGAGGCAATTTGTTCCTGAATACGAGCTAGCTCTTCCCTCAACTTTCTAAGCTCTTCAGCTTTTGACGCTTCATCTTTCTCTAGGCGTTCCATATTCTGGCAGGTACTTATTATTTCTTCGTCTTTCGCCATTAGCTCTTTGGAAGACTGAGCGAGGAATTCTGTCAGAGCAATGTGCTGAGCTTGAGCTTCATTCTCCAATTGAGCAATCTCAGCTGCAGTCAGAGAATTAATGTCCTCCTTTTTAATCTCCCAATATTTATGGATGTTTGCTTCTAATTCACTCAGGAGATGTTCAAAGAAGACACATTGAGCCTCATAACCAGCTTGTCTCAAAGCTGAAAGTGGAAAACTAGTCGCTTCTCGAAGACTCGAAAAGGGCATAGTCTCATCCTTCATAAGTCGTCTTGAGAATGTATCCAGATACGAATAAATAATATCTGAATACATCCCCATGATCTTTGCTATCCCTGTATCAAAACCGGAAGTCGCTGCAATAGTAGGGGAAGGAGCAGGAGGAGCCTCTATTCTTGGAGCTGAAGTTAGTGCTTTTGGAGAACTCGGCAAATGTGAACTCCCCTCACCCACATCAGTTTGAACAAGTGGGGCTTGAGTGGAACTCATAGCCGGTGCAGTTCCTACAGCTGTTAGGAATCAAAGAAGCATGATCAAAACCAAAAGACAATAAAGCAGAAACAAGACAAAACTTTGATGAATAAAATATTACCTGGAGCTGGTTCATATTCAGTTTCCTTCGGATCATTCAGCCTGGCTCTTAGTCTGTTCAAGGTACTTTCTGACACGGGATTTATTTCACTGCTTCCCGCCCCAGAAGTACTCGGAACTTGAACTTCTATATGCCTCTCCGGCTCTGGTGTCAACCCTGAGTGTTGACCAATGGTCTTCAGTGCATCAATTGGTGTTTTAGATGGTGATTTATCGTCTATCTCCATGTCTTCTTCTCTAGAAGAATGAGACGACGGTTCATAGTCAACTTGTTCGCTCTCTGAAGCTTCAAAAATTGGATTGAGAGGAGTGGCTTCCTTCACTGATTCTCCCAAAATCAGTAAGTCATTAGCCGTTTCAGTCTGATGCTCGGCCTCTACCGCAGGCTGACTAATTTCCTGCGCATCATCGGCCATTTGTGGAACTGAGCCTATATCAGAAGGCATGGAAGACCCAGCAGGTTCAGGAATCTCTTCTTCAACAGGTTCTGTCTTTACAGAAAAATCAAATGCAGCTTGTTTTTCTGAAGCTAATCGCATAGCACGATCGGTAGGACTCTCTGCATCCAGGCAAATCACGGATTTAGTTTTTGAAACTATCACTTTCCTTCCTATTCTTTTAGTTAATGGAACAGTAGGATAATTGTCTATTGGATCACTACCTGCTTCATCAACATCTCTGGCTCGATTAGACACAGGAGAATTCCCTGGAATAGTAATTCCTCTACGACTTCGAGTCTCTGCTCGAGTAGCCCTTTTTGCAGCAGGACCAGCAGCACTTTTACCCCGCTTCCTCTTCGGGGTATTATCAGCAGATATACTTTCTTCAGCACTCCCGATGGGTACTTGCAATGGTTGATGAAGGTCATCAGAGAAGAAAGTCTCTAAAACATCATCATCAACTTCATCAGTGGCCAGAGGATCTTCTTTGTCATGACAATCTCTAGGCAAGGCTGATTTGGTTGATTTCTTTTCAACATGAATAAAGCTTCTGCCTAAGATGCTAAATTTTTCATCAAAAGTATTAGCTGATACATAAAATCTGGCATAGGACGCCAATATTCTAGCTCCTCTCCGATAGCTGACCGGATCTGGCATAGAAAAGGTAGCCCCTGTACCTTTGGCAATGTAATATAGCCAAGCTCTGGCACCATCAATCAACCCTCCTTGATAACCAAAACACGTCGTTGTATTGCCTACATGCAACTGATCGTAACCAAATTGCCGAGCAAATCTGCTCGGGAGATATGGCTCTAGATAAGTGATGTTGTCACGGCGGCAGATTAAATAAAATGGCCTGATTCTCTTTAGCCATTCATGTTGGATATCATCCAACTCATTAGCACCAACGCCGTCAATCAATCTCCCAGGCATGCTCTCATAACCAACAGGTGGAGGAACACAAGTGAAGCTCCATAGTTCTCCCCTGTTTAATATAGTTCTGCAATCGGTCAAAGTGTCATATCTCCATTTTGGTATGTGCTTGTACCTTTCCAGAAAGGTATCATCTGGTCTAGCCATCCCAGCACTCATAAGAGATTCAAAATGCAGAAGCAGCCATCCAAATAAATATGTAAAGGGTATTTCTACCCGAGGAAAGGATGTAAGGCTCTTCTTTGCCAATTCGAACATTCTGTCTGTGTATGCCCTTAATCCAGCATTCAGACGGCAGGTCATTGCTGTCAGTAAATCCATCTTATACCCAAAAACCAGACGGACTGCTGCGAAGACAACTCCTCTGTGCATCCTGTCTGCTGAACAGGTGCCAGGTACTACAAACTTTCTTAGCCAGAGAGATATAAAATCGGCCAGATGACCTTCAGCAGATAATTTTCGGCCACCCTGCTTAATATAGGTCTCTAACCTATCATCGGCTTTGTAGGTATCTATATCTTCTTCGACGATAATGTCGTCATGATTTGTCTCCCGGATTAATATGTTAATCTCGGCTTGACTCAAAGGTTTAAATTCACCGACATACTGCTCAGATTTCTTCTTCTTTTGAACTTCATCAGTACGGCCTTGAAATAAATAGGCCATCCATTTGGAAGAATAACAGTTGGAGTCTCCTTCTCCACCCTGTCCTTTATAAAATGCCTTACAAATACTGTAATGGCACATCAATTCTTCAAAGACATAAAGAATCAGTGGGTTGGCTTCAGAAATCTTATTCATCTCATCAACAAAAGGGATATACTCTTCATATGGTAAATCTGCTGTTGGTAGCTGAGAAATATATGCCATTTCATGAAGGGCGAATCCCATCTCGCCCCTTGGGGTCATGAAGGTACCGGTACGATAGTTATATCTCTCCGCTAACGCCAAGAACAGATCCGGGTTTGGCTTAAAACCATAAGCAGTACACTTAATGGCATCATATAGGCCTATCGCCTTTAACTGTGTACCAAAGTTCTGCAAAATCCATCTCACCAGAGCAGTCTATCTAGTATTTTCTGGGTTCACCAGGCCGGTAAATCTCATAGACTGTTTTGGGTATATGGCATTTTTCAGTTGAGCAAATTCGTTTGCAAAATTGGGACTATGACTGGTTTCAGCAGTGCCGAGTCCTCAGGAGGGATGGTGGCAGGTAGCAGTCCTCGCAGAGATGTGACATATGGTTCAGTACCACTGCAGAATCTTCCTTGACGATATTCGATCCACCCAGCCTTTGCTTGTCGGGATGGAGTGATATCCCACTTCATCTGTCTTTGTTGACCTGAGTGGAATAAACGAGCTATATTGATGCTTTTTGTTAAACCAGTCAAATATATTGGCTGATTTACATCACCATCCCTATAGTAACAGTATGATACTTTGTCCAGAGCAGGCTGGAAGTTCATGTCAATAGCATCTCCAAAAAAGAATGCTGGCTTCAAGTGGGTAACACCATCCACACTCTGTAACGGCAGTCCACTCATCAAGTTCAGCAAAGTATCATCTTCCTGATTTGTCAAAAGAGCTATTCTTGTAGAAGGTCCATCGAATTGGGGAAAACGAACATGAGATAGGTCACTTCTATAGTTATTTCCTACACTTCCTTCAAATTCTGCCTCCTGAGCTAGAATATCCACTGCAAATGAAGAATAAAGTATTAGAAATCTTCAACATCAAGAGAGGATAAAGTTTAACATACGCTCAGTTTTTACTAAGCCTACAGCTTAACATACGCTCAGTTTTTACTAAGCGTACAGCTCAACATACGCTCAGTCTTACTAAGCGTATGGCAGACTCAAGGTTCAGCATACGCTCAGTTTTACTAAAGCGTATGGCAGACTCAAGGTTCAGCATACGCTCAGTTTTCCTTAAGCGTATGGCAAACTCAAGGTTCAGCATACGCTCAGTTTTCTTTAAGCGTATGGCAGACTTAAGGTTCAGTATATGCTCAGTTTATCTTAAGTGAATGATTTTAAAAGTTCAGTTTATGATCAGTTTGAGCGTATCAGCGTATGGTTGACAAGATGATCATCAAAAATTACACTAACACAGGAGTTAGCGTATCTCAATGAGACAAATTGCCATAGCATATTCTTTTAAGATAGCGTATTTTGATATCTCTATCAAAAATACGCGTATCTTACAGATATACGCTCCAAACATATTTTTCGTAAAAACAAAAAACATGGAATACGGCTAAACCCTAAAGAGGGAAGCGTATTTGCTGACGTATTGACCCTAAAGAGGGATACGTTTTCTGAGTTTTGTTCTAACCAGAGCCCTAAAAAGGGAATAGTTATTTGTTCATCATCTTCGTCCTCACCATAGAGAGGTTTCAATGGCCGTTTACTGCGTGAAATACGCTGACTGGCCGTCTTCTTGGTGGTGGCAGTGTCGATGGCAGGATGAGACGACTCCTCAGGGGCTTTCCCCTTTCCTTTCGCAGAAACATCAGCTTTGGACGCCATTAATGGAGGTTGAGTCGAAGACGAAGAAGGGAAAGAAGGATTTTGAGTTTCTGAAAGCACTTTTCTCTCTCGAAAGCAAAAGCTGTGGTAAAGAAATAAAATAGGTTTTGGAAGACCTATTTATAGAAGAAAGGAAGAAGTTCAAACGGCGGATATTCTTTAAACAAAATCCCTAAAGATTTGCGCTGATATTGAGGAAGATAACAAACTCATGCCAGCGTGTCAGGACTTATTCTCACTTTAAAGTTCAAAGTAATTTCGAACTTTTGAAATTCATAAAGTTCGAAAACTTTGAAGGGGGTCTTGTAGGGTGTGAAAATTATGACACGCTGACATGAGACTCAGTCAAAGCCATACGCTCAGTCCAAGTCATACGCTCAAGGCCATACGCTCAGTCAAGGCCATACGCTCATCTAAAGGCCGTACGCTCAGTGAATATTTTATTATTTTCTGAAATGACAGCACAGCATGTATTTAATAAAGGATGAATCTGATACTTCGTCTTTTGTGCAAAGACAGCTGTCCAATGAAGACTAGCCGTCGTATAGGTTTTCGAAGAGTCGGTTTTGTCTTTTACGAGGACAGCTCAGCATCTCTCATAAATGTAAAAGCCATCATTACTGTCAGTTTTGATAGTCTGTCAGCCATCATATCCGCAGTCACGACGCTCGAGAAGATTTTGTCAGTTATTGGAAGATATGGCGTATCAAAGAAGATTGATGATGGCCACGTGTCTACTTATTCAAATATGCCACGTGTCTACTTATTCAAACATATGACTCCTTCCCAATTAAGTGAGCGTATGGATCTCATACGACTCCTTCCAACTAAGTGAGCGTATGGACCCCATACGACTCCTTCCCAACCAAGTGAGCGTATGGATTCCATACGACTCCTTGTCAAGTGAGCGTATAGTTTCCATACGAATTCCTGTCAATAATGTGAGCGTATCAGCTTTATATGGTTATACGCTGTCCAAGTCAGCGTATGCAAGACATGTGCCTTCAAAAGCTAGCGTATGACTCTTCTTCTAAGGCAGTGTATCACAGCAGTTGTGTCCAGAATGATTTTCAATGAGCAGTTAACACACGTTCTCACGTGTCCTGCACTCAGTTATCCACTTCTTCAGAAGTTATGCAATGTGGCATTCATGCCATCAATCTCTCCTGAATATGCTCCACTACTTTCAACCGCACGCTAATGTGTCTCCATCAGAATTTGCCACGCGTCCCTGCAGTTATGCACACGTCAAGTAACTACCTGAGCGTATGCTTAAGGACAGTTATCCTGAACTCTATAAAAGAGAGTTTCTTCATCTTCATCAGACACTACAGTCAATTTCAGAGAGAACAGAGAGATTGCCCAGTTGCTGTCCAAGTTCTTCGAAGTTCGAGTTTTCTTCATCGCATCGTCCAAGGGATAAAGTAATCGTCTTCTAGATTAGATTCCTACAGTTGTCATTTTCTCAGATACAAAATAAATAAAGTGAATTTATTTATGGAAAACAGTACCCTGATTAGGGGCACGAAAACGTGGGTACGTCCAGCCTACGCCGCAGTGTCGGCGGTAGAACGCTGTATAGGTCATCTATAACATCTAACATCTAACAACAAGATATATAAACCTGTCATCTCCGCACGGAGGTATAACATAACATCTCAACCCTATATCTCAAACACAAGTCTAGGAAAGATAGAGCATGATATGGAATTAGATAAAAGAAAGGAACTGAATAGAGTTATCACACCACACAAAGTAGATGTCCAACACAAATAAGTACAAGACCTGAAATATAACTAAGTCACAACTAACAATCGGAACAATCCGATACAAAATGAAAACTATAAACACTAGACTAGACTAGGCACCCTCTACTGAGCTAGATGCTCCTCAGGCTCCTGAAGGTCACCCTCATGTGTCCCATAGAAGGTAGGACAGTCACCATCATCATCTGTAATATTTTCAACAGGTCCAGTCAGGACAGGAACGAGCACAATACATCTCACGCAGTTCATATCATGTTGGGAAATATAAAACATGCAAAGAGTAAGATACATGGACTGTAAAAAAATATATATAAAAACGAGAGAGATTTGATAACTGGAAATATCTATATATATGATAAGTAAGAACTGTAGGTAACCTGTGATTTAGAGCATGAGATGGTTATATAAACGGGTTAGGACATATACAAGATTTCATAAGATTGTACAAGATGGAATTTTGATCACATAACCATTTCCTACTCACCCTCCCCAATCAATACACAATGATCCAGTCAAGTTATGCTACCTTGTACAAGAGATTTTTATCATGTTTGCTCACGTGATCCTGAGAGTACAAGATTGCACAAGAGTATACATGAAAGTGGTGTACATGAAATACAAGATGTTCGTGAAAAGCACATGACAACTGTATCTGATGCACTCCGAGGGAGATAACATCGCATGACAAGATCCATATAGTATCAATCCGTGATAATAACGTGAAAGCATCATGTAAAGTAATCTAGAGCAAGAATATAAATCCTAACAAGTATGAAATGATCAGAGAATATACTCGTCTGTCACCCTGTATGACTGATATGAATAGATATCCGAACTGGTGTCACAGAGTCCTATTTAGAGTAAAAACAGGTCACAATATATACACAATGGTAAAAATAGAGTATACAATGCATACTACATGATTCTAGGTCAATCTGGTCAAAAGTCAACTCTTGGTCAACTCTGGTCAACTTTAAAAGTCAAACCAGGTAAAACTAGTCAAAGTTAGGTCAACCAATGTCAAACTAGTTAGGGTTTAATCATACTTGAGTCACTAAGTCATTTGAGTTAGTCCTAGTCAATTCTAGGTTAATTAGGTCAGGTTTGACCTAAGGTTGACTAGGTCAACTCTAGTCAAACAAGGTCAACTTAAGCCATACTAGGTCATAAGGAGTCAACTAAGTCAAACAAGGTCAAGCAAGTCAAGGTTTAGTCAAATCTAGTCATCAAGCCCTTCTAAGCCCTTTCTAGGTTAATTGGGTCAAGGTCTGACCTATAGTTGACTTTGGTCAACTATGGTCAACATTTTGGTCAACCTAGGTCTAGCAGGCCTAATGGTCTATCCTAACTCATAACCTATAGGCCATAAGCTATTATATCTAGGGCACTGGCATATACATCTATATATAATATCATATATATACACATTCATATATATATATATATATATATATATATATATATATATATATATATATATATATATATATATATATATATCATATATTTATATATGTATATAACATACCATATATAATATAACATATATACAATTATATAGAGGGAAGGAAAAGTGAGAGTGTGAGGGTGTGAGGGGGTTATGGGAAGGGGTAGTGGTGTGTGTGTGTGTAACAGTGAGAGGGGGGGTTCTCAGAATTCTGAGAATGGGCATAAACACACACACATTACATACATATTTACACACACCTATACATACATATATATATACACTCACATACACATACACATATACCCACACACTCATATACATATACATACATATACAGTACATATACAGGCAATTACACACATATATAGATAATAAAATCAATTCAAAATCAATTTTTAAAAACTGGAAAATACTGAAAATTTGGAAAATATTGTGCAGTGAAGGTAAATTGGGGGGAAACCCAAATTAAACCTAAAAACCTAGCTAAGACACGAATACAGTGGTTGGTAATCGTGCCCCCATATGTATACGTGTCGTAGGGGTCCCTAGGAGTCCACTACGATATGACACAACGTGTCCAAGAGTAAAAAATCTAAATCGGGTAAACTTCAGACACTGTGCAGTATCACAGCGTCGTGCACAGGTTCACGTGTGTGGGACACGACACACATATCCACATGTCTCGTGGTCACGTATCCAGGTTCGCCTAGGGTCAGGCTATGTGTTCCAGTGTCTGTCTCGTGTCCTCGTGTCACCAGGACACGACATGAGACGCGTATCAATCGAGAAAACTTGACTGATACACACTGCTACGCGCAGCGTCGTGCAGCGATGCAAGTGTCTCGTGGACACGACACGAGCCACGTGGGGCCTCGTGGTCATGTCCACGTGTAGCCCACGTGTTGGACTACACACTCGTGTCACCACGAGGTGTCCACAACGTGTCTAGAGTCGACACGACTCGTGCGAAGTCAGCTCTGTGCGTGTGTGCACTGTCAGTGCACGACCAGTGCACTTGTCCTCGTGTCCTCAATACGACACGAGGTGTCGTGAAATTTGAAGGGGGGCATGTCAGAGGTTGCCCCCACCTCTGTGCCAAATGGTACGTGTCCATGTGGCATGAGGAGAGAGAAAACAGGGTCGAATAGCAGGGGATTTTTTGTGTCTGTGCACAGTGTAAAAACGTGGGTTTGTGTCCGATTTGGACACGAAAAAGAATCTAAATTGTGCTTAGTCAAGTGGGTACATGTCTACTAGTCTAGGGCTACAAGAATATGTAATTTGTTTTGCAAAATAACAAAGTTCAATCCTTTGGGGCATTTCATCAAACAAGGTTTTATAACCTAGGATACGTGTCCGATATGGACACTAAACCAACCCTAGATTTTACCAAACTTGACCCACAGCTAGGGTATACCTATATGCATGCATTTATAAAGGAAAAACACAATATTAATAGGGTTAGAGGCACTTTACCTATTGAGTGAAAACTCAAAGGAAAGCCTAGAATATGGGGGTGTGTCCTCTTCACTTGGTGATGTTCTAGCCTTGTGGAATCTTGATTGCTAGCCTCCCTTAGCACCCTTGATGTTGTAGGATTCCAATGCAAAAGACTAGAGTGAATTTAGAACTAATTTGAAGAAGTTATGAAGGTTTGATGGAAGGAAAATTTCTTGGTTTAAAACATGTAAATTTGTATGCAAGGGTTTGATATGATTATATAGGAAGGGGTAGTGATAGGGGGGGTGCCCATGGCTGGTCATAGGGTGTGGGGAGGGGGTGTCCATGAAGACTTTTGTGTCTTCCTTCTTGGTTAAGGTTTGGACTTCTAGGTAAGGAATGATATTTTGAGGGGTTTAAGGAAAATATCTAATATGTAAATATCCTAGATATTTTCCTACCTTGATTAATATGCAATATCCATCCTCTAGTCTCTAGGTTAGTGGCTAACCTCTAGATTAGGGTAAACTAGGTTAGGGACTCTCATGACAATAATTAAATAATAATAATTCACATAAATCCAACAATTCCAATAATTCCTAGTAAATTACCAAAATACCCCTTAGGCTAAAAAGCCCTAACTTGATGTTCTAAACCTATGATTAGGCTCATATGATCATGGTTAGTCTCTAGATTAAGTAATCTCTAAGGTTGCACTAGCAAAATATCAAAATCACAAGTCGTGGTTTTAAATAGTTTTAAAATAACTAAAAATCACAATATGGTTTAAATATCATTATTAAATAATTATAATTACAAAATTTTAAAATTATCCTCATTTTAGAAACTGGGTGCTACACCCTAACCCTCCCCTTCCCCCAGCCCCCCTCCTCACCCCCAGCCGCCATCACCCCCTGTCCCACTCCCCCAGCCACCCTCCAACCATTCCTCACCCCCAACCACCCGTACCCCCCTGCCCCTCCCCCTGAGCCACCAGCACCCCCCTCCAACCACTAACAACAAATAGAGAGAGAGAGAGGGAGTCACGTACCAGAGGAGAGTCGCCGGAGAGAGTGAAGTCGCCGGAGAGAGTGAGAACGAGAGCGAGAGCGCCGGTGAGAGCGAGAGCGCGAGCGCCAGAGGAAGAGAGTGAGAGAGTAAAATCGATGGGGTAAATGAATCGGGGGGGATTTAATTTAGTTAGAAATTTAGCGACGTTATTATTAACGTCGCTAAATCAGTCGCATTCGCGACGACTAGCTCACACAACTAGTATACGTTATTGTCACGTCGCTATTTGCGTTGCTAGTAGCGACTGTTACCAACGTTTCGTTTATATGTCGCTAATGTCCATTATTTAGCGACGTCTTTGTAACGTCGCTAAATTTACGTCGCCAATTAAGCAGATTTTAGTAGTGAATTGAGACACGATGGTGACTCGATAGACTTGTTGTATCATTGACCGTTATTATGTTTATTGAGTCGGGAGGGGAAATACTTAGTTGGTATGTGAACAAACCCAGTTAATATTTAATGTGGATAGCTAAGTCATACACCTCACGTATGGGTTAGCCGTACCTTAAAATGTGGATAGCCATCTATATTATGTGACGTATTAGTCCGGTCGTTCACATGTTGAAAGGTATTTCATATGCACAGTCTGTTTTTATTATTCATGATCATAGTCCGGTTCCTTTATTTGCAAGTTTCTTTTCTAGTAGCTTACTTGTTCATGAATATTGTTCTCATATGGTTCATACCATACTAGTTCTTTACTTGTCCTTTACTATTATTGTTTCTTATCATTCTAGCTTATTTTGTGCTAATTATATTAAATGCATTATGGTTGTACTTTGCTCCTTTTTTGACTGGATCGTTGACAATATAGGAGAGGATGATGACTATCTCTATTCTTCTTATTATGGACTATCAGAGGGTGGTGTTAACGATGTTGGTACCGAGACTCAGGAGCCATGATCTATATCTGGAGGGATCTAGATTTACATTTTAGAATGCTTTAGTTTTACTTTCATAATTGGACCGGATTTGTCTCCGAATGGACCATATTATTATTCTGGATTTAATCTCTCTACTATTGGATTTGGATCTTATTATCTCATTATCTATCATACTCTTATTTCCTTGAATTGTGATGTGGCTGAGTATGTTTTGTATCTATGATCATTTGTACCTATGGAGGATTTATTGTATGTTACTAGACAGTGTTCTACCGCCAATACCGTGACGTATGCTGGACTTGGCTGCTTACTTGTACTCGGTTATCCGGAAGTAGGTCGTGACACATCAGGAGCGTATTAACAAGAGGAAGGCTAGCCATACGAACACCGCAAGGAGGACCGATGAAGCACCCAAAGACTCATCAGCATAAGAGGGCAGTTCCATATTAGGTTTTGGAGCACCCCACATGCTATTTTTCTGGCAAGCCTGGCCACATCCAGAGAGATTGTCGCAAGAAGCTAGGTTTATGTTGGACTTGTGGTTTCGACCAACACCAGGCGAGAGATTGTCTGAAACGACGTGATGGTCAGCAAAGATGCACCAGCTAGTTCAGATGTCGATTCAACATATTTAGATACCAGCTCTACACGCACATCCGGTGCCACACTTTAGAGATGGAGCGTACCTTCCACTAGCACCAAAAGGATATCCGAGAGATCACTTTCTACATATCAGTATCGGAAAGCTATATAGCTAGCCCGGGCATGACAACACAAACATGCCTACTCCATGTCAGCTGAGAAGACACAAACACCAGTACAAGCAAATATTGGTATGATTTGACGTGTTGTGCAAAGGACCTATAGCTTGGAGCTCCCCCTTTAGGCAGACCAATTCCCAGAATTCAAGAAGCATGTAAGTCTTCAGAAGTTATAGCCTATCCCTAACATGTTGTTGCTCGATTTTTTTGCGAACAAAGTCTCGCCCTTCTTTTCGATGCTTGTGCTCTTGATTCTATTAACACTTGTGCGTCAGCAAATATGTCTTGCAATCTACTTTAGGATTATCGTGCCAGCCCTTTTTGAAATCTACCATCAAACCCTTCCTCACTCCTGTATTTTCGTCCGACTTTTAATTTCGAGGACAAAATTTTTCTAAGGTGGGTAGGATGTAAACCCCCTAATTTTTTAAATTTTTAAGACATTTTTGATAGATATTTGAAAATTAGGAATCATTATATTTTATTCCTGTATTAAGGAGTTTTGTTTTGATTTATTTAGAATTGGTATCTCTTCAGAATAATTCCATATTACTACTACATTATGCATTTTTATTATTAACTAAATAACATTTTCTCAAAAAAAAAAATTCCGAACTCCTATACATGGGTTATATTAAATGTTATTAGTTAAACTAATTAAAATATCATTTTTCTTTCTTTCTTTATTTAAGTGTTTTCGACCAAATTTATTCAGCCAATCCCCCATATATTTTTCCTATTGCTATCAGGGGTGTCCAACCAAATTTAAATTTAGATTCTTCCGGTAGGCCCAAGCCCAAAGGCACACTCCTATTCCCCCTCTCTAATTGAGCCCTAGCAACAGCCTATATATGGGGAAAAACCAATTCTTCATTCACGCTGTAGCTGCCAGCAAACTTCTTCACCCTGTCGCACGGCTCACCAACGAGAACGTTGTATTTCGTTGCCTACGGACGCCAAGGACCGCTCCCGAAGGAAGCAGTACATGTCAACCAAGCCCCGGACATCTTGTGTAGAGTCACACGGTCGCACATCGGTCGACCTTCTCCTGCGAGCCCTTCCTCGGCACCCTTGACTATTGGCACACCCTGCCACCCAGCTTTCAGCCTCCGTGTGCTGGCAAAGATGTCGACTGGCAGGACGTATCCGCTAGTGACCCACGTCGAAGATTCGAGCACAAGAAGATGTAGGAGAGTTTTTCGCTCAGTTCTAGACCACACACCAAGCCTGGCATATTATAGGTAATATTTTGCCTAAGCCCTCCAATAAATTGCTAATGACAAGCTAGCTCGAAGCGTTATATATATATTGCTAATGACAAGCTAGCTCGAAGCGTTATATATATAAATGGGTAATTAATTGTCTGCTTTTAGATTCTTTAAGCAACTTTGTTTGTGGGTTAGAAGTAGAACAATAAGTGTCTCTTTGTAGTGGCCGGCTAATTAGAATAGGAAGTGAGTATAGCAGAAGCAGTCACTATTGACGTAGGATTTTTATTTTTAGAAGAAGAAGAAGCAAATAACAGTGGTAGTACTTTCACTCGTCACTATTCACATAGGTTTTCATACGTACATAGAGAATAAAGGAGAAGAACAATATAGTAGCAAATACTTTCTCTACTTTCCATGTCTCGATATGTTACAAGATGACTCATACGAAGATTCAACAATGTTGCGATGCTTGAAAGTTGTAACTGTGGTAAATTATTAATTTTTTATTTTATTGAGTGTAGGACCTGTGTACATCGAGTCGCACTTGGTACCAAAAGTTCACTCATATAAACCCAACTAGTCCACTCAAACAACATACAAGCCCATCTACAAAAAGTCCAACCCATTCAAACCAAAATTATTCCAAAATAAGCCAAAAATCCACACCATTTTTGTACACCGAACTCTGGCCGAACTCGGTCTTGAAAGTTTTGATAATTCCAAACAGTTGTGCAATCCCAGATATTGTGGCTTCCAACATTCAAAAAATTTAAATATACACCCGAATTTTGACCGAATTTCGTCCACAAAACTCCTATAAATAGGCATGAATTTTCACATTCTTACTCACTCCTCTTCTCTCAATCTCAGTATCCTATAGTGAACAATACTTAAGAGCTTTAACCTTCTTATCTTCAAGATCAACTCTTCAGCCTTCTAGTTCCAAGTGCGGTATCGATTAGAAGTTTAAAAGAGTTGTACAAAGCTTGACTCAAAAAGTTTCTCTCTCTCTCTTAGAAGTTGCTGTGCTCTTTGGTTCAAAGCACAAGTGAAGTCGTTGTGCCCTTCAGATAAAAGCACAAGGTGTAAAAAATTGCAAGCACTTAGGATTCAAAGCTTGTGTTTCACTATTGTGACTATAGTGGATTTGACTCTGAGCAAGAGTTCCCGGGCATGGACTAGTCCTCTCAGAGAGATACGAGAATAAATTTCTCAGTGTTTGTGTTTGCTCTCTAACTATGCTGCTTTAATACTTGTCTTATACATACACAATTTTATTCTATTAGTTTCACTATGCCTTCACTTAGAATAATGTTTTATTGGATAGATATTTCTGTCGCACTCTATTTACCTACCTCTAGAGTTGCCTAACGGTCCTTCAAGATTGACTTGTGGAGGCATGGATTAGTGAGGCGGAGGGTCCTAAGGCTAAGGATTAATTCCTTTCCTCTATATATCATTCTTTATTTTCTCTTTCTTTCTTTTTTCTCTCTTTCTATCCTCTCTACATTTCTCTTCCTCTCCATTCCTCAAGCAAGAGCTTGGAGCTTGGCCTTGAGACCTAGAGTATATTTCAAAACCCCTCTTGGTGGTGGAGTGGAAGATTAGGCTTGGAGCTTGAGATAGACATGTACATATTTCTCAAAGTGATAATCTTATTTTCTTGTATTTTTGTTTCTTTGGCATTTATGCTTAATATAGCCTTAAATATGCTTCTCTAAATTGTTTACATCTTTTGTTTATGACATTTTTTGTTTTCGTCATCAATTTTGAGTTTCGATTCCTAGAAACCCATGTTTGTGGAGTATTTTGAGGAATTCATCTTTTAAATCTCAAAAATTGTAAAATCTAATGCTCCCATATTGTAGAAAATTTGATTTCATGCGATTTTAACCTTTGAAATGTTGAATTTTGATTTAAAATAAAGTTTCTATGGCCAAAACATGTTTTAAATTTTTTTATGTCCCAACTGTTATGTCAATTCTGAAAATTCGAAGGTATTCCGCAAAAATCCAATGAATTTTTGAATTTTCACCTAGGAATTTGCTGTGTTGTTTTGGATCTTCCGCTACGTTCCGTGAAAATCCGTCAGATGGTCTGAATTTGTCTGCTTTGCCTGTTTTTGGCTATTTTTGTCCGTTCTTGTTATTATCTTGATTATTTTGATTTTGTATGTTGATTTTTGGTTTCTTATGTACTTAACACATGTTTATACCTTCATGACACTATAGAAATATTTGTTATGTATTTAACCTATTGCATCTTCGCATTGGACAATCAAGTGTGAGTATTGTCCAATATATCGCATATTGTAAGATACGATAAGTTTACCAGTTATAACGCATGAAAAGCTCGTACTCATTGCTCGTCATTCTAGAACAATTCTCTCATGTCCACGACTTGAGAATTGAGATAAAAAAAGTGTAGGATAAACGACTAGTTAGACTCACCTAGTATATTGGGAGGGGAGGATAGCTGCACTACCAGCAACTCCGATTGCCAAAGGCCCCATGAGGCATGGACGGCCCCGATTGGTGTGGCCTCCATTACCTACCAAGTTTGTGTTTTGTGCCACTTTATGTTTAGTTCATATGTTATGTTTTTTTCCAGTTAAGTGTTAATGCTATGTTATATGTTATAAGAGCTTACTCGACCCCTTGGCGATCCGGCTACCTGGAGTGCAGGTAGCGAAGTTCCTAAACTTGTAATTTTAGTAATTAAGTTTTGTGATAACCCCACTTATTTAATTGTATCAAGCCGTATGAATGATTGGTCGTTCTCTGTTGTTTGCCTTATCTTTATGCTCATATTTAGTTTATTTATCGGTACGTGGTTAGAGTGCCAAGTTCTGCTCGGGTAACGGTCTGCAACCCCGGTCCTTATTTGGTTTACGGGTTATAGTCCTGCTACAAAGTAGTTCATATGATCTCGTCGTCATTATGCTCTTTAGTTATTCATGCTCAATATTTTATTTCAATTATCACTATTGATTTTCTCGAGATGCGTGCATTGGTACTGTATAAGTCTTAACCCGCATTTACTTATTTTTGTCTCTTTATCTATTGTTGATTGTTGTGGGTTTTGTCATTCACCTTAGACTCCTTTATGGTACTTATTGCTTGGGGTTCTGACCCCAGTAGTTTTGTTTGGCCAGATTTACCTGAGGAGCCAGTGGAACTTCCTTATTTCTAACTGGATGGCCCGCATTCGTAGATTCGTGCCTTTATCTCACGAGTGTATTTTCCCCCTTACCACTCGTGGTTTTTATTTTATTTTGTGACGTTTAGTCTGGACACGTGTTAGCCATATTCTTTTGACCATTCTTTGACTTTGAACATTTTGATTGATATGTTAGACCATGGTTAGTATTTGTGATCATGTACCTTATACACTGTCAGTGTAGTATTTGTATTCACTAGCTTCATGATCATATATAATATGTATTTTGGGATGCCTTTTTTACTTTCATGATTTGATTTACTCTTGTCACTTGTGATTATTGGATGGAGATGTTAAGATTTGTCGGCCTTAATTAGGACTGACGTTATTTGCCTGTTAGAGTCCATCCACTTGTCTTCTAGACGACCGGGATCGTCGTATGATATTTTCATACCTTGTACAATGTAGGTGGCCATGTTCATCCTCGTATTTCTTTAGTATTCTATGAGCTGTGTGTGATAACAAAAACTAATGGTTCTTCAAAAAAATTGGTTCAAGTCAGACTGAACCGATTTTTTACAAAATTCGATCATACCAGGGGTGGAGCCAGGACTGAAATTTTGGGGAGGCCGTGGTACTACATATTAGAACAAGTTGTCATGTTAATTGAACTTAAATAACAAAAAATATATAAAAGAAGAAGCACAAAATAAAATTTTCAACAAAGATAAGACTTGAACTCATGTCTTTCATTTGGAAGCCCAAAATGCTACCATTAGAACAAAATTATCATTTGTACAATAAAGGGCCAAACTAATATATATGTTAAAATTGCAAATAAAATCTATATAGTAACTATTATTATTTTAATAGGAGGGGGTTTGGACCCCATGGATTCTATGTAAATTTGCCCCAGGATCAGACCAGGTCCAACCGTCAGTCCGATCCGGTTCTGCCAGCATTGGAAGTGAGGTGGAAACCCAAAGCGTTCCAGAATTTTTATTGCAAACTATCTGCAATAGAAACTTCTTGATTCCTGAAAGTGCATCGCATCAACGTATATGGATTGAATCTCGTTTTAAGCAACAGTAATTTTGACCACCCATTACTCCTTTGTGCAACAACTTTTTTCGACAGTTCTACTAGTCCATTTGAGTGATATATACTACTGCTAATTTGTTCTAGTAAGTTTTTGCTTCCTGTCATAGCGAAAATAATATATTTTTGGCTCTGAATATAAGGACTTTTATGAGACTTTTACTGGGGTTTACAATAATGGCAACGCTTGCCACGAGTGACTTCTGTTATTGATGGGACGTGATTTTTTCGATGGAAAAACTAATTTTGGTACAACACTTCGAGGAAGGTGCACAAAGAGATCCCGGAGAATTCTGTTAGATGAAATCTAATGTATCACTTCGAAGAAGGCACAAAAGAATTCGTATCAGCAGCAGCGAAAGTCCCCTAACTTTTTCTAATTAGATCAGAAAAGCTTTCGTTCAGAATGAGATAAAAGTGGATAAGCAGTATAAGAATGGACAAAATAAAAAAATGTCCTGCTGGGGTGATGGATCACCGAAGCTCAAAGCTTGATTCGTCCCACACGAACAGCTTCCAGGAACCAACAAGTTCAGAATAGAACCTATGGAACACTCTGCTCTTCTAACACCTCGGATGGCGCGGACTCCCTTTGTTTCTCTTCTATGAACCCTGAAATTTTGTAAGAAAATTGTTCTGGAACCACAAAGTGTCAGAGAAGGAGGAGAGAAACTTTTATAGTGCCAGTCCAGTAACCGTGCAACGATGCTGACGTGCTAAGTGCAAAGTGCACCAACAAAATGCCACATTACGTCTTATGAGCCCATGAGCCCGAGTTCGAGTCTGAGTCGCTAAGTCCCTACGGGGCTTGTAATGCCCCAGTCCCAAAATACATGGGACCAGATACGTATCATGCCAGCTGTATACAAACGAGTAAATAAAAGGCTCGTATGTATACATAAGCTGTAAAATGTAGGAAGCCATGCTCAAACTAAATCTCATCCACAAATATAAAGTTTTAATGATATAATCAAATAGTCATTTGTACAAACGTTGGACGGAGACATATCCGCTACTAATAAATTTAAATAAGAAAAAATGTACAAATAAATGATTTGGTCGAGCGAAGCAAATGATGAGTCCAAGAATAATTCTCACGAATGAAGGAATGAGACATGGCCTTAGCTAGAGCACCTGCAAGAAATCACGAAGCACATACCTGGAGGGATCACCAGGTCCTCAAAGGGACGTAACAAGACACATAATATCATGCCAATAAACTGAATAATAAAAGCTTAACATAAAAGTATTCATAAGTAAAGGTTCCTAACCATTCTATGTGGAATGTACTTTAGAGGACAACGTTCTACGCAGGGACTAACGGATTCACGCAAGCAAGTAATAAAGAGTGGCCAACAAGTAGCGCTCATCCGAGACACTATCGGCCGGATAACACGTAGCGCTCATCCGAGACACTATCTCCCAAATGTGTGTAAAAATAAATGTAGCTCCTACGCTAGTAGCTGTCCCCTTCCCCCAATGATACTATATGTGTGTCATAACTATGACACACAAACACGTGTCATTTCCACCATATTGTTTAATCCTTAATAACTGTAAAGTCTTCTACACAAATCTATTAGCAGTTATATCCTAACGCACGGCCTGTACGCACCGATGTACGATCGGTATACAAGTCCGAAGCTATATGCGACTCACAACTTACACACAAGCCGTGGCACATCGTGACAGTTTATGAGATACTCTAAACATATGGTAGTCCCTTAACTCTAAGCCAATTGCATAAAATATAGTAATTTACATCTACATATAATTTAGAAGGAAACAACTTGAAAATAAATAAAACATGCATGATATTGAGCAGAAAATTTAAACAGTAAAGGCAAGGTGTCTTGCCTGGTGTGTCGCCTGGTGGTACGATGTTCTGTCATGTTCCAATAGTCCAATAGCCATGGTCGATGCATAAGGGTCTGAAATTCGTAAAAAAATAGAATTACAGAATTTAGTCACAACTGAAGATTGACAGACATTGAGAATTTACGGGAAAAAGTATTTATACTAATTTAGAAAATATTTATAATCAAATTTGATTAGTCTAAAAATAGTTTTGCGAAAATACTTGAAAATAATTGAAAATTATATTTTGTTAGTCAAATATATGTAACTAAATATGTTAAAATTCTAAAAGTCATTTTAACAGTAAGAGTCCCAAATTTTGTCAAACATAATAATATAATAATTTAACTAGGGTTATAAACTAATTTGAAATGAATGAAAGCCCAATACCATATTTAGTTAGAATAGAATCTTTGAAAATAGTAAATGATACAAAAATGAGAAACAATTTACCATAAAATTATATGTAGAAATTTTTAAGAAAAATAAATAGTCATAACTCATAGCTATCCATTCCAGCAGTAGCCTTAATAATAATAATAATAATAATAATATTATTAATATTAATATTAATATTAATATTAATATTAATATTAATATTAATATTAATATTAATATTAATATTAATATTAATATTAATAATAATAATATTATTATAAATCCTAAAATATCTACCAGCATACATTACAATAATGATTATAATAATATTAATAATAATATAAACTTTAAAAAACTACTCTTCTCAATCCATCACAGTGAGAGAGAGAGAGAGATGGGAAAGAGAGAAAGAAGCGGGGGGGCTCACCCGAGGGCTTTTGTCGTACGGAGGTCGGAGGGACACAGGGCACCCGGAAAGACGGAAAGGTGGCGCGGTGGCGCGACATCCGTCGCCGGAGCAGGCGCGGTCGGCGTGGCCTACAGAGGCGACGACAGCTCCGGCCGCGGCCGAAGTGGCGCTGATGGTCGGCGCCGATGGGCGCACGATGGAGTCGCCTAACGACGGCGTTACCAGAGGGATAGGTGACGCAGAAAGGACCATCGGGCTCGACGGATCTCGGGCTCGGCAAAGATCGGGTTCAGGTTAGTGTTTGCTTCTTCTTCTTCCATTTCTAGTAATGATGATGGTGGTTTGGTGAAGGGGGTCCGGCGGTGTGATGTCGGAGGGTGAGGGTGACTGTTGGTGGTCGGGGCTTTTCCGGTGTTGATGGAGACACTTGGTGACGGGAGTTGGGATGTCGGATTTGGCGGGGGTGGTTGTGATGGGTGGTGGTTCTGGTGGCGATGGTTATCGATGTGGGGGTGAGGGGGTTCGTCGAAAAATAACAGGGAAAGGGGTGGTGATGGTTACGCCGATGGTGGCTGCTGGATGGTCGGATGGCGATGGGGGTTCGGCGAAGACGGGAAGGTGCTAGATGTCAGAGAAGGGGTGCCGGAGAGACAAAGGCAGGTGGTTGTGGTGGTTATTGTTGTCGTGTCTGTTTGCCATAAAAATCAACAACAGGTATTACAGAATACTGGAATTGATTGCAAACTCGCTTGTACAAAGAAAGGGGCCTAGAAAGAAAGTCTAGGAAACAATCTAAGTACAATTGTTTAGTTTTAATTCTGGGGGGTGACGTTGGAGGCTCGGGAAAGTGCTATCAACTCTGCCTTACTCCGTGGACTATCTGATGCAGTCTCTAGCTCGTGAAGATATTGTTTTTTTCTTGAAGGTTGCCAGCCTTTTGTAGGGGTGTGGCACCCTGCTATTTATAATAGGATAGATTTTGAGCCGCATAGATGGCTTACGGCCACGTGGTTGATTAGCACCCGAAGACCCGCTCTTGGACTGCCATCTGTCGGTTTGTTGGGATTTTGTTGCAGTAAATCTGGGTAGTTGAGGAATTGGTCAGATTGCCACGTGTCCCGTTGCGTATAACATTCTCAGTCTTCGATCATGCGGGATCGCATGAGATTCATGCATGCGGCCTAGATCACAATTACTCTCGGCTGCCTGTAGTTCTAGAAATTTTGGGGCCGTATAAGCTGGGCCGCATGAGGTTCATGCGGCTTGGATGACGCTTTTTTTTGGTCGTATGGAGGCGTACGAACCCTGCTTTTGGGCGACGTCTCACGTCTTATCTTTCTTGTCGAAGTGTTAGAATTGTCATATTTTGTCAGGACTTGTCAGCTTTATCAGTTGAACTGCTCCTCCTTGGTCGCATATTTTCTTTCTACAGCAGTTCATCGATGGGCCGCATATGTCTTTGAACAGTCATGCGGCTTTCCTTCATGTGGACCTGTTTGGCCCAAGGTACCTATGCGACAATTGGTAATCCGCATGAACACCATATTTTTTATGTTTCTACAAGACCCCCTTCAAAGTTTCCAAATTGCAAATTTGGAATACTTTGAATAAGAAGTATGAAAAATATGCCAAGCCGTAGGGAGTCTTCAAGTTGCAGGAAGTGGTTTTCGAACTTGAGTCGCAGAGAAATACTGAGCCACAGGGGGATCCTGAGTTGCAGGGACGCTTCGAACCGCAAAGAGTCTGCCAACTGTCACTGCTGCATATAATGCTCTTGATTCGATTTCGGATTTGGGTTCTCTTTTTCGAGATAAAGCTGACGGTTACTAGGGATAAAATCTCCGAACGTCATCATTATCTTTAATGATCTCGAGAATCGAAGCGGCACCCTTTCTGGAACCTCTATAAATAAAAGTGATTTTGAAGAGAAATTTTTCTCTTTTTACCTCCTTCTCTTTCATCTTCGTCTTCCTGTCTTCAATGGCTCCCAAAGCTTCCAAGTCGACTGCGGCCAAAGGAAAGGGGCTTGCTTCTCCATTGAGGATGGCGGACTCCTCTTCCACTCACTCCGACATGCACCTTTCTATCAAAGGTAAGGACAGTAGGGAGACGATGGCTATGTCGAGCTATATCGCTTTATGTGTAGTAAGCCTTGGTCGATGCGTGCCCTATCTCAGTTGAACTTTATGTGTTCTGTATGATAGGGTCGTATAAGCTGAGTCGCATAAGTGCTGCATAAATGACTCAGGATTGATCTTCATCAATGCTGCATGGTTGTACCGCATAAGTGTCGCCTGACTGAGCCGCATGGGTGTTTCATATCTCGAGCCGCAGGAGCGCTTCAAGCCGCATAAGTGCCTCATTATCGAGTTGTATGAACATTTTGTAACTGAGCCGCATAAGTATCTCATGACTGAGCCGCATGAGCATATGTCTCCTACCGCATAGGTCTTGTTTTGGCTAGGTTTTGAAGAATAAACTTCTAACTTTTGCTTCTTCTCTGTCTTTTGTAGTGGACTTGCCCTTAGCTCCCTCGGGAGAACTCTTAATAGGATATGTCCAATCTGTATCGAGTGTAACTTTTGATCAGATAGTCGAACGTGTGTCGACTCAGATTAATCGAAATCAACCTGAAGACTGGCTGAGGGAGATCAGAAACCAGTCTTTCTTTTTCTTACTTAGCATGATGAACTCCGGGCAACTGAATGGCATTCATCTGAAGCCTCTGTTTTTATTCGGGGATGCCCTGGCTATTTCAGATCCGAGCGTCATAGAGACTCTTGAGAGTTGGGATTTCTATTTTCAGGGGGAGGCAATTAACATACCCTTGATGGAGCGCCACTTTTCTTTATCTGGTTTCAATATAGTACCTTTTGAGAGGAAGATGTCGAGTTCTTTAACTTTGGATCAGCAGGGGATCTTTGTAGGCCGTATCCATTTCAACAACCTTACGAGGTCAGTGGTCGCAGTGAAGGAATCAATGATCTACTCCGTCATTGGGCTGGCGACTAGCAGTCTCATCAATGAGTTGAAGTCTAATATGTTTTTCACTGAAGATGACACCTTTTTGAATCAGATTGCTCGTAAAGGGTCATACCCTGCAGGGAGACTGTCCTTACTAAACTGGCAGCATCATTCCCCTCCCTGGTTTAACCTGACTTCTTGGATCCTGGCGCAATATGAGGGTACCCTTCGACAGATTGACCTCTACTATGCCATCAGAGGCTCCTGTTATGGCTTGTTTATGAACCCGAAGTTATTTATGGCTTTGCTTGAGATGTATAATTGCCAGACGGGGACCTTTTTTACTCCAGGTGGAGAGATAGGGCTCGCTCTCCACGAAATGCATAGTGTGTCCAGATTGCCCTGGGCGATGAGTCTTATGAAGAGTATTCCCCGACAAACAAAGAATTCGAAGAATTAGAACGGCGGTATCCTGGGTTCCTAGCCATATATCAGGAATTGCTATGTCACCACAGCACATGTCAACAAATATCTAAGAAGAAGGATAATAGTTCGGAAGGGAACCTTTCTCACATAATGGCCTGGATTGGCTATCTTTTTAACCTTAGCGCATCCGGTCGAGTTGCTGTTAGGAGTCCCCAATCTCTGAAGCAGGTGGATGAGCAGGTGCGAAGTACTAAAAGGTCCCGTGCTGCTGGTGAAAGATTTGGGAGCCTGAGTGATACCTTTAGCTATTTTTATCATGATACTCAACCTCTGTCTGCTAAAGCTATCTTGGCCGGATACCTGATGATCTGGTTGAGGGTATGCATTGTTTCAACGGGTTCCAGTGCGATCGAGAGGATTAGCCGCAACTTGATCCTCCCAGCGGTGAAGTTGGTTTTTGGGGCCAAGTTGGCTCTGCTTCCTGCGATGGTATGCAGCATCCATAGGGGTCTCCGTTCCTTTATATCGAAAGTCATTACTCGTAATCTTACGAAACCCTTCAACATGATTGAAATGTCGTATCATTATTTAATGGAAGGTTATTGATGCATTACCCCTCTCTGATGTGACCTGGTCCGGAGGGCGATGCGACAAGTGACGATGCCTTCATCTACCATTATTGCGACATGCCCGAAAACTGTACCAGCTTTCCTGATTGCCTAGTCACTCTCGCGCGAGTGGATAGATACTCTTTTTTTGTGTCGGTCCCACCTTTTACCGAGGAGGATATGGGACGCGTTCATTTTGATAGTGCTGTTGCACCCGAGTCTTTATCTGAAAAACTATTTCGCTGGTTGCAGAGTATCCGTCCTTCCAATCTGGTGTACCACAACCGTAATGTTGTATACCTATAGCCATACCTACCTAGCCAGTATTCTCAGTAATTTGGGTATAGCCAATTATACTTGGATCCCCCTAACCCTTGCCTGGGTTTCGAGGGGAGTGTCTTGGATGGTATCCGAGCCTGGCACTATTATTCGGCGATCCATACCCAGGCCAGCTTCGTCTTACCTGATGCCGAGACTTCGGAGCGTATCGCATACATGGCGGCTCTTCGTTACGTATCTATGACTGTGCCTCCCAACGACTTTGATCCTCGTACCAGCTTTATTTTTGGTACAAAATTGGAGGAGCGACTGAGGGACTCTCGAAAAAGGACGAGGAAGGAAAAGAAAAAGGTTTTTGATTCTGACTCTGACAGCACGGAGGAGGAGAAAGATGACTCTGAGGGTCTCCAGCCCTCTACAAGTCCTTTGGCTATACGTATGCCTTCACTTGTGTCGAATCCTCCATGTTCACCAAGCGGACCCGAACCTCTTATCGCTGGTAGACCTCGATTTCAGAAGCGGATCGCGGCTAGGTTCCGTAGGCTTGGCATGGGGGAAACAGGTAGTGGCGCCGAAGTTGATATGAGGGTAAGTTCTTCCACGATAAGTCCCAATGTTGTCCTTGGAATATTATCTGAAGGCTCTCCTTTACAGGCATCGGAGGAGACAAACCTTTTATCACCAGCTGCCTCCCATGCGGCTTCTTCTTTGGGTGCCGACCCCGAAGTTGTGGGCTCCTTACAGGTTGGTGCTGATATCATTACGTCTGTACCTGGAGCAACAGGGGCGGGAGGAACAAGCCTTGATGGTTCGGATGTCGCCGCTGACCCCACCAGAGTTATGGAAACAGTGAGAGGAGCCAAGACAACTCCTGCTGAGCCTCAGCCGTTCCCCTTCTCCTCTGGTAAGCTATACCGCTTTCTCACTGTAGGCCTCAAAAATGAAGTCACGCTGAGTTGATCAGAACAAGTCACGCAGAGTGATCCGAGAAGCAGCACAAAAGATACGCTAAGTTCTGCCTGTCCATCTCCTTTAGAAATCACGCAGAGATAGCTCAGCCATACGTCAGAATCATAATAACTGACAACACAGCAGTCAAGAAACGTCTTCTCGTATGCCACGTATGCACAGAACTCGAGAGATCATCGCCGTCTTTTGCGTGATTTTCGAAATCTTCCTTAGCAAGACTCACTCTTCACCAAGTTGGCATGACTTTGGGTCTTATCTTTATTTAATGCGGCTGACAATATAATCAATGTCAGAGATTTTATGTCAGACGAAGCGTGCCAAATCAAGACAGCTGGCGGTTTGCGTGGATTCTGAACCTTCTCCTTCCTCAAGTTTGCGTAGATTTTTGAGTTATTCTTCTCAAAGCCTGCGTGAATTCTGAAGTATTCTTCTTCAGAGCTTGCGTGGATTTCGCCTTCAACGAGTCTGCGTCAACGAAACTGCGTAGATTTTTGCCTTCAGCAAGACAGCGTGGATTTTATTTCAACTGGAGTACGTGGCAGCCATGCCACCGATCTCTCTCTCGCGTGCCCAGTAACTTGCACACGACCCATGCACTAATGCCATGTGTCCAACAGTTACGGGCCACGTCCAGTAACTACTCACTAACCCTGTGTGTATTTAGAGTCTGCGTGACTTTTCAAATGCACCAGTGGTGAGGTAGTTATCTTTTCAGTTACTGTTTTGACTCTATAAATAGAGTTCTTTTTTCTCATTTATTGTACAGATACATTGATATCTACTGTCAAAATTTTGAGAGCTTTTCTTCTTCGCATAGTCCAAGGGATAAAGCGATCGACTTCTAGATCGGATTCCTACAGTTGTAATTTTCCCAGAAACACAACAAATAAAGAGAATTTCTTTATGGAAAATAAATTGGCGACTCTGCTGGGGAAAACCATCTCCTCTTCTGAGATGGTAACAACTCAATGCGACACTTCGTCAATCGGCTCGACGAAGAAGGTGATGACGATCAAATTCGATCAACTCGCCTATGAAGAAATGCAGTGGGCTAAGGGTGGCAAGCCCATTCCAGCCTCCATCATCACTGTCAAGTCGAAGGGACACTCTGTCTATGTCCCTAAGAATCAGTTGGCAGTCAATGGTGAAGTCTCTGCCACAGTGTCTACTCCTAACACTGGCAAGAACTCCACTGCAAGCACGCACACTCTTGTGCGCTCAAAGATGGCAGTAACTAAAAGTCACGTTGACAGTACTGGCTCCTTAGCCGAATCTGTTCTAGCGTGCAAATTCAATTCTAAAAGTCACGCTGACAGTACTAGCTCCTTAGCCGAATCTGTTCTAGTGTGCAAATTCAACTCTAAAAGTCACGTTGACAGTACTGGCTCCTTAGCTAAATCTGTTCCAGTGTGCAAATTCAACTCTAAAAGTCACGCTGATAGTACTGGCTCCTTAGCCAAATCTATTCCAGTGTGCAATCCCACATTCAAAAGTCACGCTGACAGTACTGGCTCCTTAGCCAAATCTGTTCCAGCGTGTAATTCTAAAATCAAAAGTCACGCTAACAACTCTGGTTCTTTAACCAAGTCTGTTTCAGCGTGTATTTCTTCAGAGAAGAATAACTCCTTAGTTATCTCTTCTTCTTCACCGAGTTCTACTAGAACTGGGGGTGGTCTTCCACACAAAGTCCCTTCGAAAAGGAATAACTCTTTAGTTGTTTCTTCTGCTCCTGTAGTTTTTACTCTAGGAACAGCTTTGACTGATACTTTTGTTAGTCAAAGGAAAGGAGATGGTCTTTTGACTACTCTTCCTTCTGGACATTCTATGTCTCAACATCTGAATGAGTCTAAGAAGAAACATTCCTTAATGTCTTCTTCTTTGATTTCTTCAAATTGGGCACAGAATCTGTCCATTAAAGAGGGTCTGTTACCAACTCCTAATCAAGGGAGTGGTTTAACTCTTCCTTCTCTGCAAATATCCAGATCAATGGAAGGAAAACTCCATATTTCCAAAATTAATATGTTACCTTCCACTGATTTAAGAACAAAACTCAGCACTTCTGGTGTTAAGAAACCATACCAATTGGATATGAGGATAAAAGATCCAGATGCAGAGTATGCAAGAAATTATGTGGCTCACATTAATCACTTTTTGTATAATCAAGAGCCATCAAGACCCAAGAACAGGAAGTATATTCCTCAATCTTCACAAACAGATTTACGGGAATATCTTCAACAGAAGAGAAGGAGTAATTCTATATCAAAAGAACATGCTGAATGTGACTTCTATCCAAGAGTCATAATTCAGTGCAGATGTGAATCAACAGTTCAAGACCATGGTGATCATGAATGTGACTTCCAGCCAAGAGTCACAATGCAATGCAGATGTCAAAATAAACGACAGTCTGTCTTTAATAGGATTCAGTATGAACCTGTGCCTGATGAAGATGAGCCTTTGTTTGCCTCTGTCAACATGACTTCTCGGGACACCGGGGGTAGAGTTGATAGTCCAGATGGAGTATATAGAAACACCAGAGCAAGTGTCCTGGCTTCTAGTCAAAGAAATTTGATCCCTGAAATTGATTCTGAATTTCTTGGAGAATCTAACTTCCCACCTCTTCCTACTGGGGATAATTCTCCTATAGTTGACTTTGATACACGAAGCAATGATTCAGAGCATACAACATCTACTAGTTCATCAATAATCCCTCATACAGTCACGACTTACATGGTTGATGGGAATACTGATGAACCTTCTTCTTCCCTGACTCCTCAAGATCAAAGGAATGCTTCTTTGGAACAGCAAATGAAGTCTATGACTGACACAATGAAGTCAATGTATGAACTCATGACAGCTCAGTTGCAAAATCGACAGACTGTATCAGATGCCATACCAGTTGATACTGATATAAGTCCAGTACAAGTTCCTCCAGCAGTACAATCCAATACTCCTGGACATGCTCAACCAAATCCTAGTCTCTCTGGAGCTGGGGGTAGTACTTACAATGCTGTTCCTCCTCCCAACTATTCTCTACAAGCCACAACTCCACAATCTTCGGGAGTTGTCTCTGAAGAATTAAAAAATCTCAAAACTCAATTCGAGGCATTCAAACAGAAGGATGGTTTACAAAGGTTAGGCATCAAGCAGCCTTATCCGATAGAATGGAAGCAAGTATCATATCCTCCTAAATACAAGCCTCCTACTATCTCATTCTATGATGGAACCACTTCTCCAAGTCAGTTTATCAATCACTTTGAAGTGATGACTGATCAACTACAACCAAGTGATGCCCTCCTTACTCGGGTATTTATTGGATGTCTCAAGGAAACGGCTTATGAATGGTATAGAAGTCTCCCAGATGGGAGTATTATCTCATTTGCTGGTTTCAAACAGATGTTTCTTGAAAGGTTCTATGAAGGGCTTAATGACATGACTATGTCTGCTCTTATTAGAATCAAGCAGAAAAATAATGAATCTACAGAGGAATATATTGAACGGTTTCGAAGAGAAGCTCTGAAGATGCCTCTTGGAACTCCTGATGCTGTCACCATTGACACGTGCAAATCAAACTTGTTGCCAATCATCAGTATGTGGACAGGGTCCACTCAATTTCAAGATTGGCCTTCCTTCATAGTCAGTACTAAAGCTGCAGAAATCAGTGCTGAAATCTTCAAAGGTTTAGGAGTAGAGATGACTCCTAAAGAAACAGGACAAGGTGCTAATAATAAAAATAATGCTCGCAAAGGAAAAGAAACTCTTGAAGTTAATCTTCAGAGCAAAGATGCATCAAATGTTCAAACTCCTGCCTCTACAACTCAACAATCAAGAACACCTCGCCCCAGAGAAGAATATTCTTTTGATGACGACGATGTCCTTGGTATCTTTGAATGTCTGCTGAAAGGTAATAAAATACAATTACCAGAGATCAAGAAACCTGATGAAGCTGGTAAGACAGATCATCCTAAATACTGTCCATATCACAGAATGCTGGGTCATACAATTCGTACATGTTATGTATTAAAAGGAAAGATCCAAGAAATGATTAAATCTGGAGCTATCTCTCTTACTCCAAAAGGGAAGACCGTCACCTCCAACGTCGTCTCTATGCAATTTGGAAATTTTCCTCCTCAACTCCTTGAAAGTGGGATTGTTCCTATTCCCAAGGCAACTCTTGACATAGTGAATCTTCCTCCTCCACAGTCTGAAGGATTAGTGCCAATCACTTTGGGAACAGGGGAAAACATGTGGATCCATCCTGATCTAGTGGCAGATTTTGAATCGCCTTCTCCTCAAAAGATTTCTTCTCAAAAATCCAAGAAGGCTGGAAAGATCAAGTCATGTCATATGACTTCTCTTGGGTCTACCTCTGACACAGAGCCAAAAGACAAAGAAGAAGCACTTGTTAGTGCTACTCGAACGGGGAAAACTTACCTAAAGGATTATTCTAAAAATCCTGAAGATCCTACTGATATCCCTTCAGATGCTAAAGATGCTCCTAATGTTCCTCCCGAAGAAGAACCATCTACTGAACCTGTTCCTCCCAAGCCCACGGCTCTGGAGAAAGGCAAACAACAGGCTCGGTTTGATAAGCCAATCAAGAAGTCTTCTCCTCTTGGACTTCAGAAGCCTTACAACTTCGACATTTTGGCTCAGCTTGCTAATACTCCCGCTAGAATGTCCCTTTTTGAACTTCTACGTCTTTCCAAAGAGACTCGGGAGACGTTAAGTGAAGCACTTCTACAAGCTGACTCTTGTCTTGCACAATTGAAGAAGCCGGATGCGGAACCTGCCACTTGCTTATATTGCAACAGTGTACTGGAGATTATCCCAAATATCACCTTTACACAAGACGACATGTTACTGGAGGATAATCGACATGACCGACCTCTCTACTACACTGGTTATATTGATACGATGAAGATAGATCGTATTCTCATTGACCCAGGGTCTGCTATAAGCATAATGCCAAAGAGTTTATTGGATGAACTAAAAATCCCTCTTCACAAGCTCTCCAAGACGGTTACTACTATCTTGGGATTCAATCAAAGCCGAAGTGAGCCTTTGGGAAAGATTCATCTGAAGCTTCAGATAGGTGATTTCAGATCTAAAGCCACTTTCTATGTGATCGAGATCGCGGGATCCTATAATCTTCTTCTGGGGAGGCCCTTTCTTCATGAAAATAATGTGGTGCCCTCTACTCTTCATCAATGTTTTAAATACATTGATAGCAATGGAAGAGTACAAAAAGAAGTTGCTGATATAAATCCCTTCCATGGGGTTGAAGCTTATTTCAATGATTCTCGAATGTACAAAGAAGAGTATACAAGGATCATACAAGCTATGGAGAAAGAAGATGCACAAAGTGAGACTTTAATAATCCCTGTTAAATGTCGAACTACTCAGCAACAATCTCCTAAACCCTCTGGAAAAGATTCTTTCATCATTCCAGTGAGTGGACGGATCTCTCCGTTACCTCAGTCATCTACTCAGAATACACTGATCATTCCTGTCAGTGGGCGTACTACAGTTCCTGTACCTTCACAAGATACTCTGCTAATTCTAGTTGGAGGGCGGACTACTCTTCCTACTCAAACTTCAAGGGAGCTCACCTCTTCTGAGCCATTTGTTATCGATCTTAATCGAAACAAAGCTTCTTTTTCTTCTCCCCCTTTAGTCATTGACTTGGCTAAAATCTCTAAGGCTCAGCCTTCTCCCAATGTAAATATTACTACTTTTATATTTAATGAAAAGTCTCCACCTTTGCAGTACGTTGATGTGTGTAATTATGTTCATAGTTATTTACATCTGTTAGATGACTTGAACACAATAACCATAGGAGTTGTACAGACTGTTCATACAGATGTATCTCTAGAACCTGTACAATCTTCATACTTTCTAGTTCCCAGCAGAAAGCCAGGAGACATTCCAATATTCTTCTACAAAGGGCCTCAAAATCCTTCTGATCTTGAAGATGATGACAAAAATGATGATACTGGAAGATTACAACTACGTCGTTATAGTCAGCAATCTAGAGACATCATCAAAAATATGGGCTATGACTTCAGGACTGGCCTTAATAATGGAAAAGGAAGAAAAATGTATGTCCGGATTCCTCCTTTGAAATATGGAAGGACAAAATGCGGATTGGGTTATACTGCTCCTACTCCTTTCATCAACATTATCCATGAAGATCTTGAGTCTAACGAAGATAAGAGATCTGATTCTTCTAGTACCACTTCTTGGGATTCCGATACGAGTATCGGTGACTTCTATTGCAACCTTCTGTCTTCTAACATGGTTTCCATTGACCATTCTGAAGAAAGTGATGAAGACGAAGAAGAGTTTGAAATCTCACCTGAATCAGAACAGTGGGCCCAAAGATTAGATAATCAATGGAAGTTTCGTTTCGAGCAAAAAGAACCTCCGACTGAAGATAAACTTGTTCAAATAGATGTTGGCGAAGAAGGATCTCCCAAACCAATATTCATCAGTGAAAGTCTTTCAGAAACTGATAAAAAAGACATGATTAAACTCATTCGTGATTATATCGATGTCTTTGATTGGAGTTATGAAGATATGCCAGGGCTTGATCCTCAAATTGCAACTCACAAGCTCAATATCTTGCCGAATGCTAAACCGGTCAAACAACAACAGCGACGATTTCGTCCAGACATCATGGATGCAATTGAAGCTGAAGTCAATAAACTCATTACCTCTGGGTTTATTAGAGAGGAACAACATCCCGATTGGGTGGCTAATATTGTTCATGTTCTTAAAAAGACTGGCAAGATCAGAGTATGCATAGACTTTCGCGATCTCAATGCGGCGTGTCCTAAAGACGAATTCCCTCTACCAATCACTGATGTCATGGTTGATAATACTTATGGATTTGAATGAATGTCATTCATGGACAGGTATTCTGGGTACAATTAGATCAAAATGTTCCCAGAAGACGAGAAGCACACTTCTTTCAGAACGCCGATTGGTACATACTGTTATACAGTTATGCCATTCGGTCTCAAGAATGTAGGAGCAACTTATCAACGAGCTATGAGCACTATATTCCGTGAACATTTACGGAAAACAGTCGAATGCTATGTTGATGATATTGCAGTCAAAAGTCGACAAAAGGAGGATCATATCCAAGATTTGAAGACTATATTTGATCTAATGCGTAAGCATCAATTAAAGATGATCCCTACTAAGTCCTTCTTAGGCGTCTCTAGTGGTAAATTTCTCGGCTTCGTCATTACCTCTAAAGGTATACACGTGGATCCCGAGAAGATCAAAGCCATCCAAGAGATGCGTCCTCCACGCACCTTAAAAGAGCTACGAGGATTTCAAGGAAGAATCGCTTATATCAGGAGATTTATCTCTAATTTATCAGGACGCTGCAGACCATTCAACAAACTTATGAAGAAAGGTGTCTCTTTTGTCTGGAATGATGAATGTCAGAAAGCATTCGATGATATAAAACAATATCTAATGAGCCCTCCAGTATTGGTACCTCCCGTCTCAGGAATACCGTTCCTCCTCTATACTCGAGCAATGAGTCATTCATTGGGTGCATTACTCGCTCAAAAGAATCAAAATGGCCATGAACAAGCCATTTATTATCTCAGCCGCACTATGACCGGAGCTGAACCTCGATATTTACCGGTTGAAAAAGAATGTCTAGCCTTGATGTTTGCTGTCCAAAAGACACGTCATTATATCATTGGCCAGACTATTCATGTCATCTCCAAGATCAATCCTATACGGATCATGATGAAGAAACCCAGTATTTTGAATTCTCGATTGGCTAACTGGGGAATCCTACTTGCTCAGTATGACATGCACTATATTCCTCAGAAATCAGTCAAAGGACAAGCTTTAGCTGATTTTCTGGCTGCTCACTCAATTCCAGAAAATTCAAAACTCTATGATGAAATCCCAGATGAAGTCCTAGATTCAAATCAAATTGCTGAAGAAGATCCTACTTGGCGTCTATTCTTTGATGGAGCATCAAGAATTGGTCCTAATGGCGATATTGTTGCTGGAGTTGGAATTGTTCTTGTATCGCCAGAAGGTCTTGCCATCCAAAGAGCTTATTCTCTCGATCAGCCGTGTTCAAACAATGTAGCAGAGTACAACGCATTGCTTATTGGTCTTCAACTCGCTAAACATCTGAATATTCAACATTTGGAGGCATATGGAGACTCTAAACTTATTGTCAATCAGATCAGGGGTACTTATGAAGTTCGCCATCAAGATCTGGTTCCTTATCATAGAGTGGCCATATCTATGGCCTCATCATTTAAGGAATTCTTCATTGAACATGTTAGGCGAGTATGTAATACAGAAGCTGATGCCCTTGCTAATCTTGCAGCGGTGCTGGCTATCCCAATCAGACGGCAACAAATGATTGTTGTTCGTAGTCGAAAATTATTTCATCTTGAAAATAACCTGACTCTAGGACTTCCAGTTGACATTGAAGAATCAACATCTCATGACGTCAACACAACAAGAGGATTTGGATTTAGTCGTAAATCGATATCATCTTCATCCGATTCCAGCATGGAATTCATCTTCAGTAACTCGACTGAGAATCAGAATACGGATAAAGATTGGAGACTTCCTTTCTTAGATCTTGTATTGTATGATATTCTTCCGGATGATCCGAGTGAGGCAGCATATATCAGACGACGATCACTCAGATTCTATTACAATCATACAACAAAGACCTTATATCGTCGAGCTTATGATGGTTTACTCCTTCGGTGTATTGTCGGTGATGAAGCCCAACAAGTTATTCGTGAAGCACATGATGGAATTTGTGGAGCGCATCAACCTGGGCCAAAACTTCAAGACCGTATTCGACGGATGGGTTATTATTGGCCAACTATGGTATCAGATGCCATTGAATATGCAAGGAAATGCAAAGCTTGCCAAATCCATGCGGATTTTATACATCAACCTTCGGAATTTCTACATCCGACGGCAGCATCATGGCCCTTCGAAACTTGGGGCATGGACATTGTCGGCCCGATCAATCCACCGTCATCTAAAGGTCATCGGTTCATTCTCGCAATAACCGATTACTTCTCCAAATGGGCCGAAGCTATTCCTTTATCTGAAGTTAAGACGTCTAATGTCATCAGCTTTATTAAGCACCACGTCATTTACAGATTTGGTGTTCTTCGACGCATTGTTCATGATAACGGACCACAGTTCGTCAGCCAGAAATTTACTCGATTCTGTGACGATCACCGGATCAATAATGTTGCTTCTACCGCATATAATCCAGCAGCTAACGGATTGGCAGAAGCTTTCAACAAGACTATCATCAAACTCCTAAAGAAGTTTGTCTCCACTAACAAACGTAATTGGAGTGACAAGCTCGGGGAATGCTTGTGGGCTTATCGCACTACAGTCTGTAATGCTACTAAGTATACACCTTTCTCTCTGGTGTACGGATCTGAGGCTGTTCTTCCATTAGAGATTCAAATTCCTTCTTTAAGGATAGCAATCGCTAATGAACTCACTGCTGAAAATAATGATCGTCTTCGACTTCAAGAATTGGAGGCTCTGGATGAAAAACGGTTATCTGCTCAACAGAATATTGAATTCTATCAAGCTAGAATTTCAAGGGCTTTTAACAAGAAAGTCAGAATTCGAACATTTCAGAAAGGAGAACTTGTGCTTACTGTCAGACGCCCGATGACTATGACACACTTGAGTAAGGGCAAGTTTGATGCAAAATGGGAAGGTCCATTCATTGTCAATAAGATCTTTTCTAATGGGGCTTATCAACTCACTACTCTAGATGGTAAAGCCACTATGATGCCCATCAACGGCAAATTCTTGAAGAAGTACTACGTCTGATATTTCTATCAAGATTGTCCTCCCATCACTCTCCAGCTGTTTTATTGTTCTTTCCGAAGAATCATTCTGATATCTATTATCCCCAGTGGAGATAGGTATTCTACTTTGTATCGTTTTCTCAACAAATTTGATATCCAGAAAATTATGTCCACATTACCTCTGAATTTTCTATCTCAATATCATATTTATGAAAGTGATATTTAGTCTTTCTGATTTCTGAGTCAAAAGATCAATGAATAAAGGCAAAAATATAAAGTGGGAAGGATATATCGTAAACAAAGTTTCCTTAAACGGAGTTTATTTGAGACAAATCCCTCAAGAAAAAAAAAGTACATCATCATGGAAGATCACTGTGATCCCTTTCATATTTGGGACGAGGACCACATACATAATCAGCAAAAGAATTGAATACATCTTTTCCTGACCGCACCAAGAATTGACAGGCAGCCAGCCTCATTGCTTCTTCTTCTTCGGTTTCTCCTGGTTCGACCAGGAAGTCCAGGATATCTTTTGGCGGCTTGGGAGTAGACGAGCTTTCGCCCATTTCCTTCTTCTGCGGAGGTGGATGTTCTTTAACACCTTCAGTAGCTTCAAGGGCGACTTCAGCCTTCTTTATGTTCTTTTCAAAAGACATTGTGGATAAAATGCGATCCTTCTATTCAAATATATGCTCTATTTATAGGCATATGGTTACAAGGATCGAAGGGACGTATTCTTTCCCGATATTCAGTTCATCCATTCATTTCTCACATTCATCCGACGTTTTACATGTTCATTAATACTTGACGGTTCGTCCGTTCATTTATTACATTCACTCGACAGTTCATCTGTTCATCGTTTCTTAACGGTTCATCCGTTCATAATCTTCTATCAGTTCATTAAGTGGGGATTCATTATTTATCATATTTTCATAACCTCTGAATCAATTCCGAATCTGCTTACTCATTTGTCATGTTTTGACCTCTGCATAGAAATCAATCTATTTTCTTTCGAGTTCCTATATATTATCATGTCCATAATACCTCTGATAATATCATATACTCTAAAAACAGAAAAGATGATTTTATTATCTATCATGTCCACAATTCATCCACAAATACAAATCATTGAAGCATAGAAGAAGTGTCATTTCCATTCCCATTTCACCACAAAAAGTCTATTACATTTTCTTAGACTTTCCTACAAATCATAATGGAAATCTATTACAAATCTTGGATTTTCATTCTACACCACAACGATAACCTAATAGAGATCTATCTTCTTCTTTGGATCTTCTCCGTCGGACCTTCTCCGTCAGGTTCGTTGTTGGTTGCAATTCCTGACTGTCTGGGTCTCAGTCACGACCAGATCAGCAGGAATCAAACTCTGGTCTTCTCTTTCAGACGAGAGGAGAACCACAGAGTATGGCAGCCCGACAGTGTGTTGCTGCCAATACAGCTCGTGGAGGAACGGCGGCACCTCAAACAGGTAGGAATGTATCCAGCATTGGGATACGATTCCTAGTTCTGCCGTCAAAGGAACTCTACTATCCGATTTCTCGGTAGTAGAGTTAACTCCACCATCCAACTCTCATGTATAAAGGCTCTTCCTACCATCTAAGGAAGACCCTTCTATCTCACGAAGAGTTCTGAGTTGTCTGATTTACGCGTCAAAAGCGTATGAGCTCCCTGATGTGGGTGTCAGAAGAACATTGTCCACAGCATCCACATCACCAATGCCAGTTCTGAAGAAGGTTTTCAGCCAAAATTCTGCAAGAAACAGTAAAGAAAAATCAGTCAACAGAAACTGGCCAAGCAAAGACAGATGCATTCTGTTCATTTCAGGAAGATGAATTTGTCCTTAGCAAACAAAAAATTCGATGCGTGTATATTGAACTTACCGCTGAGTTTGCTGCTAAGGATTGACAGATCCATGTCTGGTAGCATGCACAGAGATTTGACATCAGACAACATGGCTTTCCTATTTTTTTCTCATAGAAAATTCATTCTCAGAAGAGAGGAAGAAGAATGGGAAGATGAGTTTGCGTGGAGTTCATCCATCTATTTAAAGGGTCAAGTGCAGGTCTATTCTTGGAAAAGATCCGCATAAATAGCGCTCGTAAATTGTGGAATGAGTGTCACGTGTACTTCGGGAGACCGTGCAACATTGGAAACAGTCAAAGAGTGCTAATTAATATTCTTCATTAAAAGGCACGCAGATCAAACACAAAAGTTGTACTTTATTCTTTAAACAGACACTGATGGCCTTACAAAAAGATAAAAAAGTGCAACAAAAGCGTAGAAAGTTATGCCCTATTTTCCAGAGCGGCTAAGTTTGATGCCTAACTCCTCTACGCTCTTAACTCCCAGACGATGCAATAGAGTCTCGAGCATTTCACGCTTCTCCATAAGGCTCCGCCCATCAGAAGAAGACGAGCCATCCAATCCAAAGTAGCTCAAGAGATTCTTGGCTAACTGCGTGGAGTCGTCCTTGAGCTCGATGACGACAGGTTCGGGTTCTTTGCCCCCAAAAGTGGGGTCACCATGGGAACAAAAGCCCAACTTGCGTGCTTCCTCTTCGGCTGCTTCCTTTGGGGTCATATTTTCGAGAGATGAATGTCGAAGCTGAGAATCTCTTCCTGTCTATATAACAGATCTCGTCGATAGTTCATATTCCACCATAAATTGGACGCAATCAGTCTCGAAGAACGAAGAGTCATTATGACATTTAATAAGTTCATTTGGATGTTTTCAAAGAACTTCGAAGTCTTTTCGACTTCCGAAAAATTTTGGAGCCATCTCAGCGTGACTTTAACTCATTTTCATCATCTTTATTTTCAAAGTATTTCGAAAATATTTTATCATTTTTCGAAAACTTTGAAGGGGGTTTTGTAGGCCTCAAAAATGAAGTCACGCTGAGTTGATCAGAACAAGTCACGCAGAGTGATCCGAGAAGCAGCACAAAAGATACGCTAAGTTCTGCCTGTCCATCTCCTTTAGAAATCATGCAGAGACAGCTCAGCCATACGTCAGAATCATAATAACTGACAACACAGCAGTCGAGAAACGTCTCCTCGTATGCCACGTATGCACAGAACTCGAGAGATCATCGTCGTCTTTTGCGTGATTTTTGAAATCTTCCTTAGCAAGACTCACTCTTCACCAAGTTGGCGTGACTTTGGATCTTATCTTCATCTAATGCGGCTGACAATATAATCAATGTCAGAGATTTTGTGTCAGACGAAGCGTGCCAAATCAAGACAGCTGGCGGTTTGCGTGGATTCTGAACCTTCTCCTTCCTCAAGTTTGCGTGGATTTTTGAGTTATTCTTCTCAAAGCCTGCGTGAATTCTGAAGTATTCTTCTTCAAAGCTTGCGTGGATTTTGCCTTCAACGAGTCTGCGTCAACGAAACTGCGTGGATTTTTGCCTTCAGCAAGACAGCGTGGATTTCATTTCAACTGGAGTACGTGGCAGCCATGCCACCGACCTCTCTCTCGCGTGCCCAGTAACTTGCATACGACCCATGCACTAATGCCATGTGTCCAACAGTTACGGGCCACGTCCAGTAACTACTCACTAACCTTACGTGTATTTAGAGTCTGCGTGACTTTTCAAATGCACCAGTGGTGAGGTAGTTATCTTTTCAGTTACTGTTTTGACTCTATAAATAGAGTTCTTTTTTCTTATTCATTGTACAGATACATTGATATCTACTGTCAAAATTTTGAGAGCTTTTCTTCTTCGCATAGTCCAAGGGATAAAGCGATCTTCTTCTAGATCGGATTTCTACAGTTGTAATTTTCCCAGAAACACAACAAATAAAGAGAATTTCTTTATGGAAAACACTCACCAATGAGAAGATTTTTTTTTAACTCTATCTTCTTCGTGTCAAGCTGGTTACGCCGGAACAACAAGGCCTGCCTCGCCGCTACCGGTGGCCGATATGGCTGCGGAGGAGGAAATAGCAGAGGATCCAGGGGACAACCTGATACGAGCAAGGAACATTCCTTCTCCCTAACCAACTCGAGTTGAGGCCCCCTCCACCGTGTTGAGTACAGACATCCCGACTCCTTCCACCTTTTTGGCGCATGCGGGATCGGTTGGAACTGCCTCTTTCTCGGAACTTGAACCTTCTGCCCTGCCAAGCCTTCAGCTCCTTCGGGTTGCGGAAAAGGAAATTGTCGCTGTACGGGAGTCTCGTCGTTCGGAGTTTGTTTCCCTTATATCAAGATCTTCAAGCTCAAGTGTACCTCCTTCCCAGAAGCCCTCAGCTTTCTTAGATGCTATCCCGTCGACGCCGTCCTCTTTGGAGAATTTGGATGAGTCGTCAAGGGACGTTGTCGAGAGCTTTTATCGCCATTTGAAAAGGGGGTCGAGGCTGCTTTGAGGAGAGGGACTTCATTTGTTGTGGCCCACCACAGCGCCCAAGGCCAGATTGCCCTGTTGAAGACGCTCCCATATGGAGAAGGGATGGCCGTCCTTCTGGACACAAGCTGGCAGAGGCTAACCAGTGTCTAGTCTAGTTACAGAAACTGTGGCAAGCTGATATGTCTGCCGTAGTGGAGCAGAAACGTGCTTTCCTTGTATCATCTGTGGAGAAGGTAAAAACTATCCGAGAGACGACCAGGCCCTCCTTGGAGAAGGACCTCCAGGAGCTGTCTCTCAAGTATGCAAAGCTGAACCGGGAGGGAGAGACTTTCTTTACTTGTGAGGAGACCATTACTCGAGCTATGGCTGAAACTAACGAGCAGCTTCTCCAAATCCAGGCTAGGCTAACATCTCTGGAGACTGAGCTCCAAGCCACTCGTCAGGAGATTGAGAAGATCTGGAAGGAGACTGATGAAGTCAAAATCTGGTGCTCTTGAGAGAGAATTGAAGAAATTAGAAAAAAAATTGGCAGGCTCATGCGCATCTGGAGGACGGTGAGAGGTTATCCCAGGAAGCTGAATGCCGAGTTAAACTGAGAATTGAGCGCTCAACTGCAAAGCTGGAGGACACCCTTAACAAGTTGTGTGTCGCTGATGAGTAGTGGACTTTGCTCTATATCTCTTTTTTTTGATAGAGCAGAATAGATTCACTCCGCTCTGATGAGCTTGTAATGGCATTTTGATGAAGAATATCCCCTGGGGGGACCTTTTTGTGGACCTATTGCCCTTTGGTGCATTTTTTTTTTGAAAATGCGAGCAAATAGATTTAAAAAGATATTTTGCGGACCTACTACTCTTTTGATACACCGATGGTGCGAGTAATATATTAGGATAATTTTTGGGGACTCATTACCATTTTTTGTGTACTGGCGAGGCGAGTACTGATAACAAGTGAAGACTTTAAAGACCCACTTGCTCCCTGATCCGTGGCAAGTAAAAACACTTGCTCTGGATCTTTAGAGGGAGACTTTAAAGACCCACCCTGTCCGTTAGCACTGGGGGACTGGACGCAGGTGGTTCTGTATAACTTTCCATCAGGAGCCCGTGTAACAGTTAACGGGGCCCAATGACAGTCAGCAACTTGGACAGTTGACTAGGCTGGTTGAACCCGCACTGCCCTAGACCTTTTTGACTTAGCGTCCAAAGATGCATAGTAAAAAGAGTCCAGACTGATACATCCTGCATCTTTAGTGGGTCGTATGGCGTCGGGCCCGCATGAGAGGCGGTCGAACACAGAGCTTCTGGCAGGGCCGCATGAGACGTCCTGTCTGTGGGCAGGATTGGTCTTCGCATGGACCATCTTCTTGTGGCTAGAGCTGGCTGTCGCATGGATCATCTTCCTGCGGCGAGTGTTGGCTGCCGCATGAGTTGTCTGCCTGCGGCCAGAGTTGGTTGTTGCATGGGTAGACTGTCCATCTCCTTTCTGCGGCCTCCTCTTTTTCTGCATGGAGTTCCCTTGTGCCCTCAAAAACTCAGTATCGTAGTGTTTTCCTCTGCTGGATTTGGGGACAGCGGGGTCCTCTGCGGTCGAAAACAGAGCCACATGAGAGTTCTGGTCACCGTCTTGGGCTGCAGAAGGAGCTTCTTCGAGAACTTGGTCGGGGGCAACAGTTTTACGCACCGACGCCTTGCGAGTCCTCTTCGGGTTGGCTCGCTTCTGAGACGGGCTGGCGCTCCCTTTAGAGAGCAATTCTTCGAAGGCCTGTTGGTCGAAGCAGACCACAAGCATCTACTGTGTAGAGCCGAGCTTGGACGCATCAGATTGCGTCACCAACTTCTCATCGGAAGAGAAGGATGTCCCCAGCAGAGTCACCATCGTGTTTGCCATAAAAATCAACAACAGGTATTACAGAATACTGGAATTGATTGCAAACTCGATTGTACAAAGAAAGGGGCCTAGAAAGAAAGCCTAGGAAACAATCTAAGTACAATTGTTTAGTTTTGATTCTGGGAGGTGACGGTGGAGGCTCGAAAAAGTGCTATCAACTCTGCCTTACTCTGTGGACTATCTGATGTAGTCTCTAGCTCGTAAAGATATTGCTTTTTTCTTGAAGGTTGCCAGCCTTTTACAGGGGTGTGGCACCCTGCTATTTATAATAGGATGGATTTTGAGCTGCATAGACGGCTTGCGGCCACGTGGCTGATTAGCACGCGAAGACCCACTCTTGGGCTGCCATATGTCGGTTTGTTAGAATTTTGTTGCAGAAAATCTGGGTAGTTAAGGAATTGGTCAGATTGTCACGTGTCCCGTTGCGTATAACATTCTCAGTCTTCGATCATGCGGGGTCGCATGAGACTCATGCATGCGGCCTAGATCACAATTACTCCCGGCTGCCTGTAGTTCTAGAAATTTTGGGGCCACATAATCTGGGCCGCATGAGGTTCATGCGGCTTGGATGACGCTTTTTTTGGCCGCATGGAGGCGTACGAACCCTGCTTTTGGGCGACGTCTCACGTCTTATCTTTCTTGTCGAAGTGTCAGAACTGTCATGTTTTGTCAGGACTTGTCAGCTTTATCAGTCGAACTGCTCCTCCTTGGTCGCATATTTTCTTTCTACAGCTGTTCGTCGATGGGCCGCATATGTCTTTGAACAGTCATGCATCTTTCCTTCATGCGGACCTGTTTGGCCCAAGGTACCTATGCGGCAATTTGTAATTCGCATGAACTCCATATTTTTCATGTTTCTACAATGTTCGGGGTGTCGGACGCGACGTGGATGATTGTAGAGATTGGAATAAGACTTTGGATGGGCACAGACACGATGCACAGGTTTTGGATTATGACAATTATGGAGGAGTACCTATACTATATATATAGGAGGTAGAAATTTTCAGTTGAATAAGGCTTGGGTTTGTTTAAACCCCTAGAGATAATTCATGCATTTATTTAAAATGATATAAATGTAATTACCTTCCATCTTTTAGTTTAAAAAATCATATAGAATGCTATTTCAGATATAGATACTGATTACATTATTCAAATAAATCAAAAGAATCAATCAAGGTTTTTAAATTACCACAAAATTTTCAAAAATAGATTTTTTTTTAAATACCAATAATAATAATTTCAAAAATTATGATAATTACCTAAATATTAAATAAAAATTTATTTTTATATAATCAATGAATCTATTTTATTTAGTTTTCGAAAAACAAGTGAACATGAGATAATTTCATGTTGCTCGCTCATAATAATATATCAAAAATTTAAACTACTACTTATTTTTGAATAGTGAAATAAATAATCCTTTTATATAAAAATAAGATTTTGGTAACAACTTCAAACAATCATATTTATTATAAAAACCATACTTCTAAAATAAAAATATTTTTACAAAAATATGTACCTCGCACATATTCGTACTCGTCGAGCAAATACGAAACGAAATTTTATACCATATAATTACTTATTTATAAAAAAAATAAAAAACGTAGTAGAAATTTACAGGGTTTACAGGGCTTAGCTCCAAAGAAAATTAATTCCAAGAGCAAAAAACATTTAATGCTTTAATATGGAGTCTTATCCTTACCTCCTAGTAAAATCACCCACATGGTTTCCTCCTTAGGGTCACCACCCCATGTGCATATCTCAACAACACACCAAGTATATATTGAGATACACTTCATGGTGCATTTCTGATGTGGGACTAAATACTAGGTATGTATTGAGAGCAAGCTCTCTCTACAAGTCAAGAAAAAGCTCTAACAATCCTCCACATATCTCAATATACGGGTTTGAGTGTTCCCCACAGTAACTGTCCATCATGCATTAGGATATATGTCGCTGACGACTTGAATCTTTTTGCATGGGTCAAACAACAGACTATAATACAAGAATAGAATAAGCCTTGAATTCTGTGCCATAGCTGCAATTCTTTCCACTCATATAATGTAGTCACATGTGCTTCTGGCTGCACATTAAAGACCTAGTGCCAGCCTGGTTTTAGTGTATTATTTTCGTCGTCTACTAGTTTACCCTCAAGAGACGGCCTGCTATCTTCGTCCATACAATATAGGTGAGTTCTTTATTAAAGAGACATGACATGAAGCCTTGTGCTTCCTTGCGGTGCTACGCCGCGATGACATGGCTTAAATCCGAGGTATTACCCCTACCCGGGAAACTCATCATAGTATCATACTACTGTAGCATGAGGTCACAAGCCTCTCTGTTGTGCCAATCTATCCAACATGAAGCCTTGCGCTTCCTTGCGGTGTTACGCCGCAATGACATAGCTTGCGAGGCTGAGGCTTTACCCCCATCTGGGTACCTCATCGTGGTGTCGTGCCACTGTAACATGAGGACATCGTCCCCTTTGTTGTATTGTCTACAACTCTTTAATTTTATCATACAGCATTAGGCTACATGCCTATTTGCGGTGCTATATCGCTGTGACTTGGCTCGTAAAGCCGAGCATTACCCCTACTAGGGAACCTCATGGTGGAGTCACCCCACTTAACATGGAGTTGCACTCCTTGTAGTACTGTGCTACCGTATTTTCTATAAAGCACACCAGACATTTACTCTGCCTGGGAACTCATTAAGGCGTTTAAGCCATCTTCACCACAGGATTTGTTCTTCGTAGAAAACATATAGTAGACAATAGTGGTTATAGGTCCGTATCCTTTTCATGCCACAGAGGACCTGTACCCACTATTTTTGATATTTTTCCAGTTACTGGTCCTTCCTTGAACCAAAAGCTAGATGCCTAGTAGATTCTCTTTGAACTAATGGCATAAAACTTTATGGTAAGATTACAATAACACAATATCAGAATGCCTTCAAGGCCATTTTATAAGCATTGTCATCGACTAGCTGGCGCTTAAGGCCCTTTGTGAACAGATTCGTCAGGTTCCCTTGACTCCAAACATCAACCACTGCAAAGACACCTTTCTTGATGAGATCGTACACTGCCCTGTGCTTTAACTGTACAGTTCTCTTTTTTTTCATTGAAGAGGTCATTTGATGCTATCGCCACAGTTGCCTGGTTGTCACAGTATATCGAAATTGCCAGTATCTGCACCCCAACCACTGAAAGATTATACATGAGCTCCCGAAGCTATTCTACTTCTTCTTCTGCGGTATTAAGTACAAAGCACTCAGATTTCATAAAGGAACGAAAGAGCATGGTCTACTTCTTCGACTTCCACGATATAACAGCTCAACCTATTATAAAAATGAATCCACATGTGGATCTCTCGCTTTTCAACTCTGAACACCAGCTGGCATCACTGAAGCCTTCTACTATCGATGGATCTTCGCTGTAGTACAATGCATATCTCTGAGTCTTCTTGAGATATCTCATTACCCGTTTTATAATTTTCCAGAGCTCAACACCTGGGTTGCTCATGAAATGACAGCATTCCTACGGCGAAAGCTATGTCAGACCTTGTGGCAGTAGTAGCATACATCAAACTCCCGATGACGCTTGCATACTCCAGCTGCCTGAAGGTTTCCTTCGAATTAGGCTTCAGCTTCAGATCATACCTGTAAGGCGTATCGATCACTGGAAGATCCTGATACCCGTAACATGTGATCATCTTTCCAATATAATGAGACTATGACAATGTTAGTCCAATTTTCGTCCGGATGATCTTGATGCCTAAGATCACATCTGCTTCCTCCAAGTCTTTCATACTGAACTTGGTTGAGATGAACTTTTTTGTCTCCGTGACATAGCCCATATCCGTACCTAGGATCAGTATGTCGTCCACGTACAGACAAACGATTATACCTCTTCCATTAACGAACTTCGTGTAAACACACTTATCCGTCTCACTGACCCTGTAGCCATTTGACCTTATGACCTTGTCAAACTTTTCATGCCACATTTTGGGAGCCTATTTAAGTCCATACAAGAATTTTACCAACTTGCAGAATTTGTCTTTAAGACCTTTGACGATAAATTCCTCTGGCTGTTGCTTATAAATCTCTTCGGTCATCTCGCCATTCAGGAAAGTTATTTTTATATCTATCTGATAAATCACCAACTTATGTATTACTGCTAGAGCAATTAACATTCTGATGGTGGTCATCCGGGCTACTGGAACATACGTATCAAAATAGTCGATTCACTGCTTCTGATAAAATCCCTTGGCTATTAACCTAGCCTTGAACTTGTCAATAGTTCTATCTTCTTTTATCTTCTTCTTGAAGATCCATTTGCATCCGACGGGTTTTGCTCCTTCAGGAAGATCAACCAACACCCAAGTGTTATTAGAGGTGATTGAATCAATTTTATTGTCTATCGCCTCTTTCCAGAAAATAGCGTCTCTGAGCTTCATCGTCTCATCATAGGTAAGCGAATCTGCTTCCACATGATAGGTGACAAAGTTATTTCCAAAGTCCTTCGGCCTCCTCACTCGCTTAGTTGACGGTTCAGCGAGTTCTGGTTCAATAGTTGTTTCAACAACTTCTTCTGGGACTACGTTCTTACTGGAAATTTCAATTTCATGCTCACCCTCATTAATCTTCGGAGTATCCGCAAGAACAATATTCTTGTGCCTTGCAAATTTATCTTTAAAATATTTTGCGTCGCGAGATTCAATGATATGACATAATTCATATCAAGAAATGTCCGAGCCTCACCCTTCTCGGTATAACCCAAGAAGATAGCCTTCGTAGTCCTTGTCTCGAGCTTCTGAATCTTCAGATCTGGGAGCTTCACATATGCTAGACACCCCCATACTCGAATGACATTCAAGTTAGGTCTGACTTTGAACCAGAGTTCATGAAGAGTGACGTCCGAAGTTACATACGACACTCTATTCAGAATAAAAGTGGCCGTCAATGCAGCTTCTCCCTAGTAGCATTTTGGAAGACCCGCAGTCAACAACATTGAGTTTATCATTTCTGTCAACATTCTCGTCTTTTATTTTGCTATTCCGTTAGATTGAGGATAATACGAAGCAGTAATCTCGTTGATGATCCCATGTTCTTTGCAAAATGATGCAAATTTAAGAGACTGATACTCTCCGCCTCGAACACTTCTTATTCTCTTAAGTTGTTGTCCAGTTTGTCGTTCAGCTTCGGCCCTGAACTCTTTGAACTTCTCGAATGCTTCGTCTTTAGTTTCAAGCAAGTAGACGGATGCGTATTTTGAGAAGTCATCGATGAAGGTTATGAAATATTTCAACCCAAATTTTGTAGAGAATTGTTTGAAGTCACAGATATCAGAGTACACCAACTCCAGATAATTTGTGCTTCGATTAACCCGATAAAAGGGTTTTCCTTGTGATTTTTATCTGAGCATACACTTCACATTTCTCTACCTTACTCCTATATTTGGAGATAAGTCATAGACTAAACATGTTATTTATTCTTTTACAATGAACATGTCCTAGTCTATTATGTCACAACTCAAGAGAATAACCAGAATGAGTGATTGCATTAATTATATTTGATTGATTTACAAGCTGAAGTTTAAACATTCCTTCGGTATAAAATGCTTTTCCGAAGTATGTTCCTTTTATGGACATCACCATTTGGCCAGTATTGATGTCCATCCTTAGGCTTGCTTTACAGAGTAGGCCTCCAGAGATCAGGTTCTTTGCGATAGCAGGTACATGCTTCACGTCTTGAAGCATCATAGACTTTCCTGAAGTCAGCTTCAACCCCAATGCCCCGATCCCTTGCACTTCAGCTTGTGCCTGGTTCGCCACCATAACAACTTCAGAAGTTGGTATGTATAAGGTAAACCATTTGTTGCTTGAGCAGACATGGCAGGTGGCACTAGTGTCTACCCACCAATTAGAGTCAGCCCCCACCGCAGTGACCTGTGCAATCATGACAATAACGTCAATGATCATTGACACCTTACTAGGCTCAACTTGCTTTGATTGCTTGGCTTGGCTCTGCATTCACTCTTATAGTGGCCCTTCTTGCCATAATTGAAGCAAGTCGCTTTGGACTTTGGCTTCTATTGTTTGAAAGAAGGCCCCTCACTACAAAAAAAATAGGGTTTTGGCGACGGACGATTAGCGACAGATTCATCCGTCATAAATAGTGACGACTTAGCGACGGAATCGTGACGGAGTCCCGTCGCTTTACAAAGTAAAATATCAATTATTTTTTATTGTCCACAATTGTCGATAAGGACACGCTTGTTCGTCGATAATCTAGCGACGAAAATACTTGTCGTCGCTAAATAGTCGCAAAACTGGCAGTATTTGGCGGGAAACATGCGGGAATATGGTGCCAAAGTTTGCGTCAACTTAGCGACGGACATAAATTTCATCGCTACATCAAGTCCGTCGTTAAGTTGTCGCAGTGTTATCGCAATGTTGTCCAGATTTTCGTGCCGCCTAGAATTTTGTGCTTCAGTGGCGATGAATTAGCGACGAATTTTATCCATCGCAAATTCGTCGCTAAATTCCTGAAACATTTAGTTCGAATCGACGGAGGGTTTTCATTCCCCCCCCCCCCCGAACTCTCTCTCTCTCTCTCTAACCCTCCTCAAGAGCTTCCCCCCGATGTCCTACGTAAGCCGACGAGCTCCGCCCCCCTCCCGTCCGACGTGCCCGCCGCAGACGAGCCCCCCTCTCTCAGGTACTACTCTCTCCTCTCTCTCTCTCTCTCTCTCTCTCTCTCTCTTAGGGTTAGGGTTCGATTTAGTGTCTGGGGTTGGGGTTGAGGTTAGGGTTAGGGTTCGGGTTCGGGTCTGGGGTTAGGGTTAGAGTCTGGGGTTAGGGTTAGGGTTAGGGTTAGGGTTTGGGTTAGGGTCTGGGGTTTGGGTTTGGGTTAGGTTTCGAGTTAGGGTTAGGGTCTGGGGTCAGGATTAGGGTTTTGGTTAGGATTAGGGTCTGGGGTTAGGGTTAGGGTTCGGGTTTGGAGTCGGGGTCGAGTTTGGGTTTGGTGTCGGGGTCGAGTTCTAAGTATATATGTGATATTGCCTAGATGTGTAAAATATGTTTTTCGTTACCAAAATCCGATACTCCGATCCGAAATTGCCGATACTACCGATATCACCGATACCGATACTCATAGGAATGGTCTGATACCGATTCTGATACCGATACTCATAGGAATCGAACCATTCCTATGAGTATCGGTATCGGCGATACTACTGATATCGTTAATACTGATACTCATAGGAATGGTACGTTTTCGATACCGATACTCACTTTTGGCCAAAACTATTTTGTAAGCATTATGGGCCTGTAGAAGCATGGAATTTTACAACCAGAAAGACCATGCGCCAGACACTACATGTGCCAGGACTCGCACAGAACACTTCACAGCAAAGTCAATAACCATAGACATTTGAAGAAGGACCTTTTTATTTATATATAAAAGTCTATTACATGTCTAGAAAAGGTTGTACAAAGGAGAATTTCTACAAAGGAAAGATCCTAAGTCTACAGCCAGCGGCCACCATGCGCCTCCAGATAGGCGCAGCAGTCATCATGCGCTGCCAGTCACCATGCGCTGCCAGTTAGGCGCAGCAGATGTCATGCGCCTCCAACCAGGCGCATCCCGCCATCTCTTCAGCAGCTCAGTTATGTGCATCCAGCTCAGTTATGTGCATCCCTTCAGCAGCCCAGTCGTGTGCCGCTCTTCCAGCCAGGCTCACCTGATAAATGCTTCGATACACAAAGCATTTAACCCTCTGGCTGGAACCAAGGAAGAGAAGAGCACCGCAAATCTGTGGCCAGGAGAGGCTTCGAAAGAGCCTCCAAAGGCCAAGGAAGACCGTGATCGAAATCACGGCGAAAGGAGCAGCTTTCAACACAATCAGAGTGGGCAGCACCCACTTTGAAGGAAGAGAGAGCCTAGCACCGCCACTCCGATCTACGGCTCTTCCAGAACAACGGAGACGAGGCTCGAGCATCCCTATCTTTGGATGCAACAGGCACCTTCCGCCTGCCTCAGAAGCCCTCGACTCCGTCTTTTGGATGTAACAGTCACCTTCAAGAGCATCAACGACGACATGGCGTCTCATCTTCACCCTCGGGAACACTTCGTCAACAGAATGCACCCGAAAACCCAAGTTCATATTGGAGGTACGTGAGGGAATGAGAAGCAAACCTTCTCTCCATGCCACTATTTATAGGCCGGGCAGATCAAACCTACGCGCTAAGTGGATGGCTCTCCGAATTCCGTACAATGAACTCACATTAAATGGATGAACCAGACGCCTCGACTTCAGCCAAGCGACTATTAAAAGCACTCGAGAAGCGAAATAGCCGCATCATCAAAGACGTGTCGGATGCGCCGGCTGGTCAGCGCATCACACCTCTCAAATAGATGCGCCCTGTACCGAGAGCATCAAAGGGGATACGCCCCCATACGCCTAGTGGAACGTCAACCGACGCGCCCACTCAGCTGTCCATCGAATGTTACCAACATTAAATGCTGAACTGACAGAGTTGGCAGCACGCCTTCCCAAGTCTGAACGGCTGACAGCTTTTGCAGAAAACGAAGCGTCCACAACGTCAGCATCATCGTGACTCTATCCCGACGGCTACTGCCACGTGGCCACTCGACCACCCGCATGTGCCTCCGCGGCCATGCGCCCAAACCTGCATGCGCCTCGAAAGCCATACGCCTCAGACCCTTCACTGATCCCTAAAGACAGAAGAAGAGTCTCCAGTTGAAGCATTGCATGCGCCTCAAAAGCCATGCGTACCAGACTGATCTCTGATCCCGAAAGACAGAAGGAAAGTCGCTTGCATGCGCCTCAAAAGCCATGCGCCCAGAACGGCTCGTGACTCCTAAAGGTCACGAGCCAAAATCTCATCATGCGTCCAATCCAAGGCGCATCCCACCAAATCATCCCCCCACCAAATCAAAGATCTCCGAGCCATGGGTCGACGATACGTGTCCTTTGACTCAACTCATCCAAGATCTCAGCAACAGAAAGATCTTCTCCTCTGCTACGTGCCGGCTCACAACAGCAGTATGAAGAATTCAACCTCGCGAGTAGGGCGCATCGTCCATGCGCCTCCATCAGCAATCTCCACGTGGTGTCCCCACGTACCGGCGCATCCTACATATGCGCGCATGGGCAGCCAACCTGCCCAGCTATAAATGGAGGAATCATCCCCTCCTTAGACACACACAGGGAGACATACATACGAACAATCCAGACAGAGATTATCAGAGAGGCAGATACAGACACTCAACGTCTTCCTCCTCTCAGCCAGCTCCAGCACCCAGAGCAATCTACACCTTCAGAGAACCGATAACCGTCGTCAGCCCGTCAACGGAGTCAACGCATTACCACTCACTCCATCGGCACTTAGGACCCAGATTAAACAAAAGTGTACTCCTAGGACTACATCTAAGTCCTATATTATAACACTGTTCTATTTGTATTAAGATTTGCAATCAAACGATTTTAATGGCAAACAAGCTGGCGACTCTGCTGGGGACTTCTTTCTCCTCTTCCGAGAAAGTCGTGTCACAGGCCGACAATGTGAAGGTGGGCTCCTCCCACAAGACGCTGGTCGTGCGCCTCATTCAACAGGCGTACGAGGAGTTCATTTCTGAAGGAAGTGCGAGTCCTTCGAAGCGGCTGCCGAAGCCGAAGAAGACCCGCCGTGTCTGGGTGCGTAAGGTCGACGCCTCGGGCACCACCACTGAAGGGGATGTGCCAATCCAGCCCTTCCTTCCTGCTGACGTTCTCAGCAACCAAGGTACGCCCGCTGATGCAGCACATCTCTCGGGGAAACGTGCGGCTGACCACATTCCCCAGCCATCTCCCTCTCAGGCGAGGAAGATGCGTCGACGGAGCAGGGGCGCAGCCAAAGCCCCGTGCATCACCTCTGATGCGCCACAAAAAGTTTCTGTCTTTGACAGACTCACTCGCTGTAATGGCGAGGAGAATTTGGATGCTGAGTACTATGCGCCCCAGCGGGCTAGTACAAAGAGATCCAAGGCGGCACGGGCCATGCGCCACAAGCGTGCTATGCCAGCAGCAGGCCAGAGGCACGTACTCATAATCACGCGCGGTGCCGATGGCAAGCTGTACAAGGTCGACTCAGGTGCTTCGGCACCAAAGACGAGTCGATCTTCAAAGTCCTCATCTCACTTGGATGCATCCACTGCGTGCATAACCAAGTCGAGTGTGGCAAATTCAGTGGTCTTGAACTCCTGCGCCTCCTCTGGTTGTGCGTTTGAGGTCCGTTCAAGTCACTTCAATTGTTGTTGTTCCCCCACTACTGATCATGATGCTTGCTTGGTATTAGATCAGGGGGCACAGCACTCACCTGTCCGCCCCGGCGTTTGGCCTTGCCATACGCCTGAAGGGGGTGTGAGGGTAGCACTCTCCTCCAACGACCTGCGTAATGTGATCACTCACAAGCGCCGGTCAGGAGAGTCGACCAACAAGCACGATGAGCCTCTCACGGGGCATACTTGTGCGGTGGTCACTATCAACTGCTATGGCAAGGCGGCAGTACCACCAAGGCAGTCAGTCTTCCAGCGGCTGCAGTCATCGACACCCTTCCGACATCGCCTTGGGAAGAAGGTGTCAACAAAACAGGAGCCAAGAGTTGCTTCATGCAATGTGGTCTCCAACTCCTCATCACTCCGAAAGACGACTGGTAATTCCAAAAGCCAGCCAAGGAAAACCAAGGCAGCAGTCTCGACCTTCGGGGTGTTCGAAGGCACTCGGTCAAAGAAGAAGTTCTTGGAGGAAGCTGGGGGTAGTCAAACCCTTGTTGAGCTTTCTTCCGAAGACGAAGATGTCCAAAGCACAGCTGCGACAGATCTTCATCCTCGAGGTGAAGTCAGCCTCCCAGAAGCACCTCGAAACGAGGATGTCCCCCAGGACACAGCCGGAGATAGAGACGAAGAGGCCCTTCAAGACGGAGTCGAGGACAATCAGGCCCTGGCAGATGCGCCCATCGAGAATGACCTCCAGAACGTGATTGGGGGTGGCCAAGGTAAAACACCAGGAGAGGTGACTCCCCCACATGAAAGTGAGGCCGAGAGCGAAGCCTCAACCAATCCATCCACTCCTGGCCGTGTTAGGACAGTATACATGGCTGGGGATGATGCCGAGTATGATGCACCACCGCAGGACATTGTTCAGCGCATAGACTCATTAGAGGGAGGACTCAAAACCCTCTCTGCCTCTATGCAAGCACTGACTCAAGCAGTGTTTGATATTCGGTCGGCCTTGACCAGAACACCTTCAACCGGTCCCGACCCAGGAGTTAATGGGGAGTCGAGTGTACCCCTTCAACGGGCACCCTCCGACACAGAAGCACCTCGGACATCGGAACCCTCAAACGCTCAGCTTCAGATAGTGCCACCTTCCCCGACTCCTAGCTCCACGGAGGATGTGGTCGAAATGATCAAGGACCTGCGGGATCGCTTCGAGTCCAAAAATAGGCAAGAGGAGCGCCAGAAGATGGGCATTCTCCAGCCTTATCCCCTCGAGTGGAACAAGGTGGTTTATCCTCCAAAATATAAACCACAAACACTCACACCATACGATGGGAAGGACTCTCCGCGTCGATACCTGACATATTTTCAGTCACAAACGGGGCATCTTCCAAAGGAGGACGCGCTCCTCACCAGCATCTTTGTTGGGGCCCTAAAAGGGGTGGCGTATGACTGGTACTGCAGCCTCCCCGACAATTCTATATCGACCTTCGACGACTTGACGCGCCTCTTCCTCGATCGCTTCTACGACGGCGGGAAGGACGTGACGATGGCATCTCTCATAGAGATTCGCCAGAAGGAGAAAGAAACGGTTCGGGTGTTCATCGAACGCTTCCGACAAGCCTGCTTCAGGCTACCTCCAGGCATGCCAGAACATGCACTCCTCTCCTCTTGCAGCATGAACATGCTGTCCACAGTGAAGCTCTAGCTCAACTCTACTCCCCCTCCCGACTGGAGCTCCCTGATCATCGAATCTGAAGCCGCAGAAAAGAAGGCGGCCAATGCACGTCTTCTGGGTGTCAGCTTCCCCGTCTTTGATGATAAGGGGAAAAGCTCAGCAGCCAACAACTCCGGGCGAGAAGCAAAGGGGAAACAGGCATTGACTGTTAATGCCTCGAAGGGCGCATCTGCGCCTACTCAGAAGCCTCCACTGGCACCGAGACCTAAGGAGGTGTATTCATTCAATGACAAAGACACCCTGTAACTCTTCGAAATACTGAAGCAGGGTGACAAGATCAAGCTCCCGGACCCGAAGTGGCCCGATGAAGTTGGGAAAGTGGACAACCCGAGGTACTGTCACTACCATCGGTTTGTCGGACACCCGACCAATGGACTGCTACGTCCTCAAGAATTACATCCAGCGCATGATCAATGCCGATGTAATCTCCGTCGACTATGAAGAGAAGACGGTATCAGCCAATGTGGTGTCACTTCAGTTCGGCACCTTGCCGCCGACCACCACACAAGATGGCGTCGTCCCCATCCCTAAGGCGACAATGGAGATGGTGAACTTGCCACCTACCCGCGACAATGTGAGTGGACTCATCCCACTCACCACATCTCGAGGAGAGGTCCTCTGGGTTCACCCCGACCTCGTCTCCGAGGTGACTCAACCGGAGGTACGCTCTACCTCCAAATCAAAAGGCAGGAAGATCAAGTCTTGCCGTACGGTCTCTTCTTCAACAGAAGAGGCACTTCCAGTGCAGACACGTGCACAACAGAACGCTTAGCCCGGTGAAGCTGCCGCCGAGGTGGTGCCTCCCGGCACAATCCCTGAGGAGGGCCCGTCTAAACCCTCAGCAGCCAATAAGCAGAAGCAGGTGGAGGCTCGTTTCGACAGACCTCTACGGAAGGAGAATGCTTCGGGGCTAGCCAAGCCCCACAACTTTGACATACTGGCACAACTGGCCAGTACTCCTGTGCGCTTATCTTTGTTTGAGCTCCTGCGTCTTTCCAAAGACTCCCGAGAAGCTCTCTGCGAAGCTCTGAAGGACGTTGAATCCTTTCTCAGTCAGGTCAAGCAGCCTGAAGACCTCCCAACTACTTATGTGCACTGTTATTGTACGGAGGAAATTATCCCAAACATAACTTTTACCCAACAAGACATGCTGCTCAAACACCACCGACATAACCGACCACTGTATTACACGGGGTACATCGGTTCAGTCAAGGTGAGCCGGATTCAGATCGATCCGGGGTCTTCCCTCAGTATCATCCCGAAGGCGCTGATGTCAAAACTGGGGATCCCAATGTACCGACTGGCGCCCTCCAACACAACCATCAGTGGCTTCAACGCTAGCAAAAGCGAGCCACTAGGCAAGATTCGACTGAAGTGCCACATAGGCAACCTCAAAACTGAGGTGACTTGTTATGTGGTGGATGTCGAGGTCAACTACAACATCCTGCTCGGCCGACCGTGGCTACATGAGTACATGGTGGTGCCTTCCACGCTCCACTAATGCATGAAATATGTATCTACCAACGGCGTCATCCGGACGGAGTTCGCAGACATCGATCCTTTCAAAGGAATTGAGGCTTACTTCACCAATTCCGACTTGTACAAGCCACTTGACGAGGAGGAAGCCAACGATACTGATGATGAGGCTGAGACGGCAACTGAGCCGGACACGGAGCCTGAGACGAATCCAGATGCCCTACTGAAGATCCGACTGAAGGGCAAACCACCCCAGAAGGTGCCTCCAATGAGCATCAAGCTATCCGGGAAAGCACCGACTCTTGAGGCCCCCCTGAAGATACGCCTCAAGGGAAAGCCGCCTCAAACATCGGCTCCCCTAGTGGCAAAATTACAGGGGAAGACACCACTCACAGGAGGCGCAGTTGAGGCACCTCTGAAGGTGCGTCTCAAGGGCAAGCCCCCGCAGTCATCCAAGATGCCAGAGAGGGCTCACATAACCCTCTCAGACCCCAAGATCAAAGCTGTGGTGGACTCTCCTGATCCAGTCCCAGTGCTTACAGACGAGGAGCTTGGCAAATATATCTCTGCTGATGTAGATGCACCCTCCTTAGACAATGTAATCCCGCGGGATAAAATCTCGTACTTCATCAATAATAGAGTGTCTTTTAATTACTCTTGTCTTCCACATTGGAATGCCATGTATACATTAGATCACGCTCTACGGTCGTTGCAAACATAAATAACGACCGTCCATAATGTAAACCGAGTAGTCCCGTCTCAAGGAGTCTGTTTCATAAACCCTCCACGAAGCCGAGACGAAAGATCCTCCATTTTTTGGCAAAGTCGAGCGTCATCAAGACCTCCCGCCACTCGAGCCTGAACCTGATACCGGCAGAGTACAAGTTTATCGGTATACGGATACAGCAAAGCACATCATCCAGAAGATGGGCTACGACCTGAAAAGCAACAAAGGCCTAAACTATGGCAAGGGTCGACCTCTCCCTCTCCAGTGTTCAATACCCAAAGGAAGGCCGCAAAACTACTACAACAAAACTCGACGGGGGATAGGCTATGTCACGCCACCATCAACCCCAGAGAGCTCAGATGTAGAAGACGTAGAACATTTCCACTCGTCCGAAGCGTCGACTTGGGATTCTGATACCAGTATCGGATCAGTCTTCAGGAAAGTGCTATCAGCTAACATGACGTCAGCACAACCTCAAAAAGGTGAAGGCGAAGACCAAACGTCGGAACCCTTCGAAGAAGAACCCTGGGCTCAACGCCTAGGAGAGCAATGGGAGCCTCGTTTTGAGTTACGTGAACCTTCCACCGAAGACGAAGTCGAGCAGATCGACCTTGGGGACGGATCTTCTTCCAAACCCATCTTCGTCAGCAAAAGCCAAGAAGGAGAAGACCGAGAGGCTTTAATCCAGCTGGCTAAAGAGTATATCGACGTCTTTGCCTGGAGCTACGAAGACATGCCGGGACTCGATCCACAGATCGCAATGCATAGGTTGAACATCTTACCTGATGCCAAACCTATCAAATAACAACAACGACGTTTCCGTCCGGACATCATGAATGCCATCGATCAGAAAGTGGACAAACTCTTGACTAGCGGCTTCATCCGTGAGGAACAACACCCAGATTGGGTAGCCAACGTCGTACCTGTCACCAAGAAGAACGGGAAGATACGAGTCTATATCGACTTCAGGGACCTCAATTCTGCTTGCCCGAAGGACGAATTCCCGCTTCCGATCACCGACGTGATGATCGACAACACATGTGATTTTGAACGCATGTCCTTCATGGATGGGTATTCAGGCTACAATCAAATCAAGATGTTCCTCGATGACGCGAAACACACGTCATTCAGGACTCCAAAGGGTGTTTTCTACTACACAGTAATGCCCTTCGGCTTGAAAAATGCCGGTGCAACATACCAACGAGCTATGAGCACCATCTTCCGTCAACATCTTCGTAAAACAGTCGAATGCTATGTTGACGATATCGCAGTCAAGAGCCGCCTCAAAGGAGATCACCTACAGGATTTGAAGACAGTTTTCGATCTCATGCAGGCACATCAACTCAAAATGAACCCCGCTAAATCCTTCCTGGGGGTTTCTAGCGGCAAGTTCTTGGGCTTTGTCATCACGGCAAAAGGTATTCATGTTGATCCCGAGAAGACCAAAGCCATCCTCAACATGGACCCTCCGAAGAATCTTCGAGAACTTCGAGGCTTGCAGGGACGTCTGGCATACATCCGGAGGTTCATAGCAAACCTTTCCGGTAAATGTCAACCCTTCACTCAGCTCATGAAGAAGGGAGTCTCTTATGTCTGGACAGAGGAGTGCCATAAGGCTTTCGACGACATCAAAGCCTACTTGACGAGCCCACCAGTCCTGGTGGCACCTGTCACGGGCAAACCATTTCTTCTTTACGTCCGTGCCATGGATCATTCCCTTGGTGCTCTGCTGGCTCAAAACAGCGATACAGGCTATGAGCAAGCAATCTACTACCTCAGTCGAATGCTCATCGGGGCCGAACACCGGTACAACCCCGTTGAAAAGGAGTGCTTGGCTTTGGTGTTTGCCATCCAGAAGACTCGTCATTATGTCTCGGGCCAGACAATTCATGTTATTTCCCGAGTCAATCCACTCAGAGTCCTCATGACGAAGCCAGGATCATTAAACTCTCGGCTAGCCACATGGGCGATTTTGCTAACACCATATAATATGGTGTTTGTCCCGCAAAAAGCTGTTAAAGGTCAAGCTCTGGCTGACTTTTTAGCTGCACACCCCATCCCAGAATCCTCAAAACTCTATGAAGACATCCCGGATGAGGTCCAAGAATCCAACGTCACCGAAGGAAGCTCCGTTTGGCGGATGTTTTTCGATGGCGCTTCGAGAACAGGCCCCAAAGGCCAAATCATCGCAGGAGTGGGGGTAGTCTTAGTCTCCCTCGATCAGCTGGTCATCCAGCGTGCTTACTCCCTTTCGAAGCCGTGCTCCAACAATGTTGCCGAGTACAACGCACTCGTCATGGGACTCCAACTCGCACAACAGCTGGGGTGGACCATCTGGAAGCCTACGGTAACTCAAAACTCGTCGTGAACCAGATTCGAGGGCAGTACGAGGTTCGCTATGAAGATCTGATCCCTTACCATGAAGTTGCATTGAACATCATTTCAACCTTCACCGGGTTCTTCATCGAACACGTACCTCGTCTACAAAACTTGGAGGCTGACGCTCTGGCTGGCCTCGCAGCCTCATTGGCAGCGCCCTTTGGGACTCAACACTATGTCACGGTAACAGGCCGAGACTTGATTTGTCCCAGAAACAACCTGTGCTTGCAAGTGGCCTACGCCATGCCGACGAACACTGGTGTTAATATCCGAGACTGGAGGTTCCCGTTCATCGACTTTGTTGTCTACGAAATTCTTCCAGAGGACCCGAAGGAAGCCGTCTCAGTCAGGAGATGCTCTCTTCGATTCTACTACGACACAGCTACTAAAATGCTGTACCGACGTTCCTTCGATGGGCTCCTCCTTCGATGCCTGTCCAACGAAGAAGCAGCCGAAGCCCTCCGAGAAGCTCATGACGGAACTTGCGGAGCTCATCAACCCGGTCCTAAGTTACAGGATCGACTGCGACGTATGGGCTACTACTGGCCAACCATGGCCACCGACGCTGTTGAATATGCTAAGAAGTGTCATGCATGCCAACTCCATACTGACTTCATACATACACCGTCTGAACCACTACATACTACAGTCGCCTCCTGGCCCTTCGAAGCCTGGGGCATAGATATTGTGGGACCTATCACCCCTCATTCATCAAGAGGACACCGCTTCATCCTGGCCATCACCGATTACTTCTCCAAATGGGCAGAAGCAGTCCCACTGGCGGAAGTAAAGAGCTCTAGGGTGGTCAGCTTTATCAAACACCATGTCATTTACCGTTTTGGAGTACCCCGGCGGATCATTCATGACAACGGTCCTCAGTTTATCAGCCACATTTTTAGCAGGTTCTGTGACAAGAACCGCATTCAAAACGTGGCATCCACCGTCTATAATCCGACAGTAAACGGGTTAGCAGAGGCGTTCAACAAAACCATCGTCAGGCTACTCAAAAAGGTCGTGTCATCCAATAAACGCGACTGGGATGAAAAGTTTGGCGAATGCCTTTGGGCCTACCGCACAACGATACGGACCCCGACAGGCAACACATCATTCTCTCTGGTCTACGGGAGCGAAGCGGTACTGCCTCTCGAGATCCAGATACCCTCACTCCGTGTGGCAATAACAAACAAACTCACAGAAGAGGACAATCAACATCGTCGTCTGCGGGAACTGGAGGCACTCGATGAGAAGCGTCTCCTAGCTCAACAACGCATCGAACTCTACCAAGCCCGTATATCACAGGCTTTTAACAAGAAGGTCAAACAGAGGACTTTCCAAGTTGGTGACCTGGTTCTGGCAGTCAGGAGGCCGATGGTGTTAACTCACAAGACACCAGGAAAGTTCGAGCCCAAGTGGGAAGGACCTTTCATCATAGAGACGGTATACGCAAACGGTGCTTACCGCCTCGCCAAACCCAATGGAGACTTGTTTATGATGCCCATCAACGGCAAGTTCCTAAAGAAGTACTATTCTTGACATCCTTCAGACATGTACTTCCCCAAGGGGATCTGTGGGCCCAATCATCAGGATTCACAAACAATCTCCTTCCACAAACTCATCCGCTTCGGGAACCCAGCTGTTCCGTGGCTTCCTTCAGTAGAAAGACAACCACGTCCACATTACCTCTGAGTTGTTCTTCTACACCCTACAAAGCGGACTCTTACGCTACGTAAGCCGACGCTACCCTTCATGTTTACCACGTCCACATTTCCTCTGAGTAAACATCTTGTACAAACAACCCATGCGTTGTCGTACATCGATCGCCGAACTTCCACGTCCACATCACCTCTGAGTTATTCAGCGTATCTCCCAGGATCATTCCTACCACGTCCATCACACCTCTGAGTAGGATGATTCTATCATTTGGACCCAATGATTGCCATGTCCACATCACCTCTGAGCAAACATGTTGGTTCCTTCAAACTTATTATCTGTGCCTAAAACCAAGGTACGCAAAAGATAATAGGTCCACACAAATCATCAAGTTCATAATAACAAAAATGAACACATCACAAAAAGTTGCGTACTTCTTTATTTTTTAAAATAGAGAGTACAAAAGGCTACATTATCCCTCAGCAAAGGGTTACAAAAGAGCATTAAAAAAAGGGGAAAAACTACAGTCCCTGAACCTCCCCAGGGTGGGCTGAGAGCTCCCTGACTCGAAGCCTTAGGTCGGCTGTACGGGCCTCCACAGTCGCCAGGACTCGTCGCTCAGCTTCTTGACGCATCAATTCAACAGCCCCAGCGGAAGTATCGCTTTCATGCTTCGTATCAAGCTGTTGTCGCTGCTGCGCCAAGGCAAGAGTCCGCTGTGTAAAGGTCGCTTCTTCCTTTTGGAATGCTGCATGTTCAGCCCGGACACTCTCGACGTCTAACTGGAGTCGGGCCCGTTGATCTTCAAGGCGGCGCATCTGGGTGTCGATCTCTGCGATATTCGCATCCAATGCAGCTCGAGTTTCCACCATCGTCTTCATGGACTGAGACAACTGCTCTACCGCAGCCTCAGTCTCAGTCACCTCGTGCTCCCAAAGGCCCACAGTGGCCTGGTATGAAGACTCGATCTTGGCAATCAGCTTCCCCTTCTCCGCATCTATCAGGACGGAGAGGTCGTTTCGCTGGATGCGCTGAAGTTCCGCAAGCCGCTCGTCCAGCTCGATCACCGAAGCCTCCAGAATTTCGGCCATATGGTCGTGGCCTTGGTGAATGCGGATCAGCTTGATACAGGATATTGCCAAAGTTCTTGCCGTTGTAAAGCTCCCATTGGCATCCATCACAGCAGATACACCCTTCTGCAGCATTTTGTATACCTCCTCGACAAGGAATTTCACATACTCGTCTGCATCCGCCAGGACCTGCGGCATCATAGCAGGAGTTGGAGGAGCTACAGCAGTTTGCGGACCGGAAGAAGATCCGCCAATCTCAACCTGCGAGGCTTGAACCTCAGTATCAATGAGCTCTTCATCAACCGGGGCTGGACTGCTAGCCCGAGGAGCCGAAGGAACAGAGGAAGCCCGCGCAGGCGTCGAAATAGTACCCCAAGTAGGAGGGGCAACAGAGGGTTCCACACCCTTGCCCTTCTCAAGCCCGGAGGAACCACCTATGTCAACGACCACCTCTTCTACCCCCAACGTCCTATCGATAACTGGTACTTCCCTTGGCAGAATGGGGAAATTATCACTCATCTCTTGACCCGCCTCAGCGGTTGTGACCGGCAGACGGGTCTCGTCATCAAGTCCTTCTACTGGGACAGAATCTGTCGCTACCTCCTGATCGGTAGCCGCCTCAACTACCATGGTTGAAGCCGGGGTAGGACTCGGCAATGATCCAGCCGACCTCCCCTCATCATGAAAAGGAGGGGAATCAACCCTCTCCTCTGCCTCAACCATATCTGTTGCCCCCGCAGTAGACTCTTGCGGATCCGCGGCAACGTCATCCAAGGCCGACGCTGTGGCCTTCATCTTCTCGGAAGCTGCTGCATCCTCAGCTTCCCGTTTGACATAATCCGGAGAGGCTAGAATCTCTACAGCAACACCCTCGGTATTCTCCTCCATGGGAGATATCATAGTAGGTAGAATACGCATGTCAGACGAGCCCACCATCTCCTTTGGCCTGCTTCCACCAAATTTTGGAGTGCGAGGCTTTCTTATCAGTGGCTCCTACACAACAAGGGGAAAAGCATGATTACATAAGGAGCTGAACTGGAAATCAAACCTTACAGGACATCTTACCTCTGCAGATGCGGAGTCCGAGGACACCGTCGATGACGACGCCCTCTTCTGCTTTTTCGATACAGGAGAGTCGACTTTTGTATCTGCACCCCTTTTTGTTTGATCAACCGAGGGTCTTCCCTGACCCCCGGTAGATACGGCGGGGGCGCCTCGACCCAACTCGGGCGGACGGTACGATCGAGCCTTCGCCAAAGTGTCTGCACCCGCCGCTAAATGGGTGCCTGCAATAAAACTGGTCTCCCTATCATATCCGGTGGGCGGAACAGCCATAGCACAGTAAAATCTGGCGGCTGAGTAGAGAATCAGCGATCGCGGATTCTGGACGGGGAGCGTAAAGCGGGCTCCAGTACATCCGGCATTATAGTAATGCCAAGCTCGTGCACCATCCAGCAAACTTCCAGCGTACCCCAAGGTAATACTGGGATTATCCAACATCAATTGGGCGTACCCGAATTGCCTCGCAAAGCGGCTCGGCAGATACGGTTCCAGGTAACACTAGTTCCTGTTCCGATATACTAAATGGGACAGCCGGATACTTTGCAGCCAGCGGAATCCCCATGGAGACAGAGTGGTGGCATCCTCACCCGAGTCCACCAGATCTTCGTTGGCCTCAAAATCGGAGAAGACAGGACCAACTTTGGCGATCTCCCATCCCTGAAGATGGAATAAAACTTTCCTACAAACGGGGACACCGGTGTACGACCAATTCCTCCGGTAGAAACGCCGGAGGAACGCATCTCCGGACCTGTGGTCTTCTTCAGAACCCGGGCTCGTCACATTGGGATGGTGTAAAATTAACCACCCCATCAAATAATGAAACGGCAGCTCGGCACGCGGGAAGTTGTTGTTTTTGCCCCGCTCGTGAATGACATCTCCCGCAAACTCTCGAAGACCCCGCAACAGGTTACACACCATTGCGGGGAGTAAAGCTAAAGGACGGCCGAAAGCCAACTTCACGGCCGGCAGAATTAAGTTCCGAGTCACCCTCTCTACAGAGCCAGACCCGCCTGAAAAGACGTGGTCCCGGAGCCAAATCATAAGATACGCGACTAATACTGCTTTTGGTGACATCCGATAGGTGAGATGCCAAAAATAGCTATAGAAGCGTTCATCCGACTGCTGGTCCTCGTTCTCCAAGGGATTCTTCTCGCCCAACCTGCTCATTTCAGAAAGCACCTCGTTGCGAGAAAGTGCCGGTGGAGTAGAAAAATGGGAAGGATCCTCTTTGTCCTGCCTAAAGATGTGATCTCTCCAAGCAGTCACATGAGGCTGCGTCCCGCCCCTATCCTTCTTCTGCATATAGTAGTGATGACTTGCTACTTCTTTGAAGACAGCCATCATCTCATCAGCTTTGTCTCCCAAGACCTGGAATTCTTCATTGGTCGGGAAGTATTCCTCGTAAGGTTCCGATCCCCAGGGGAGTTTTGATACCTCGTACATCTCATGAAGCACGAGCCCTAGCTCCCCGACTGGAGTGAAGAAGGTCCCCGTATGGGTATCAAATATCTCCAAAAGCGCAAGGAACATGTGCCTGTTAATCTCTACACCTGTCTGAGTGGCACGGACTGCGGCGGTCAGCCCAATCTCTTGGAGCTCAGTCTGAAACCGCGACAGGATCCAGTGTGTCAGTTTGTCCCATTTTGAAACATAATGGCACCAACCCTCTACCCGAAATTCTCTCTTGGGATATGATTGTTCCATCAACAACATGCGACGAGCAAAAGTCAAGGCACCCAAGGCAAAAGTATTGACGGGAACATCGCTATAAATACTCCCAGGACGAAGAGTCCGCCAGGTGTAAGAGGTACCAGCTCGCGAGGCGACCAGAGTATCCCTCTGATCAGAAGAAGAATCAATTCTGATGACGCCTGTTACCGCTCCTCCTTGAGATGGAGTAATGTCCCAGGACATTCTCCTTTTAGAAGCAAGTCGACAAAAAGTTAACAAAGGCCATTGACGTTCAAGCTACCTGACGGTCATATGCACGCCCCTGGCTGTAAAGAACCAGTCTTCTTTGACCTTTAGCACCTGGGCTTCAGTAGAAGAAAGGCGGTCCCCGAACAGGAACTCGGGCTTTAAGAAGGTCACTTTATCGGAAGTGGCGGATTTCAGAATGCCACGTTCCATCATCCGTTTAAGGAACCCGTGATATTGTTCCCGAATTTGAATCATTCTTTCGGGATGCTGATCCAACATAATAGCCGCTTGAGCAGGGTTTATCACCTCTTCATCATAATCTACTCCCATCTGACAGAATGCAGCGTCCAGGAGCACTTCGTTCAAGAGTGGGATAGTCATCGACACTGACACACAAAAAAATGCAAAGATATTAGAAACAACACAAAGATCAGAGCTTCATGCTCGTCAGATGCGCGTATTAAGCGCATCTGAAAAAGGAGCCTCAGCGCATCATCAGGGTATAAACCCATGCGCGTTAGCGGTAGAGCCTCGGCGCATCGTCAGGACGTGAGCCCATGCGCGTCAGCAATGGCTTCGACGCATCATCAGGGTGTAAAACCCATGCGCGTTAGCAATTAAAGCCACAGTGCATGATAAAGGCCTGAGCCTATGCATGTCGGCGGGAAAGTTTTCCACATCGATAGGAGACAATAAAGCTCACCGACTACCGCCGGCCGAACTTCGACAGGCGGGCGAGGAATGTCACTCACGACAGCCTCTACCGGCTCCTTCTCCTTCCCCTTTCCTTTGTCGGCACCGCCGCGAGGAGTCTTGGGAGCCATTCTAACAGAGAGGAAGAAGTTAGGGTTTTTTCTCTCTCCACCTCTCACCTATTTATAGGCCGTGGTCACACGCGTGAACCGATGACGAGTGATCTCAGCCGTCGCCTCGGGTCTTGTGAAGATAGCAGCAGATAAAACCAAAAGATCATCATTAATCTTTTCGGTTACCGAGGTATTATCAAATTCATTAATTGAGAAGAGCATACGGCTGAACAGGCATGCACCCCAACAGTCATGCGTCCTGATCGCCATGCTTCTTATTCAAAGTATTCCAAAACCTATTCAAAAGTTTTGAAAACTTTGAAGGGGGTCTTGTAGAAGCATGGAATTTCACAACCAGAAAGACCATGCGCCAGACACTACATGCGCCAGGACTCGCACAGAATACTTCACAGCAAAGTCAATAACCATAGACATTTGAAGAAGGACCTTTTTATTTATATATAAAAGTCTATTACATGTCTAGAAAAGGTTGTACAAAGGAGAATTTCTACAAAGGAAAGATCCTAAGTCTACAGCCAGCGGCCACCATGCGCCTCCAGATAGGCGCAGCAGTCATCATGCGCTGCCAGTCACCATGCGCTTCCAGTTAGGCACAGCAGATGTCATGCACCTCCAACCAGGCGCATCCCGCCATCTCTTCAGCAGCTCAGTTATGTGCATCCAGCTCAGTTATGTGCATCCCTTCAGCAGCCCAGTCGTGTGCCGCTCTTCCAACCAGGCTCACCTGATAAATGCTTCGATACACAAAACATTTAACCCTCTGGCTGGAACCAAGGAAGAGAAGAGCACCGCAAATCTGTGGCCAGAAGAGGCTTCGAAAGAGCCTCCAAAGGCCAAGGAAGACCGTGATCGAAATCACGGCGAAAGAAGCAGCTTTTAACACAATCAGAGTGGGCAGCACCCACTTTGAAGGAAGAGAGAGCCTGTCACCCTCATTTCCCGTATTTTTTATTTATACTCGTATTTGGATTTTGGCATGTATTTTTATTTTTTCTCAACTTGTGGAATTTTGGTATTTCTCGTATTTTGGTTTTGGCATGGCTCGGTTTTATTGGGCATGGTTTGGTTTGGTTCGGTTTTATGTGAGTTAGATCACCTTAACCTATGCTACCCCTCATCCCCACCACAACTCCCCCACTTTATATCTCCACCAACCTCTTCTCTCTCTTCATAACCACCATTAATTTCTTCTTCTTCTCCTTCCTCCACAACTCCCCAACCCCTAGGCAAGTGCATCTTGCCACTACATGAGGACCCTCTTTTCTTTGTCCATTTGCTAGTTTAGGACATGGAGATCAACATTAGAACTTGGTGTTTTGTGATTTGAAGTCTCCTTTGCTCTAGATCTAAGGTATTTCTATTTTCGGATTTTGCATGGTTTGAGCTACTTTGGTTGGATTTTCTTGGGTTTTGATATTTCCATGTGGAAGAGCTTTCAGTTTTACTCCAGTTGGAGCCTTGGAAATCCGAATTTGGAGTTCGGATGGCCAAGTTATGAACTTTTAAAGTTTTGGTTTCAGCCATGGTGTTCTTGTTGTTTGGAGAAGACAGTGAGCAGTATGCAGAGCTGTTTAGCTTACGCACACTGAGCTACGCACGCTCTTTAGCGCTGCGTACGCAGGCTTGAGTACGCTTCCTGTTGGAAGCGTGTCTCCTTGAGCGTGCGTGACTTTCACACACTGCTCCCTTCAGCGTGCGTGACTTTCACACACTGCTCCCTTCAGCGTGCGTGACTTTCATACACTGCTCCCTGTAGCGTGCGTGACTTTCACGTACACTGCTTCCTTCAGCGTGCGTGACTTTCACGTACACTGCTCCCTTCAGCGTACGTGACTTTCACACACTGCTCCCTGTAGCGTGCGTGACTTTCACACACTGCTCCCTTGAGCGTGCGTGACTTTCACACACGCTGGCCCTTGAGCGTGCGTGACCTTTCACATACGCTGCCCCATTGAGCGTGCGTGACTTTCACATACGCTGCCCTCCTGCGTGCGTGTTATATTGCGTATGCATTCCCCCTGCGTGCGTGCTTTTGTGTGTACGCATTCCCTGACTCGTATTTTGATATTTTATTAGATATTTTACGTCCATTTTATATCCTTACGCCTTTTGTCCTGAACTTGATAATCACGAATTTACTGGATATGTTTGCAATTGATAATTGAGCATGACCTGATAAGTGGCCCGTCGTGGCACACTCCTGACTAGTACACTTGATATGATAACCTGACCTGATATATCTTGAATAGCTGTTGCGACGGCTACCTGATATGACATGGCATGTATAATTAATCCTGACACCGTGGGCGATTGTGCTTGTGTAAATAATCCATTCATGTCTTGCATCATGTCTAGGAGGGGACTCCTGAGTACCACGGTCAGGAGTACCTACGGAATTGGACTAAGGTTAATAATTAGTATAATTCACTAGTCATGAAGAGATGTTCCCCAGTTACAGGCGATCCCGTTATCCCGGCCGCAAATGATTGGACTTGTAGCCTGCCGACGAGTAGGGCACATTTCCAGTCCACTGTTATGTGGGGCACCCACCATTGTCACTTAAATGATTGAACTCTATTGTCACTATAATGCATTGTACTCTCTAGATTGTCACTATAATGATTGCCTGGATAACCTGGATAGCTGCAGGGCCTGTGACTACTTGGAGCATCTCATTGCATCTTGCTAGTAATTAGGATTGTGATAACCCTAGTTAGTTAATGTAGAAAGCCGTAGGCAATGATTGGCCGTGATTGCTTGGATGGAGTTTGGTCCAGTATAGTATTGTCTAGAATTGATTGATTGTAAGATTGTACCAGAATGATTGAAGGATTGTCACTCCAGATTGTCACTATAATGATTGTCACTCCAGATTGTCACTATAATGATTGTCACTCCAGATTGTTACTTGACCTGATTTCTTATACTTATCTTGCCGATAAATGGTGAGAGAAACCAAGTTCCGTTCAGACGAAGGGTTACAACCCCGGTCCTTGTTTGGTTTACGGGTTATAACCTAGCTATCTGAATAGTCCCATGGTTATCTCATCGTATATCATCCTGACATGTTTTTCCATATGTCATGTTTTTTAGTGATTCTATGCAAGATTGTCTTTTATAATTATCCATCATGCTTTTTCTTAAATTACTGTCTCTTATTATGTAATTTTATTATTGTGCTAATTTGTTGGCTTTGGTTCTTATTTTGTGGCCTCCTTTGTGGCACTTACTCTTCCTGGGGTCTGACCCAGCTGGTTTTGTATGGCCAGATACCGGAGCAGCAGCAAAGGATCTACCTGTCTTCCAGCCCGATGGTGGTCACCAGACGTAACCAGGGCATCGAGTGGGTTTCTTTTGTTCTCCCACTGTAATATTGTAAATTATTCTTTTGAGGCGTTTAGCCGACGAGCAAGTGTTAGCTCGATTGTACTTACTTACTGTCTGCCTACGGGCTGTGACATGATTGACAAGCCCCGGGGGTTGATCATGTATGACTGAACTCTTGCTAGTCCTCACATTTTGTAACGACTAGCTTCATGATCATCTGGATATGTAATGTTTGGGACGCCTTACAATTGTATATTTGGAGATCTGATATCTTATGATTATTATTAGTTGGTTGAGATTGAGACAATAGGCTATTTTATGACCTTAAGAGACTGATGAATTGTAGTGAAACCCTCACATATCTAGACAGTCGTGACCGTATAGCGGTGTGGATTCCATTCCGTTATACGTAGCTGGCTATGTCTGCCCCCGCTCTCCAGTATTCTGGTTCTGGGGCGTGACATGGTTTAAGTGGTGGCCCATGCAGGTCTTGTTAATCAAGATGTGTGAGGGTTTACCGAATAGATGTCTCAATCGGTACTCGTCCTTGATCTCTGCTCGTATCCTCTTGGTTCCTGAAAATTCTTGTCCTGATCACATGCTTGTAATCGTTGATCTGTCATGGTCCTTCCTTATTGTTCCTATGTCGTCTACTTCAGCGGCATTGAACCTAGACCTGCCGATCAGCAAGGAGGAGCACCTCCCGTGGACCAGCAGCAACCAGAAGATCAGGCCCAGCACTCAGGAGCAGCCTCCCGAGTCGTACCTACTGGAGGAGAGCCGCCAGTTCAGCCAGTCCAGCCTGCAGATCCTGATGATGGCACTTTGGTGGGTCTCATCAGATCATTGTTAGCTTCCCAAGATCGTAGAGGCGATGTCTTGCACCAGGCAGTGGAAGATGCTCTGAATAGAAGTGGACCCCGAGGGAACAGTGCGGTCAACAGTTTTAAGCGCCTGAACCCTCCATTCTTCGATGGCAGTGAGGATGCCATTGCTGCCGATGCTTGGCTACAAGATATAGAGGTGATTCTCGAAGCCGCGAAGACTCCAGAAGATGAGAAGGTGGCTGTGGTGCGCCTACAGTTATTGGATCTAGCCCGCAGTTGGTGGGCCGCACAAGCAGTGGGATTGACAACACCTGTCCCCTGGGCAGTGTTCAGCAAAAAGTTCTAGACCAAGTATTATGATACAGTGGCTCGGTATGACTTGCAGACCAGGTTCAGTAATCTTAAGCAGATGGGGAGGACGGTCGACGGATATGCGGCCGAGTTTTCCAGACTCAGTCGGTTTGCTCCCACCTTGGTGGCAACCGAGTTTGACAGAGCGCAGAGGTTCCAGCAGGGACTTCACCTAGAGATTATATTGGCAGTAGAACAGTTCGAGCATCAGACCTATGATGCAGTGTTGCGAGCAGCTAGGAGGCATGAGTATACCTCCCAGAGAATAGTGGACAGGACTGGAGGTCGGAAGCGGTCCCATAGTCAGATGAATCAGTCTTCAGCACCAGCCCCGGCAGCTAGGGCTTTGACTATTAGAACTCCGAGGCAAGCAACCTCAGTTACGTCGGTTCAGTACTCGACCCCGACGTACCCTCAGCAGAAACAGAAGCAAGCACAGTCTTCCGCCGTAGGCTGTTCTTATTGTGGGAAGCCTGGACACGTGGTAGCGGAGTGTCGCAAGGCATTGAGATTGTGTTTATTATGTGGAGCACCGGATCATAGGGTGGGGTCCTGCCCATTCAGAGTCGATTCAGCATCAACAGTATCTAGTCCCTCGGTTAGGGGACCAGCACCAGCACCAGCACCAGTACCAGCTCCAGTTCACCAGCAACAGCAGTTCCCGTTGCCGAGGCCATTGCCGCCTCAGGCCCAGACTTTCCAGCAACAGAACCCGCGGCAGTTTGCCCTAGCCCAAGCTCAGGTTCAGAATCGACCGAGAGGTATATGTGTCCTCTCATCTTGCTTTTCTACCGTCATTATGCGGGGTGCATGACGTATTTCATGTATCCTAATTACAACGGTGCATCCTGGACCCGAGCCATATCCTAGGTCATTCGAAACTGGTTATTGGTACCAACCTTTTCGTATGAGGATAAGCTCGTGACCCTGTTTGACCAAGGGAAGAGACCTCAAGCGCAGGACTATCAGTTTAGTTCATGTTGCTTGAGTTCTTCGCTCCTTGGGAGAGAGTCAAACGTGGGAGTGTGAGGACGATATCCGATCACGTTGTCCCTACCTGTTTGACTCGTGAGGTATAATGTCTTCCTTATGCCTTACGTTTTTCCTTCTTTGCTTGCATTGTATGATTGTATGATTGAATTGCTTAGTGTAGCTTGCCTGTGCTTAGTATAGCTTGTCGTGACAATCTCTAGCTCCTTGATTAAATTCCGAGGACGGAATTCTTTTAAGGTGGGTAGAGTTGTCACCCTCATTTCCCGTATTTCGTATTTATACTCGTATTTGGATTTTGGCATGTATTTTTATTTTTTCTCAACTTGTGGAATTTTGGTATTTCTCGTATTTTGGTTTTGGCATGGCTCGGTTTTATTGGGCATGGTTTGGTTTGGTTCGGTTTTATGTGAGTTGGATCACCTTAACCTATGCTACCCCTCATCCCCACCGCAACTCCCCCTCTTTATATCTCCACCAACCTCTTCTCTCTCTTCATAACCACCATTAATTTCTTTTTCTTCTCCTTCCTCGACAACTCCCCAACCCCTAGGCAAGTGCATCTTGCCACTACATGAGGACCCTCTTTTCTTTGTCCATTTGCTAGTTTAGGACATGGAGATCAATATTAGAACTTGGTATTTTGTGATTTGAAGTCTCCTTTGCTCTAGATCTAAGTTATTTCTATTTTCGGATTTTGCATGGTTTGAGCTACTTTGGTTGGATTTTCTTGGGTTTTGATGTTTCCATGTGGAAGAGCTTTCAGTTTCACTCCAGTTGGAGCCTTGGAAATCCGGATTTGGAGTTCGGATGGCCAAGTTATGAACTTTTAAAGTTTTGGTTTCAGCCATGGTGTTCTTGCTGTTTGGAGAAGACAGTGAGCAGTGTGCAGAGCTGTTTAGCTTACGCACACTGAGCTACGCGCGCTCTTTAGCGCTGCGTACACAGGCTTGAGTACGCTTCCTGTTGGAAGCGTGTCTCCTTGAGCATGCGTGACTTTCACACACTGCTCCCTTCAGCGTGCGTGACTTTCACACACTGCTCCCTTCAGCGTGCGTGACTTTCACACACTGCTCCCTGTAGCGTGCGTGACTTTCACGTACACTGCTCCCTTCAGCGTGCGTGACTTTCATGTACACTGCTCCCTTCAGCGTGCGTGACTTTCACACACTGCTCTCTGTAGCGTGCGTGACTTTCACATACTGCTCCCTTGAGCGTGCGTGACTTTCACATATGCTGCCCCTTGAGCGTGCGTGACCTTTCACATACGCTGCCCCATTGAGCGTGCGTGACTTTCACATACGCTGTCCTTCTACGTGCGTGTTATATTGCGTATGCATTCCCCCTGCGTGCGTGCTTTTGTGCGTACGCATTCCCTGACTCGTATTTTAATATTTTATTAGATATTTTACGTCCATTTTATATCCTTACGCCTTTTGTCCTGAACTTGATAATCACGAATTTATTGGATATGTTTGGAATTGATAATTGAGCATGACCTGATAAGTGGCCCGTCGTGGCGCACTCCTGACTAGTACACTTGATATGATAACCTGACCTGATATATCTTGAATAGCTGTTACGACGGCTACCTGATATGACATGGCATGTATAATTAATCCTGACACCGTGGGCGATTGTGCTTGTACAAATAATCCATTCATGTCTTACATCATGTCTAGGAGGGGACTCCTGAGTACCACGGTCAGGAGTACCTACGGAATTGGACTAAGGTTAATAATTAGTATAATTCACTAGTCATGAAGAGATGTTCCCCAGTTACAGGCGATCCCGTTATTCCGGCCGTAAATGATTGGACTTGTAGCCTGCCGACGAGTAGGGCACATTTCCAGCCCACTGTTATGTGGGGCACCCACCATTGTCACTTAAATGATTGAACTCTATTGTCACTATAATGCATTGTACTCTCTAGATTGTCACTATAATGATTGCCTGGATAACCTGGATAGCTGCAGGGCCTGTGACTACTTGGAGCATCTCATTGCATCTTGCTAGTAATTAGGATTGTGATAACCCTAGTTAGTTAATGTAGAAAGCCGTAGGCAATGATTGGCCGTGATTGCTTGGATGGAGTTTGGTCCAGTATAGTATTGTCTAGAATTGATTGATTATAAGATTATACCAGAATGATTGAAGGATTGTCACTCCAGATTGTTACTATAATGATTGTCACTCCAGATTGTCACTATAATGATTGTCACTCCAGATTGTTACTTGACCTGATTTCTTATACTTATCTTGCCGATAAATGGTGAGAGAAACCAAGTTCCGTTCAGACGAAGGGTTACAACCCCGGTCCTTGTTTGGTTTACGGGTTGTAACCTAGCTATCTGAATAGTCCCATGGTTATCTCATCGTATATCATCCTGACATGTTTTTCCATATGTCATGTCTTTTAGTGATTCTATGCAAGATTGTCTTTTATAATTATCCATCATACTTTTTCTTAAATTACTGTCTCTTATTATGTAATTTTATTATTGTGCTAATTTGTTGGCTTTGGTTCTTATTTTGTGGCCTCCTTTGTGGCACTTGCTCTTCCTGGGGTCTGACCCAGCTGGTTTTGTATGGCCAGATACCGGAGCAGCAGCAAAGGATCTACCTGTCTTCCAGCCCGATGGTGGTCACCAGGCGTAACCAGGGCATCGAGTGGGTTTCTTTTGTTCTCCCACTGTAATATTGTAAATTATTCTTTTGAGGCGTTTAGCCGACGAGCAAGTGTTAGCTCGATTGTACTTACTTACTGTCTGCCTACGGGCTGTGACATGATTGACAAGCCCCGGGGGTTGATCATGTATGACTGAACTCTTGCTAGTCCTCACATTTTGTAACGACTAGCTTCATGATCATCTGGATATGTAATGTTTGGGACGCCTTACAATTGTATATTTGGAGATCTGATATCTTGTGATTATTATTAGTTGGTTGAGATTGAGACAATAGGCTATTTTATGACCTTAAGAGACTGATGGATTGTAGTGAAACCCTCACATATCTAGACAGCCGTGACCGTATAGCGGTGTGGATTCCATTCCGTTATACGTAGCTGGCTATGTCTGCCCCCGCTCTCCAGTATTCTAGTTTTGGGGCGTGACAGAGCCTAGCACCGCCACTCCGATCTACGGCTCTTCCGGAACAACGGAGACGAGGCCCGAGCATCCCTATCTTTGGATGCAACAGGCACCTTCCGCCTGCCTCAGAAGCCCTCGACTCCGTCTTTTGGATGTAACAGTCACCTTCAAGAGCATCAACGACGACATGGCGTCTCATCTTCACCCTCGGGAACACTTCGTCAACAGAATGCACCCGAAAACCCAAGTTCATGTTGGAGGTACGTGAGGGAATGAGAAGCAAACCTTCTCTCCATGCCACTATTTATAGGCCGGGCAGATCAAACCTACGCGCCAAGTGGATGGCTCTCCGAATTCCGTACAATGAACTCACATTAAATGGATGAACCAGACGCCTCGACTTCAGCCAAGCGGCTATTAAAAGCACTCGAGAAGCGAAACAGCCGCATCATCAAAGACGTGTCGGATGCGCCGGCTGGTCAGCGCATCACACCTCTCAAACAGATACGCCCTGTACCGAGCGCATCAAAGGGGATGCGCCCCCATACGCCTAGTGGAACGTCAACCGACGCGCCCACTTAGTTGTCCATCGAATGTCACCAACATCAAATGCTGAACTGACAGAGTTGGCAGCACGCCTTCCTAAGTCTGAACGGCTGACAGCTTTTGCAGAAAATGAAGCATCCACAACGTCAGCATCATCATGACTCTATCCCGACGGCTACTGCCACGTGGCCACTCGACCACCCGCATGCGTCTCCGCGGCCATGTGCCCAAACCTGCATGCGCCTCGAAAGCCATGCGCCTCAGACCCTTCACTGATCCCTAAAGACAGAAGAAGAGTCTCCAGTTGAAGCATTACATGCGCCTCAAAAGCCATGCGCACCAAACTGATCTCTGATCCCGAAAGACAGAAGGAAATTTGCTTGCATGCGCCTCAAAAGCCATGCGCCCAAAACGGCTCGTGACTCCTAAAGGTCACGAGCCAAAATCTCATCATGCGCCCAATCCAAGGCGCATCCCACCAAATCATCCCCCCACCAAATTAGAGTTCTCCGAGCCATGGGTCGACGACACGTGTCCTTTGACTCAACTCATCCAAGATCTCAGCAACAGAAAGATCTTCTCCTCTGCTACGTGCCGGCTCACAACAGCAGTATGAAGAATTCAACCTCGCGAGTAGGGCACATCGTCCATGCGCCTCCATCAGCAATCTCCATGTGGCGTCCCCACGCACCGGTGCATCCTACATATGCGCGCATGGGCAGCCAACCTGCCCAGCTATAAATGGAGGAATCATCCCCTCCTTAGACACACACAGAGAGACATACATACGAACAATCCAGACAGAGATCATCAGAGAGATAGATACAGACACTCAACGTCTTCCTCCTCTCAGCCAGCTCCAGCACCCAGAGCAATCTACACCTTCAGAGAACCGATAACCGTCGTCAGCCCGTCAACGGAGTCAACGCATTACCACTCACTCCATTGGCACTTAGGACCCAGATTAAACAAAAGTGTACTCCTAGGACTACATCTAAGTCCTATATTGTAACACTGTTCTGTTTGTATTAAGATTTGCAATCAAATGATTTTAATGGCAAACAGGCCGATACTCACTTTTATAAGAGAAACTTTATACTCAGTTACTTATAATTATGCCTAGATGTATAAAATATTTTTTAAATATTAATAATTTATTAATAATTATTTGTTTTCTGATACCAAAAATTCAATAGTTCGATCCGAAACCGCCGATACTACCGATATCGCCGATACCGATACTCATAGGAATGGTCTGATACCGATTTCGATACCAATACTCATAGGAAAGGTACGTTTCCGATACGATACTCAGTTTTGGCCAAAACTGTTTTGTAAGCATTATGGGCCCATTGTTCACTTTTACAAAACTAAACTTTATAAATCTTCGTTCTACAACTTAGTTATGCATAGAACACCGTTAAAATGTGCATATTATGCAAAAAATAGTAGTAAAATAGTAAAAAAATGTTCAAAATGTATTGACCGCCTAGGCGGCGTCTCGGCGGTGTCTAGGCGGTAAGCGGACTCTCTCTGCCGCGCACCCGCCTACCACCGTTTAGAACCTTGCCAATACTGCGAACCTTGGTATAGAGTGAGTATCCTAGAAGGATATAAGATATCTTACTACTAGCTAGGTAAGTGTTGGAAATTAAATTTACTTATGCCAAGTCTTTTGGGCCTATCAGAGTTATAGATTTTTTCAGAAATCTAGTATAACGCTACAGATTGCCTCAAAAGGCTTGCATAAGTAAGAGTGTATAGAGTGAGTATCCTAGCTAGTAGTATATTGTAGTACCTAGAGTGTATAGAGTGAGCCTCCTTACTCCCCTTCTTCTTATTCGGGTCATGTGGCCTCCTATTTCGCATCATATGATATCCAACTCAACCAAAGCCTAGAGAAGTGTAAAAATATTAATATTAACCAAGGTTCACAGTATCGATATCAAAATCGGTATTACCATGAATCTCATGGCTTCCGCTACCAGAGCAAAATATAAAACCAAACGTGAAGCAGAGATTAAGCCGTCAAAGGATTCTGGCTCGCCCTACCACCAGTCGAAAACTTTTTTTCTTCTAATGTTTTGAATATGAAGCTCTGCTTCATATTTGGTTTTATATTTTGCTCTGGTAGTGGAATCCATGAGATTCATGGTGATACCGATTCCGATACCGATACTGGAAACCTTGGTTAATATTAATATTTTTACTTCTCTGGGCTTTGGTTGAGGTGGATCTCATATGATGCGAAATAGGAGGCTAAGACAATCGAATAAGAAGCAGGGATGTAGAGGAGGGTCAGAGAGGGGGCCTTCTTGAGAAGCAGTGGAAGTAGAGCGACAAAGTAGAGGGGGGTCGGTATCGGACTATATATTCTTAATTGTAATGAATTGTAATTCTGTTTACTTTGTCTTACGATACAGATTTTTACATCCAATCTACGATGGATCGTTACTTCATTGATTGTACATGGATGTACAAATGGCAACACGAGAGCAGAATTGGTGTGAGTGACGATTTTAGGGCAGGCGTGGAAGTATTTCTTAAGTATGCCATGAGCAAAGCTCATTACATGGACGGTAACAAAATCAAGTGTCCATGTGGTATTTGTCACAATAGACGTTACGAAGAAGTGGTGACTGTGAGAGATCATTTGACCCGTAAGGGTTTCGTACGTGATTACGAACTATGGTCATCGTAACGTAAACTATATGCGAAAAGGCAAGTTGTGTTTGTTGCGAACGTTGCTACTTCTACTTTCCATGAGGATGCTGCAACGGATTTTGTCATCGAAGACGACGTAGGCTCTGTTGATTATGGAGACCTGCAGAACCTTCCACGAGAGATGGTGTACGATGCGGCGGGGCCTAATTTTGATCCGGAGGATCCTAATCCCGAGGCGAAGGAGTTCTATGATATGTTTAAGGATGCAGATACTGTAAGCCTCCTGAATTTCAGGGATTTATTTTTGATTTTTCAAAAAGAATTATTTTCGATAATAATTCTTATTTGATCATTAAATGCTCTTTTCCATGACTTTGATTTCTGGAGCGTCAGAGATGTCTGTCTCTGGAAACTCTCTTCATGAGTTTGTAGTAGACAAGATTATCTTCATTTTGATATATTATGTCCTACTCAAACTTGTTCCCTTGTACTCTGTTTGCATCGCACAACTTTTGGGTCAATTTAGGCCAATTGATCATCTACCGTAAAACCTGATCCAACTTCCAATTTAATTTCGGAGCCTGACATCGGCCCAATCTGATCGACCCAATATATGGTTCTGACCTATTTTGAGTCTACTATGCATGTGCCACTTGCGTGCCACCCAATTGATCTCCCTCGTGCTTCTATTTCATCCATGATTAAAAATGGTTTAAATTTGTATTATGGCTAAATTTTAGCTCAAACTAGACCCAACACCCAACCCAATTTTATGTGACCCTATCATGACTATCCAAACATCCCACATGCAATTTCTCTCAAATCTTTACTCAAAAATATCTCTCTTCCTCTCTACTTTACATAAAATCACTTTCTCTCTCTTTATATATATATATATATATATATATATATATATATATATATTTCGCTCTCACTCTACTTACACTCACTAACCCTTCACCCATCACCTTCAGCACACCTCCTACAGCCGACAGCACCCCCCTACAGCCGACGGCACCCCTCCATTCGTCTTCTTCTTCATCACCAACCTTCTTCCTTTCCTCTCCTTCACATCATCATCACCATCACCCTCACCATTATTATCATCATCACCACCACCATCACTACTCACCACCACCATCACCATAACCTTCTTCTCCTTCATTTCCCCACCGGCGAGCCACCGTCGTCGCCTCGCGACTGCGCATCACCCTGACGAGCCCCTCCAGTGAGCTACCTCATGCAGCAGTTGTAGTAGCAATGCAGCAAGCAGCAGACGCTGCCACAGTAGTGGCCAGCAGCAGCAGCGTAAGGCAGCAGCAACCGCGCCACCGCGCGTCGCCGTATGGGCGGCCCCCCTGGCCGGCCACCCCCCGATCTTGTATGGCTCCGACGAGCTCCCCCTCGCCGTTCCTCCTCTTCCGACGTGCCGCGTAGCCGATTCGTGCGTTTAGCACAAGATCCCGTCGTGACGCGCTCGGTTTCGAATTCAGAACCTCGTCCCGGGACAACGACTTTGCGTACATTTTCTGAGAAATTCGACCGTTAGATCGTCGATCCGTTTCTTCCGTCTCAATCTCGGTATATACCTCTTCACTTCCCTCAAGTTTTATCTGTTAATTCCATCGTTTGCTATTTCAAAATTGGCCACCAAGTTGACCCTTTAAATTGTATAATTTTTGGACAGTTTTGTGGATCCAACTTCGTAGACTCGTATCTCCGCCATCGCAGCTCCGTTTGGTGTGCCACTAGTTCCTTTGCACAGCTGGTATAACCCTCTTTCTGCCTCCCTTAAGTTTTGTTTCATTGTGAGCTTGTTTGATTGGTTGAATTTGATGCCAAAGTTGGTCGTCCGAATTCGTAATTTTTAATTTGTAAAATCCTAATTTTGAACTCGGGACTCCGGATTCAATTTCTGACACCACTAGTAGACTTGTGAAGTCATTCTGGCATGATTTCATATAAATTTTGTTAGATTTGGAGGACGTGGGCCCCGACACGTATTTCGGTGCACGGCGGGCCCCATAGTCCGAGTCAACGGGTCTTTTTGAGATCGGCTCATCGAAATCCAATCTGGATATATCGTTGAGTTTGTATCATCATTCTGGACTCATTGACATATAATTTGCTGAGTTTTGTAGACATTGGCTCCAACACGCATTTTCGTGCAAATCGGATTCCAATATTCGGGTCAACGAGCCATTTTGAGATCGGGTCATCGGAATCCAATTTCGGATACACCGTTGAGTTCGTATCATCATTCTGAATTCGTGGACATATATTTTTGCTAGATTTTGAGAACTTTTATTCTGGCTCATTTTTTGGTGCAAAGTGGGTCTGACACGGACACTGTTTTAACTCAAATTTACCTTTTTGTTCCTGTATCCAAATTGGACTTATGGGTAGGCTATTCTAGCTATTTTAACCATTCTGGACACGTTGGTGATATTTATTTCATCATCCGATAACATCTGTAGACTTTTCCACTATCTATCACCATTTGTTATAATCTTTCTCTTTTTGGTTCGTATTTTGAGATCCGTGCATCGAAATTAAGATCCGTCGATTCCAGTGATTTCATATCACTAAAATTGACCAATTGTCTATGTGGATGATTATGAGACTAGCTTTGACCTAGTTTAACCTAGAGTGGCCTAGGAGTTGACCAGTTGACCAAAGTCAACTGTAAGTCAACCTTTGATCCAGTTTGACTGTGTTTGACCTAGAATAGGCCTAGAAGCATAGAATTAATGTATTTATATATATTGTTTACTCTAGAACACTAAGTAACCCTGTAAATTTATGTTAGGTCTCTGTGACGTCGGTTCAGGCATAGACCCTTACTTATTGCTCAGGACAGCAGGCGAGTACATTCTCTGATAGTTTTCATTATCTTGATATCTACTATATCCGATTCAGTTGTAGTATTTTATTTGATTCCCGACATGATGGTACACGAAATAGTATACGTCGAATCCTGTCATGAGATGTCATTCCTGGGTTACCATGGTATATTGGTACATTGTTCGATCTTGTTTTCTTGTATTTGTATAGATGCCGATTCCTAAGGGGATTTGCTACCCACTTAGAGAATCCCGCATCATGACATGACATATCCGAATCCATTATACTACTCGAGGATGGGGAGTTATTAGAGGTTATGTGATCATACCCCACTGGTTACTACTTGCATCATAGCTTTACCCTCGCCTCACGTAGGGTAAAGCCTGACCTGATACCACTTGCACCATAGCTTTCCATTTTGGCCGGCCTGATCTCCAGGTTTACCTGCGCTTGTTCTTACACCATAGCCATTCAAATGAAAGAGCATGATCTTGATCCAAGTCGATAACATAATGCTCTAATATCTCAAGATACTGTTTATATTTACATTATACATCAGATATTACTGTACTATTTTACATTCCAGTATTTCATACCCTGACATGATATCCAGTTTTTTGTATCCTGTTTATATTCCAGTTTTGATATTTCTTCTTGTATTTCATTATAATTGTCTCTTATAGAATTTGTCAATTCATATGAAACTGCTGTTAGTTTATGTACTCGTTTCTATCCTGACTGGATACGTTGACAATATTTTAGGAGTTGTTATGCCCTCATTATTGGACTAAAGGATGTTGCTAGCTGAGGCGGATCTCGATATTCTTTCACCGTGAGTTCTCCCAGGAGTGCTAGGCCTGGTAGTTATTTTAGTTTTGTTACTATTTTTCTTCCTTTTCATTCTTACCTCAGATAATCCTTTGTAGATTCTAGTTGTTCTGGTGATATTGTTATTATTTTTTGTCTTATCTTCCTTAGCTTTTGTGATGTGATATGAGTACCTTTATAGTTATGGATCTTTTAGATGTTGTAGTTAATATCGGGTACTTGACTGCGCTCTACCGTCGACACTACGGCATAGGCTAGACGTGGCCCACGTATTCGTACCCGTATATCTGGATGCGGGTCGTGACACATTTTTGTGGTGCCCATGCAGGTCAGTCTTTGCTATTAATGCAAAGTCGTGGTAGTACTTGAGCTTATCTATACTACTGCGAGCCTACCCTAGGATTAAGATTGAGTCATGGAATATTTTAGGATTTTGGTACTCAGTCACATAATAGGAACTCTTGATAGATTTTAGGGATGACCCCTGGGAGTCTTATTTCAAAAGTTTTTCGAATCTATTCTCACTTGCTTCCATCCGTCCTGATTTTGAAATATATGTCCGTTATCGAACCCTATTCTTGCATTGGGATGTATTCATGGACCCCAGAGGGAACTAGAATATAGAAGTTGAACTTATATATCATCTAGGTTGAGAAGAGAATATGATTAGTCAATCTTATATGAAGGTTAAGATTTGTTTTAGATTATATTCCAGTAATCTGACCTAGATAGTACCTTTGGGGCATCCTCTGAGAACCTCCCTCTAAACTCTACCTCGGAATCTGTTTTCGCTTGTTTCCATTTATTTATCCTTGATTCGTTTTTGAATCTTAATGTTCATTGTTGACTTTGATTTTGTTTCTAGATAAGGTTTTATGAATTGAGTTAAGATATATTCTGATAACATATTTGATGAGTACGATAAGAAGGGTAAATGTCTACTTTATTTATGGAGTTTAGAATTTATCGTAGCCATACAAGCTAGCATGACGAAGACATGGAGCCTGATTTTGGGTATACTATCCTAGTTATGGAATTTAGATTTTTTTGTAGCCATACCGGTTGGCGTGGTAAGGAATCTAAATAACAGGATTATAGGGTGTATACCTTAGTTATGGACTCTATCGTTTATTGCAGCTATGCTTACTGGCGTGGCAAAAATTCTGGCAACATAATTTCGGATAGACGTGTATGGTTATCAGATCATATCTTAAATTGATTCACTTCTTTGACCAAATGAGCAAGAATAATTCCTACCATTATTTTTCGATTTATTATTCCTTTTCTTTTTCTCTCATCGCATGATAATTTTCTCATCTTACCATTATTTCCTTTGTCTTAATTATCAACTATCTCGTATCTACATCTGTCATCTACACTTTAAAAAATTTGAAATTTTCATATCTTTGTACCTTGGAAAAAAGTCGAGGAAGTATCGTAATCATCTATCTTGTGGAAGATGAATTTGTTATCAAGTGGTATCTTTGTAGGAATATGAGATGTTGGACTTTATAGTATAATTTTGAGATGAAGGTATGACTGAGATTGGAAATAAAACCAAGAGGTCGATATAATCAGTTTAGAAATAATTTACTAGAGAATTATGAGGATGAATCACTTGGAAAGAACGTAGGAGGATTTCAAATAAGAAGGACAATAGGATGCACATTAATGGTTACAACATTTATATTTCATGGATATAGTTTAGAAACTGATGAGGATATCCGAGATCGAAATATATTTTTTTTTGAATTTGGATAATTTTAGGTTATTGATTCTCGAGATATTTCACACAAGGTTATGATGCAAAATTTAGAATTTAATAATGGGGAAGAGATTTTAACTATATACGATGATGATACGAAATTGGACAAGAAATTTGTAAGAGGATAGAGAACAAAAAAAAATTGAGTAAAAAATGGAGATTTTTTGGTAATAAATTTTTTTAAGATGAATAATGCTTGAAAGTGTATGTTGAAGAAAGTATGAAGGTTGATTTTATAATGGAGAATAAATTTTGTAAGGCCTACTGGTATTAGATTTGAATAACACAAGGAGCGTGATTTGAACAAGTTCAACGATTTCATAAACTTGATTTAGGGGCTTCGGATCCAATTTAGGACAAGGTGGAAGAATTTGGATATAAGTGTCACGACCCGCACCCGCTTTTCGGATACGAGACGTGTCCAAGCCAGCCTACGCCGCAGAGTCGGCGGTAGAACGCTGTCACGGCCATGATACTCAAAATCACAAAATAACGACTTTATTGCTCATTCATATTTCTACATTTAATTACAACATTTATAATATTTATAATTAAAGAAAATACAAAATTCTTACAATTAATGAAAATGATACAACGACTATCTACTTCTAGGTTTCTGTCTGCAAGTACACCCGTATCTCCCAAAGCTAAGTGAAGCCACAGCTAACCTGAAAAATGTTGGTTTCCAGTCAGGAATGGAACAAGCAGACAAACCGACGGCAATGCGAGAACACAATAGAATTAACAAGACATGAAAATAACATATGAGAGATGAAAACTAGAAAGTACTGATGACATGGCAAGTGGTAGAGAAGACAAGGAAAATAAATAAAATACAACTATCTATGTGATTTTAAATATCCGTTTCGACATGTGAACGGCTAGGGGGTAAATTCGGCACCCTTCACGTGTCATGTGCAGCTGCTATTCTCCACGAAAGACACGGGGAATAGTTCTGGGTAGTCCACATGTCTACTAAGATATTTCCCCTTCCGACTACTCCGTATGACGAGTGTGGCAACAAGCAGCAAGACATATGTATAAACATGAAATGTATAGACTACTATGAATCGAAAAGCAATCAGAAAGTGTACTTGCCTGAGGTCCTTAGCTGGTAAAACCGACAATCCTGTTGAGTCCAATTAGCTACCATCAATATGAAGTGGTCCGTTTTGGCAAGAAAATAAGGATACAATTAGTTTAGTCATGGTCATAACATTCTAGTTTAAGAAAGAGTTGTTTTAGAGAAAGGGTAACCCAATATTAACCCATATATATTTAAATTTATTCATATACTTTTAGAAGTTTTTTATTAGGACAATATAATTATTTTAGGAAGCCTCATAAAACCTATTTAGAAACACAAATTACTAGTCAAAATAATATTCAATTTTTCGAAGGTGTTTGTAAACTCATTTATGAAATCTTATTAGGAAAATATTCTTAGCAACTTAGAAATGGCGTAAATGTTACAACCTATTTAAGGTATGTCTCTCTCTTAGAAATAGGATTTGAAATAATATTTATATAGTTTTTAGAAGGCCTTTAAGAAAATACTATCTAAACCTTGTAAACCCCTTTTGGAAATATTTTTCTATTCAGATAAGAATATAAAATTATGCCCTAAAATCATTTTATATTTATAGAGCCCAAAATAATTATAAATCAATTTCATATTAATACTATCAGGCCAAGCCCATATTGAAAAAATTCTCGACAGGATTTGGCCCAAGGCCCAACCGAAAATTTTCTGTTTTGAAATATGACATTAGTTCGTGGGCCTTTATCCCAATTTTAGTTTAATAGGCTTTTCTTCAAAAACCCAAAGTCCAATTCTATTCCTCTGCTGTTTGTTACAGTGTGGAGAGAGGAAGAGATTGGAGAGAACAAATAGAAAGGGTCGGGGAACTCACCGAGAAAGGTTCCACTGCGGGAGAGGGGACCGGATCTCGGCGGCTCACCGTATCTCGGCGATCGGAGGTGCTGCTCTGCTGGGAAGGCGCGGGCGGTGCCGAAGTGGAGGAGAGGTGGCGGTCGTGGTGGACGGCTCAGGACTCGGGCTCGTCGGTGCCGCGGTGGTTCGGAGACTGCGACGGCAGCGGCTGCTTGCCGACCACGACAGGTGGGCTGCTCTGGCGTGGCACATCGCACGGGGTCGGATCTGAGACAGCCGCCGCGGGTAGTGCGATCGGGTCGGTGCTGGGCGGCTCCGCACGGCCACGACGGTGGTCGAATCCAGCAAAAGGCTGGGCCAGAGGGGATGTGGGGCAGTACCGCATCTCGTAGCCTCGGCGGAGGGATAAGCACGTGAGCGGCGCGCTGATGGACGCTCGTGCGGCAGCGATGTGGAGGAAAACCCCTAGGTTAGCGGTTTGGCCTGGAGAAAACTCTGGCAATCTGGAGTTCTCTAGCGAGAAGCACCGCGGCCGGAGATGCGGTCGATGGCATACAACACAGCGGAGAAAGACGGAGGCGATGTGACGGCCGGGTGCTGGTCTCGGTCGACGAGAGTCGTGCATCACCGCGGGGAAGTTCTGCATGTCGTGGGGCTTGAGCGCGAGATTGCCACGGCGACGTCTCTGCCAGAATCGACGCACGCGAGGGATGAGGTGGTGATTTGTCTGCGGGTGGATCGTGGAAGTGGGGGCTGGATGGAGGCACGGATTCGACGCGCGGTGGGCGAAGATAGGTGGAGGTGGTGGTGCTATTGTTGTCGTTGGTGGTGGTTTACTTTGGGAATTTTGCGGTCGGATTGCAGCTCTGTGGGATTGATGGTTGCTTGGTATTTGGTTTGTCGATACGGACACAACTGCACGATGTGGTGGTGGACACGGACACCTGGACACTGAATCTGGTGATGATGAATGTGACACGGATACATGGCACATGGGTTGTGTATTGGCCATTGATGATGATGTCTGTGGCAATTGGTGGATGTTGTCGAAGTCGAGTACGACCTTGGCGAGGTGCACGTGGCGGGGCTTCGTCTAGCAGCACCGGCTAGCCGCTGGTTGTGTACAGGCGCGGGTTTGTACACGCTGACGGAAGCATAGCGTGCGGTGGACGGTTGACGGGAAGAGGAGGTCGGGGGAAGCAGGGTGTAGTGGATGACGACGGGAATGCGGGGACGTTTGGAAGTCTCATGGTGGTGACAGGTGTGGTGGCGTTGTCTACAGGGAGGTGGTATCCCCATAGTAGAGGTATATATAAATTATATATGGCTGAGGAAGGTTTCTATTATAGATGGATGTGATAGAATTATTATAGATGGATGTGATAGAATCATAAGGTAAGCTATGATCTGGGAAGGAAAGCATGGGTCGGTCATTTGTTAGGGATAGGGGGTAGTATGAAGAATTCTATCATTCTATATTAAAGAAATCTTTTCTTTATATAGTCGTTTTCTATTATTATTAGAAATATATATAATCCCTTATTAGTCACCGAGTCACAGATAACTAAACAAATTATAAATTGGATTTGACTAAATCTAAATCAATAATCGACCATAATAGTAAATCAAAAACCATAGCCAATATCATCGAATAATTCTAATGGATAAACCTTCACGTAATTTAACTTAAAATAGCATCTAAATATAAATTATTCTACTCGCAATAATAATTTAAAATATTATGTTATATTATCGAATAATTTAATTATGTGAATTCTAATTCAGATCAAATAAGCGATCAGCATAATACCTTAAATAATATTTGATGCTATCAAAATGATTTAGAGTATAGTTTTACTCAATCAAAACCTTATTTAAAATAGTTTGACAAAAATACTTTTTATCAAAATGGATATGAATTTCCAAATCACTTCGTGCGTTTAAAGGCCCAAGATAATAACCAACATATTTGTAATTCAAGTAATGAGTCAAAAATAGATATATATATTATTTTATTTTTTTAAAAACCAAACGTTATTTTCAAACCATAATTTTAAACTAGTTTTGAAATAAAGTAAAATAACGTCCATATGTTTTCAAAAATAACATATTTCAAAGTAAGAAAAATAGAATAAATGATCAAATAAAATTTTAAAAATTCTTGGGAAGAGGAGTTACAATAAGGATGATTAAGTGGATAGTGTTGAGTACTAATAAAGGGTATACTTCATGAGTAGTGTTTTGAAATTTAGGATTTTGGCCTATGTGTCACGATCCGCACCCGCTTTTCGGATGCGAGCCGTATCCAAACCAGCCTACGCCGCAGAGTCGACGGTAGAACGCTGTCAAGCCCGCAAGAAATAATTGCTCAAAATCACAAAAAGAATCACATTTATTGCTCATTCACATTTCTAAGATTTATTACAACATTTACAACATTATATCTGAAAGTAAATACAAGGTCTCCTAAAATAGTAAAGACAGGTAGTTCTACTATCTAGGTTGACCTCATCATACCCATGCCTTCCCAGTGCTAAGAGTGATCGCGGCTAAATCTGAAAAATGTTGGTTTCCAGTCAGGAATGGAACGAGTACAATCTCACAACAGAATCAATAAATGATGAAATCCATAAATCTGTAATAATACTAAGGTACATAATAAGGAATAAACAGGAATCATGGTAGGAATCATGCGAGTAAAAGCAGGAAGACATGGTACA
>JANAVB010029620.1:2774154-2781011 GCA_029216955.1 Iris pallida
GAAGAGCAAAGCGGCTTCGTCAAAGGCCGCAATATCACCGATAATATCCTCTTGGCCCAAGAGATGATCACATGTATGAAATTCCCGTCCAGAGGGGGGAACGTTGCCATCAAACTGGACATGGAAAAAGCTTACGACCGCCTCGATTGGCAGTTCATGATCTGGGTGTTCAGAGCCTTTGGTTTCGCGGAACCTGTTATCGACATCATCTTTAGATCCATCAACAACTCCTGGTTTTCTACTGTCATCAACGGCCAGCCTCAGGGTTTCTTCAAAGCTACTCGAGGAGTCAGACAGGGGGACCCCCTCTCTTCCACCATTTTCATCATCACGGCTGAAGCACTGAGCAGAAACCTCAAAATCATGCCGATATCTCCTGGATTCCAACACTTTCACACAACGACCGGTTGCCCCCTCATAACTCATCTCGCATACGCGGACGACATCCTCATTTTCTCCGCGGGAGCTATCGGAGCCATTGAGGTGGTTATGAGAACTCTGGCTAAATACACCCGTTGCTCTGGGCAGAAAATCAACAACAGCAAGAGCGTGATCTACACTCATCATAAAGCCGATAGAACTCACTCGGCTGTGCTGTCCTCCATGACCTCCTTCTCCACAGCTTACCCTCCTTTTCTGTACTTAGGTTGCCTGTTGGTGTACGACAGAGCGAACTCTGGGATCTATGCTCACTTGGTTGGCAAAATTTGCCAGAAAATCGCGGGATGGCACAACGCCACCCTCTCCCCCGGGGGGAAGCTAATTCTCATTAAACACGTTCTATCCTCCATCCCTATTTACATTCTCGCGGTGTGCTCGCCCCCACCAAAGTGCTCTATTCTATTGAAGCCATCCTCGCTAATTTCTTTTGGGGTCACCTTGAGGGTAAGAACAAGTATCACTGGGCCAGTTGGGCTACCATGGCCAAAACAACTGAAGAGGGGGGCCTGGGTTTCTCCAGGCTCGCACACATGGTCGACGCACTATCGGCAAAATTGTGGTGGAAAATTCGCTCTGAAAGTTCGATATGGACCAGGTTCATGAGAGCGAGATACTCCAGATTCTGCCACTTAACTGAGGCGTCTGCTAACAACAGATCCTCCGCGTCGTGGCGACGCATCCTCCGAGGTCGTATCCTTGCGGAACCTCATGTCCACCTGACCTTGGGCAACGGTCAGTCCCTGGCCTGCAAGAAACGCTGGCTGGGGGACGATCTCCTCAGGCCCAATACGATTACTCCTCCGCTGTGTGAGATCCGTGATTTATGGGATGATGACGCTGCTGGGTGGAATTGGGGTAGGGTTCGAGACTGGCTGGGTCCGGCAGCCTCGGCGAGCTTGGGGGCTTCTAATCTGTCTATCAATAGCGCTCCGGACATGCTCAGATGGTCACCCAACCTGGGAGGCGTCTTCACCCTAGCTTCGGCCAGGGTCGTCATCAGGGACATTATACCCACGACAGCCCCATCCGCCAAGTTTTGGCACACATGTATTCCGGAAAAATGGTCCATTCTTCTCTGGCGTACCGCGCGTCGGAAACTACCCACGGATGATGCCGTTAAATCCTTCGGCTATAGTTTGGCGTCCAGATGCCACTGCTGCGTGAATCATCACCCAGAATCCGTCGATCATGTTCTGCTTTCCGGGGAGTCTGCCTCTCACATTTGGACTCTCCTCCACTGCAAGTTCAAAATGGCCCCCACAAACGGGGGCATCAACGATCTGCTGGCCAGATGGAATACGTCGCACGGCCATCAGATCGTCGTTGCCGCCGCTTTTTGGGTATTATGGAAAAACAGAAACAAATACAGATACGAGGGACGGCAGTTCCCGCCTCCGAAATTGTACAGCGAGGTTGTTCGACAAATCTTAAAAAGAAAGAGGGGCTGCTCTCACACCTCGAACAAGTTTTGGACCGCCCTGGGCTGCTGACTGTTGGAGGGACGCCGGTCCCTCGGGACATCACTTTCACCTCCTAACCTTCTGATGCTCGGTCATATCACCGTTTTGTGAGCAACTCCTCGTATTTCTCTTGGTTGTCTTTATTTCTCTTTGTCTTGGGTCGGTCTTCGCGCGTGGCGCGCTTACTTGTATAGGCTTCGGCATTTTGCGCCTATCATTCAATAAAGGTTTTGTTTCTTAAAAATATATATATATATATATATATATATATATATATATATATATATATATTGGTGAGCACTCCCTCGGACCCAACGGAACTACCATCGAGCGAACCTTTGACCGAGTCCAAGGCGGAGGCTTTCCGCTCGCACGGGGACGGCAGCAATTCGTCAAGGACAGACGCGTCCTCATCTCGCGGGGCCAGAGCCAACAATGCTATTGACGACAACAAAACCATCTTAACCAGATCCGCCACCAGGCGGAACAAGAAATCCTCCCCCCAACTCCAATAATGATTAACATCCTATCGTGGAACGTACGCGGCCTGGCGAACAAACCCACACTAAGGAGATTATCCGGCATGAAAAAAATCCACAAGATCGACATCCTTATCATCATTGAACCCAAAATCCCACCCAAAAGATTAAAATCTATCCAACTACAGCTCGGCTTCCCCTTGGCCGTAGCAGGCAGGAATGATATTTGGATCCTCTGCTCGACGAATGTCAAAATTGGAGTTATCCAGGACTCCCAACAGGCCCTTTCCTGCTGGTGGGAACACCCCTCGATCCCGGATCAGTCTATCCTTTCCGCTGTTCACGGTAGCTGCGATATTAATGATCGAAAACAACTCTGGAATGACCTCATAAACATCCACCACCATCACACCAATTCTCCGTGGCTGTGCATCGGGGATTTCAACGCGATCACCTGCAGAGAAGAGAAAATCGGAGGGCGACCTCCTACCACATCGGCCATGCAAGACTTTAATAATTTTATCTTCAATGCTCACCTCACCACCCTTCAGTTCACCGGCAGTGCCTTCACCTGGTGCAATATGCAGGAAGGCGACCGTCGGTAATATTCTCGCCTGGACAGAGCCCTCACGAACGACTGCTGGCACAGAATGGGGTTCACTACCAACCTTTTCCATCTCAACTCCACAGAATCCGACCACGCCCCTCTGCTGGTTGAAATCAATAACAGTTCCAGTCCTGTCAAGAAGAACTTCCACTTTTTCGACTTCTGGACAGATCATCCCCAATTTCTGGGCATTGTCTCGGAAGCTTGGAATCGCGAGGACTTCCCCAATCCCTAGTGCGGGTGAGCAACAGGCTCCGAGCTACGAGGAAAGCTCTCTCTAGCTGGAGCATGCTTGCTTACAGGGACATCTTCCAAGCCGTGCACATTCCTGAGGACGATGTCTCTCGCACCGAAACTATATTTGCTTCGGAACGCACTGCGAAGGCCAGGTCTGTCCTGAACCTCACCAAGGCCATGCTCAAATTTAGGCTTAAAGTGGAAACCGATTTTTGGAAGCAGAAGGCTAGACTGAAATGGGACAGCGACGGGGATAATAACACTAAATTTTTTCATGCCTGTGTCAAAGGACATAGGCAGAAATTATCCATTCATCGGACGACAACCAACAACGGGGACATCATTACTGACCACAAGGGCATCCAAGAAGCTGCGGCAGATTTCTACTCCAAATTATTTACCAAGAAGATTGTTCATATTGACAGACCTTTCTTGGACCAAATCCCCAGACTCATAAATGATAACGACAACACCCAGTTGGAGCATCCACCTACGGTCCAAGAAGTTAAAGACACGGTGTGGGCCCTGAATGAACACAGTGCTCCCGGTCCGGACGGATTCACTGGCGTATTCTTTCGCAAATGTTGGGACATCATCAAGCAAGACATTACCGAAGCGGCAATCGCTTTCTTCGAGGGTGCCACTTACCCCAAAGCTATTTCTAGCGCCAACCTCATCCTCATCCCGAAGATTGATAACCCGGAGTCCTTTCGGGACTATCGCCCCATTAGCCTTTGTACCTTCACCAACAAAATTATCTCTAAAATCATAGCTTCCAGGATGGCGGGGATCCTTCCTAAAATTATATCTGAAGAGCAAAGCGGCTTTGTGCAAGGGAGAAACATCCAGGACAATATTATGCTGGCCCATGAGCTCATTACCTGCATGAAGTTCCCTGCCAGGGGTGGCAACATTGCTGTTAAGATCGACATGGAAAAAGCCTACGACAGACTGGACTGGCAATTTATGATCTGGGTATTCAGAGCGTTCGGATTCTCGGAAGCTTGGACCAACACCGTGTGGAGATCCATCAGCAACTCGTGGTTTTCCACAGTTATAAACGGCCAGGCCGGCGGATTTTTCAAATCCAGCAGAGGAGTTAGGCAAGGCGACCCCCTATCCTCCACTGTTTCATCATTGCCACGGACGCCCTGAGCAGAAACCTCAACAATTTGGTCAACACTCCGAACTTCCAACATTATCACACTTCTAGTGGTTGTCCCATCATCACTCACCTGGCTTTCATGGACGATTTACTTATTTTCTCCTCGGGAGATGTAGGGGCGGTGGAAGTGGTCCATAACACCCTTCAGAGGTACTCTAGATGCTCGAGTCAGAAGATTAATCCGTCTAAGAGCATTATCTACGCCCATCAATACTTTAAAAGAGAGCTCGCAATCAACCTCTACCACCTAACATCATTCGCTGTCACCTAACCCCCGTTCATCTATCTCGGATGCCCCCTGGTGTACGGAAAATCTAACACTCGCATCTTTGATAACTTCATCGCTAGAATCAGGAAAAAACTTGAAGGGTGGCATAATGCCACGCTATCCCTGGACGACAAGATGATCCTAATCAACCATGTGCTCACTTCCATCCCGATCCACACGCTGGCCGCGTGTTCCCCGCCTAAGAAGGCTCTCGATTCGATCGAACAGATCTTCTGCAACTTCTTCTGGGGGCATAGCAACGGACATGACAAGCACCACTGGGCTAGTTGGGAAACCATGGCTCATCCTACAGCGGTCGGTGGCTTGGGATTCACCAAGTTAACCGACATCGTTAATTTCTTCTTTATGAAGTTGTGGTGGAAACTCCGTACGAGCAATAACCTATGGACCAGATTCATGAAGGCCAGGTATTTCAAACACATGCACCCTTCTCTGGCCACTTCCAATAGCAGATCATCGGCGGCATGGCGTCGCATCCTCGTCGGCCGCGACCTAGCCGAGCCAACAATGAGACTCACTTTGGGTGCCGGCAATTCAAACCCATTCCTGGAGCATTGTCACGACCCGCTCCCGAATAATCGGATACGAGTCGGACACGCCCAGCCTTTGTTGTTAGACACAACAAAGTAAGCTGTACCAATCTAGGGAAGCTAACCAGATAAATATGAACATATATGAAATCACAACATCTATAAATGTGTCCCAACCAGAGTAAAGTACAATATCTGAAATTATTACAATTCAACTATAAAAGAGTCTGCTAGTCTCAATACATGGAAAGATAAAGGAAAACTAATGAAGTACTAGGCCTCTGCAGCCTCTAGGTCACAGGCAGCTCCAGCTGGCTCAGTAGGGAAAGCAATATCCTGTCCATAGTAGGTGTCACACAAAGCCTCCATCTCACCTGCAACATATCCTATTCAGGAGCGGAGCAAGTACAATTCTAGGTAATGAACAAGACATCATGATATAAAAGTACAAGGAAACATGGAAAGTACAGGAAAATACAGGTGAATAAGTACATGAAGAACAGTGTAAAGTACATGAAAGAACATGAATGTAAGAACATGATATGTAAGCACCTGAAAGAACAAGATATCATGGAATCACAGGAAATAAGTACAAGGTAATCTCCTGAACATATGTGTACTATATTTAAAATATAACTAAATATGTGACCGGCTAGGGTAAGCACATGAAAGCACATGAATAGTGACTTAGGACCCGCGTGCACGATGCGGGGTCTAAGCTAAAACACACCTGAGTTGTTACTTGGGATTGGTCACATAGATAGCATATTTCCCCTCCCCAGATACAAGTAATAAGTACAAGAGAACAAGAGCACCAGAAAGAACATGACGTGTTGCAATTGTGTCACTCAAGGAAGTACAGGGAAGATAATGTAAAGTACAAAACCGTAGAGTGTACTTGCCTGGCTCCAGGAAAGTACAAGTAGGCAAATGAGCTATGTATCCTCCTGTACAAAAATAATGATGTGTACAAGATGGTTAATAAACAACTAATTCTAATTGGTTATCAAAGATTCTAATCATGATTAATATCTAATGTAAATCTTAGTTGCTAGGGTTTCCTATAGATTATGTTCTAAACCGACAAGAACCCTTATATTTATAACAGTATACTACATGAATTTCTATGAGACAAGTGTTCAAAAGTAAACTTAAACTCAAAGGGTCCTGGATGACCCACCCCAAGCCATTGGCCCAAAGCAATTGGGTCATTGAACCACATGTACCCTTAATTTTAGAATACAATGGACATTTCAGTCCACATCACATGTTATTTGGAAAACAACACAAAATGAAAAGTTAACTATTTTGCACAGGACACAACCCAACTCTAGCTACCACACATCTAACTAAGGGTTTTATTCAACTCATTCTTCCCTTCCTGTATCAGTCAAGTTTATAATCAATCCTAAGTAAACTTGATCCTAAATAAGATATCCCATAATTCTGGAATTGAACAGCTCCTACTTGGTTTGACTCCAACCCAAACTTAACTTATAGTTAAATGGCTAAGGATCATTCAAAATCACAGGACATTCAGACACAGGAATTAATTCACTGGAATTTCCAAGTCACAGGAAATGCAACCCCTTGGACATTCAATCGTAGGAAAATACCAGCTACCTGAACCAACAGTCCACATAACATGT